>OX637658.1:3526346-4126346 GCA_951802225.1 Euspilapteryx auroguttella | reverse complement strand
CTAGCGCCAATATCGGAAAAAAATAATATCTTCTGAAACATGGCTGGTATCGCGGTTTAGAACCCTGTTAGGATTCTAGATGAAAAAAATCATTATTTGAAATAACGTAACTACCTTTTTTCAAAACATGTGGTGGATTATCAAAGTTGTAGGGATGGTCATCCATTCTGAACTGCTCCTGGGGATGGCCTAGTTGCAAACCCAAAAGTAGCAAATATTTCTTGGTCTCATTGCTTATTTTGAAAGTGAATCTCAATTTTTCCTTTGGTTTTACCTGGAAAATAAATTAACTCGGATTTTAGCATTTCAAGTTTTCAATTACTTCTTTATACTTATGCCCGTAATATCCATCTCGGTTTAAACTGTTTTAGTAGTAAAAGCTGCCGCGGTCACTTTTTGTTTATATGAGAAAGAAAGTGACAGATATGCGAGGGTTAGATTTAAAGCCAGATGGATATAAACTACTTGTACAAGCCTATTAAGAGTAGGTATTTAGTAATCTGTGATTACACTATGTGTATTTCTTTTCTTTTCCTTCTAATCTTACATTAAAGAAAGTAACTTAAACTAAGTAGGTACCTAACTCACAAAAAATACTCGGAAATTATGATAAGAAATGAATCAACAGTCCATTAATTTGTTTTTATAAATTAGCAAATTACAAAAAGATAAGTTAAGGAACGCTTTATTGCCAAACAATAAAATAATTAAGAAATTAATCATCAATATATATAAAACTCTTCCGTTACTGACTGACTGACTGACTGACTGACTGACTGACTGACTGACAGACAACGCAGAGCCGAAACTACTGGGCGTAGCGGGCTGAAATTTTGCATGTAGGTTCCTTAGGGAATGTAGGTGAGCACTATAAGAAAGGATTTCCCGAAATTCCCATGGGAACGGGAATAAAATGGATTTTTGTGTTTATGAGAAATCTGCGCGAGTGAAACCGCGGGGCAGCCTCTAGTTATTAATAATTACAAACAGGATAAATAGGGCATTTGGCGTCCGAATGGCTAAAAATCGTTATTTTTCAGACCACTTAGGTACAGGTACTAGAAAGATTATCCAGCGAACTCTGTTGTTCAAGCTATTATGTCGGTGACTTTAGTTCTTCTGCGGATCTCTTCATTTCTGATTCGATCACGCAGAGAAACTTCGAGCATATGTAGCCCTTTCCATTGCCCTTTCGGCGACCTTGAGCTTCTTGATATTGTACTTACATTGACGATAATCTTCTTTCCGATATTGTTCTTGGTGAGTACCAGTCTTGAATTTTCAGTCTTACAAGTCGCGTCGCAGGACACATGGACACCATTACGATTGCCACACAACGATTTTCTGTACAACAAAGACGAGAATTTGAATAAATAAAGTAAGAAAGTTTTTAAAGGTTGTCCATTTTGGTGTTTCGTTAGCAGTTGTTAACAGTAGCAGTTCTTTACAGATTTAAATAAAACTGACGAATTAATAACAACTTAAATTGCGCTTGATGAAAAAAACAATGGTAAAAAAACAAATTTTTTCTGAGATTTTTTTTTAATTTTACCATGTCTAGAATAAGATCTTCTATTAGTATTTCTTTTTGTGCACAAACAAAGATTCGCATTGTATAAAAATCGTGTTCGTGAACTTACTTATTTTTTTGGTAATCATACAGCGCCTTATTACACCTGTGCCTCCGACTTGCCAAGTGGTGGTTTTCATCCTCAGTGGGGACGCCGCTGCAGTAATCGCATTTATAGTCCATGTTCGCAGCTAGGGAAAAGTTACAGAAACAAATTATTGTAAAAAATTACTTGTTCCTTGTACGAGCTGAGCTGTACATTAGAGTAGGTCACAGTGTAAGCAATTTAGTCTTCATTATTAGGTGCAAAGAATTATGCTAGCAGTTCGCGTTTGTAACCATACACAGCGTTAGCTCATCAACCATTTATCATCCACCAATTGTATAAAGTTAGAGTGATAATATAAGATAAAACCATAATTCTTGTATTTCACTTCTAACCCTAAACTACCATTTTAATTGTTGGACTTACACCCAACATTCCTACCTACGTCAAATACGCATACAAAAACGCTCAAGTATAAGTAAGTAGTCAGGCATGAACTGTACGTGAACAAGGAAAAACATTATTTAGTAAGATGCGAATTATTTACATTAATTTAAACAAACCCAATGTTTAAATAAATGTACGAACCTTGAAAAAAAAAGTTTTAGGTACCTATGTAACCAGCATGTGATGATGCTGCACAGACAGAATACCTTATCTAAGTGGCAAAATTTACTTTTTTTCTTATAAGTAGGTAGGTAAGTAGGTAAGTAATGGTTTTTATTAGTTTCCAAACATTTTTAAATATTCCAAAGATTTTTATAATCAAATCTACCTTGTTGACGCTGTCGCCTTTAAATTTATTCCGGACCAAGTCGTCTCATTTTACATAAAATATGCTTGTCTGCCCGTGTTTCAATATTAGAGGAGACTCTAATTTTTTTATATAAGTTAATACGACAAACATACGTTGGTAAGGCCTTTTTAAGCACCTTGATAACACGAAGACCGTTTTTTTTTATAAAATAATGGCTTTGTAAACAGAAAATATGTTTGGAAGATATAGGTGTACCGTGTACCTAAGTAAAAGTACGGTATATGTAAGATTTTAGGAATACATTTAACTACACTAATTAGTAGAGGTACATAAAGACGATATACGATAAATAAATAGAACGACCGAGCAACAATGAATGTCCATTTCCCTCAAACATACTGAGGGAAAAGGACAGTCATTATATCAATCGCCCACATCGGTTACTACATTTTAATGGAAAAAGTAATAAATATTAAATATCTTTTTAATTATTACTTTTAAATCAAATTTGAATTACCAGAATTTTATATTATACTTTATTATCATTATTCCTATGTAGTTTCAACAAAAACTAGTTAGTAATTTCGAAGAACTAGCTATTCCCGTTTTTTGAAATGGTTATCTTTGACAAAATTATGTATCGAGGTTTTTTGATTCCAATAGTGATTCTCAATTATAAAAATCTTTGTTATATCCTCAAAAACGTTAAATTAAAATTCCAGATCTTTACCTCTTATAGATTACTAGTCGACCCGGCGAACTTCGTACCGCCTCACCTATTACTATCTTGTGCATGTAATAAACTTATAAACCTTCCTCTTGGATTACTCTATCTAATAAAAAAAACCTCATCAAAATCCGTTGTATAGTTTTAAAGATATAAGCATACATAGGGACAGACGCGGGAAGCGACTTTGTTTTATATATATATATATATATATATTGATATTGATATTGATGAAGAGAATTACTTGATTTAAAAAACCTTCAAAAGTCATATAGCGTCTTAATCGAAAAAATCCGTTATTGTTGCGTCTATGCAATATAAAATAATTTTATGTTACTTACTAATAGATAAATTTGAAGCGAATGTTTCTCAGGAACTGTAGGGCGCACTAAAAAAGTACTTCCTTGTAATTCACAAAATTCCCGTGTAAAAACGGAAATTTTCGTTTAAGTCCTGCGTGGGCATGGGCATGTTGAGTGTTGTGTTTACCGGCCGGCCGGCCGGGTATATTAATGTTTAAAAATAATGAAGATAAGCCTACTTCTACTTACCCTTTTGTTCTTCTTATCTTGTAATGTTGAAGTACCTACCTATGTTGCAAACTTGTTAAATTATCATAGCACTTTTAACAAGAACGAATAGCACGTTCACGCGGCACTCTTAAACCATCTTAAACTAAGTAAGTATAAACTTCTTTAATCAAAAAAAAATTTTAGCAAATGCATACCATACCTACAAAAAATAATACGCACACAAACAAACAATCACAAGCAAATTAACTTGTAGAACTGCAGCAAGCCAGTGCTATCGGCAACGGCAAGAGACGCTAAACTAACCGCGCTAAAGTGTTTGCTTACTATTGCTATGCTATATTATACTCTATACTGATTGTTATCGATAATCCCATGCGAACGGTTCGGGTTGAGCGAGCTAAGGACAGCGTAGCGGCGGTTTCCTTACTCTGAGCCAAGGACCGTGTGACGATGACGACTAATCAACTCCAACTGACGGATGGACTGCCTGCACCTTGACGGCAGGGCCGCCCGATTGGCGATAACGTCGTGTGCCAGCATTGTGTTCAGGAAGTTCATTGAAAGGGGCAAACAATTAAACGGTCCTATGAATTCCTCCTACCACCCTTCAATGTGATACCTACTTGGATAACTTTACTAAAAAGTATTTTTAATATTTAATAGATTTGACTTCATTGTACAGAAGTACGTGCTTTATTGACGCCAATGACAAATTATTCAGGAACTCAGCCTAAGACGTACTATGCTATTCGTAAAGGGGTCTGTGTCTGTCTGCCTACTCTGCGTCATCCGGTTCGCGGCCAGCACTCGAGAAGTTTTTTCCCCATCGCCCTTTTTATTCTTCGAGCTAGTGCCTGCCCAACATTGCCAATTGATGACAAGATTTTAAATATTCTGGGCTAGGTCAGTTTTTCTGTGGATGTCTCCGTTTCTGATTAGATCAAGCAGGGAAAATACAAAGTTAAAGCCCTTTGTGCCTTTTGATAAGGCCCAAGGTTGCTAAAGGACTAAAAGGTTATCTGTGCATTTCAGTAAACAAAGGTTAACTTATGTTTTCTGAGCAATTATCAGCTGCCAACCAGAGATATATATAGCTCGACTACGATTTAGCGACAATACTTGGCTATAATACTTACCCCAAAAATAACTTTTATTAAATAAGTAAGTAGGTATATTACCTTACCACCTCTCTATCTACTTTCATAATGCGACTAAAGGGAACAGCCGAGGATAATGAATGCAGCTATTTTTTTGTAAAATCCAAACGATTTGCATTCGCAATGCTTGCATGCATGAAAACATTATAGGTATCTTTTGGTAGGGCAAGCATCAAAACTGTAATGTTATAATAATACCTCCTAGTGCACATTTCATAAGTACTAGAGTAATAATAATAACAATTACACATCACGCTCAGAGAGAGCCCCCTTTTTTTTTTTTAATTATGCATATCGCATTTCCCGACGCTCGGGGGAGCGTCGGGGGTATGTGGGGCTCGCACCAACTAAAACCCCTCGGCGGCCGTCTTGGCGCTTTTGGGAAGAACCCCGGGAACCACACATTATAGCGTCCGAAGTCTTCCCACGCTCAGCTACTATTAGCTTCATGCTCGGGGAGGGCATATTGTTCCCTCCCCGGCTCGCCTTTGGAGCTGCGGCGGCACAGTGCCACAAGTTGTGCCGCCGCCCATCTCAGGGCCGTTTGATGAGTTTGTCGGGCCCCCGCCCTTCACACCCACGACCCCAAAGACCCCTTTTAGTCGCCTCTTACGACAGGCAGGGCATACCGTAGACCTATTCTTACGCCCGGACCTACAGGGCTTGAGAGCCCCTAACCCTAACTAAGAAGAACCTGTATTTAGGGTACCTACCCAAAACACACACAGAGACGAACATTACCACCCAGCCCGGAAACAAATCTCGATATTCATCATATCAGTATTCGCCCCGCCCGGGAATCGAACCGAACAGAAAGTGAGTGCCATCTAAGTCTGCGCGCGGTCAAAATATTACTTACTTACCGACGGCCGCCGGCATAGGCTGGCTGGAGGTAGGTCCATCCTCCCTCAACAGGGTTCTCTATCGTGGTTATTAAGAACGAACCTGCAGCCTAATCTCATTGCATTATACTTTTATTAGTTGGAATAGAGTATGGGGGTGGGTGGTTTGATTCCACTAGTGTTTCTCAATTATAAAAAACTTTGTTATATCCTCAAAAACGTTATATTAAAATTCCAGTTCTTACCTCTTATAGAATAATGGGTTCTAATGAAGTGGTGGGCACCCTGAACTACCTACCTCGCCTCTCACAGTATAGGATACTTTACCAAATAAGGTATCAATAGCGATTAGATTAATATGTAGTCTAATTGACTTTCAATAAGTGATATCTTGTATCCTATATTGAATAAAGATTTATTTAATTTGATTTGATTTGATTTGTTAATGGGTTAAGAGAATTACTTGATTTAAAAAACCTTCAAAACTCTTAGAGCGTCTTAAAGAAACGATTTGCAAATGGCGGCCGAATGCATGCTATCTCGCGTATGGGGGAAGAGTTAAGAAGAAGACAGCCCATACAACGTAGCCGCCTCCGTAGTGAAGTGTGCGAGCCTTTGTTGATTAGGGCACGGAAGGTCGTGGGTTCGATCCCCGCGAAACACGCCGACCACATATTTATATCTCACAAAAATCACGTTGTGGTTGTTTTCGGTTTGATAAGACATTGCAGGCTTACATCCCCGAGAAGCTATTTCATCCAATCAAGAACCATCCGAAAACAAAATCAATACTTACATACCTCTATAGCTTCGTCACGTTATGCTTTTTATTTATAGTAGTAAGTAGCTAGGTAATTAAAAATTGTTTTTAACTTACCGAAATATTACTTCTGGATCGAGGTTCAGTGGGTAGTCTTGGGAGGAAATCTGCAACCATTCGATTCGTTTTCACTATAAACCAACCGAAAAACGAATGAAATAAAACACTGTCTGGCTTCTGACTTGCGACAACCTGGCGACAAGCGACAAGCATTGATTAACCTTTATCAGGGACGAGACGCGGGGCGGGACGTACACCTCTCTTGTACACCTACGTAATAAGTCACAGACAAGTACAAGTATAACCTGCGCGCATTAAGAGGCATAGCACAGCTAAAGTAGCGCCACCCGAGAAAAAAATAAATATCTTCTAAACTAAGGCTAATTTAAAAAATGTGAAACAGCATTCCCAGCCTAGTATTTTTAGGGCATTGTTGTATAGCTTTTAGGTTAAAGACCACAGAAAGAAACTGATTGTTGCCAAAAGTGGCCGTTTTTAGCAACAGTCAGTTTATTTCTGTGGTCTTTAACCTAAAAGCTATACAACAATGCCCTAAAATACTAGGCTGAATTATCTAGGGGAATGCTGTTTCACATTTTTGATATTTGCCTTAATTTAGAAGTTATTTATTTTTTTCTCGAGTGGCGCTACTTTAGCTGTGCTATGGCTCTTAAGGCTACGAACGCACAGGCGGATTTATTTCCGCGCGTGCGTTCGTAGCAAAGTTTGTTATTTAATTTTCAACCTTATAGGCCCCGAACGCACAAGCGTGTTTTTACGGTTTTTTATCCACTGTTGCGCACAATTCCATAGGATTCAATATGTTACATAAAATACGCGCGGAAAAAAACCGCCTGTGCGTTCCTAGCCTAAGAAAAGATCTCAAAATGGCGGCCAATGTATGGCTGCCTCTCTTCTTAACTCTTCCAGGTCAATGCTCAACCCTCAGAGTAAGGAAACCGCCGCTACTCTTCCCTCATAGGTACGCGAGATAGCATGCGTTCGGCCGCCATTTTGAGATCTTTTATTATTTTTTATTAATTAATCTGAGATACTAATACACCTGTTATTCAAGGCCTCTAGTCCACCGACGCTTTCGCAGGCGGCAGCGGCAGCGAATACAAAACAATACCGGCAAGAAAGGACACACATGCATCTATTTTACCTAAGGCCCCGAACGCACAGGCGGATTTTATGTAACAATTATTGAATCATATGGAAGTGTCCGCACCAGCGGATAAAAAACCGCGCGGATAAAAACTCGCTGTCGCGGTTTTATTTCCGCGCGGATAGAAATTTGCTCGTGCGTTCGTTGCCTATGAATGAGGTTGAATATTAAATACCAACCTTTATCACCGCGCGGATATAAAACCGCAACAGCGGATTTTTATTTGTGCGGGTTTTTTACGCGCGGATAAAAATCCGCCTGTGCGTTTGAAGCCTTAATGAAATGAATGAAGGCGTCGAATGCGTGGTGCATAGCATAGACAAAGAAGAACGTTGATAATTCTATTACTAATAATAATAATTAATTAATAATAATAGTCTATGGTTGGCTTGGGTGCATCGGTGCATCCAAAATCCAACGAATATTGTCTATGGCCGGGATTTTCCATTGACTATTTATTATACTATTCTTGGCAGGCAAAGGAACATAGTTCATACAGCCTAAAAAAACAGTTTCTTTTTTGTAGATAAGTAAGTATGTAGGTAGATAATATTAGAGGTAGTTATTATTGTACTCAATGCAAATATCAAAAATGTGGTGCAGTATGACACTAGATAATCTTGCTTAGTATATTTTGAGCACAGTAAAGTAGTCCTAACTAAGAAGAACCAAATTATCCACAGATTGTTGCTAAAAGTGGCCACTTTTAGCAACACTTTGTAGCTTTCTTTGGTCTTTAACTTAAAAGATATACAACAGAGCCCTAAAAATACTAGGCTACATTATCTTGTGTCATACCTTCATACTGTGCCACATTTTTTGACCGACGAAAAAAAAAGGAGGAGGTACTCAATTCGACACGTATATATTTTTTTTATTTTTTTATATTTGCTTTTGTTTAGAAGATATTAATTATTTTGGTGGTGGTAATGGTGCTAGCATCGCTGTAAACTGGCTCTTAAGGTGGTAACTCACGGTATGGCGCGAAATTCAATTTTTTTTACGTTTTTTAATTATTTTGACGAAAGTATTCATCTCTAATAAAGTTTAAATGAATCAGATTGATGGACAAAACAAATTTTACTCTTCTGGGTTCGCCTATATTCCCGGAGGCCATACCTTCGGTTTTGGAACAGAAGAGACAGGATCTCGTGTTGGCAAAAACACGTCTTAAGGATCTTTCTGCTCATGCAGCTTTGACACTTCTTCGCCAATGTTTTTCTATGCCCAAAGTGACTTATTTTTTAAGGACATCTCCTGTCTGGCGTTTTAGTACAGAAGCCAATTCTTTTGACCAAACATTGAAAAATATTTTGGAAGAAATATTGAACATAGACCTCAATGCCAGTCAATGGATCCAATCGTCTTTGCCTATTCGTCACGGTGGACTGGGCATTCGTCGTGTTCAGGACGTGCAGCTTCCTGCATTTTTAGCCTCGTCGCATGGGGTGCTGGAGTTGGTCACTCACATTCTTTCTATAAATGGTGATCAGTTACAGTTACCTTTTGCGGCAGAGGCTTTTTCGGAATGGTCTGCCTTGTGTCCTGGCCAAGATGCTCCAGTTGGGCGTGACAGGTGCCATCAACGTAATTGGGACGATATTCAGGCTAGGTTTGTTCTCGGTCAGCTGACCGCCAACAGCACGGGCGTTGACTTGGCCAGATTAAAAGCTTCAGCTAAACCCGAATCTGGAGCTTGGCTGCATGCCTTGCCATCTCCGCAACTCGGAACGCTCCTGGACAACGACTCGCTCAGAATAGCGGTTGCTTTGAGGCTTGGCTGTAATGTCTGCCAAGAGCACCGCTGCTTCTGCGGCGCAGTCGTTGATCCAAGAGGCTACCATGGGTTGAACTGTCAAAGGTTTGTTGGGAGGTTTCCCCGGCACCATGCTCTGAATGATATAATTCGCAGGGCATTGGTGTCGGCCAATATTCCGTGCGTTTTGGAGCCACCGGGGCTGAGTCGCACGGATGGAAAACGCCCAGATGGTTTAACCCTGGTGCCCTGGGAGAAGGGCCGTAATTTGCTATGGGATGCCACGTGTGTGAGCACTTATGCAGCATCACATCTGCCATCGACGACTCGGGTAGCTGCCTCCGCAGCTGAAAATGCCGCTAAACTCAAGCACTCGAAGTACATTGCTCTGGAAAAAGACTATATTTTTATTCCTGTAGCCTTTGAGACTTCGGGTGTTTGGGGTTCGGAGGCAGCCGCCTTCGTTCACAAATTGGGCCGTCGCCTAATAGACCGTGGGTTGGACCGTCGATCTGGCTCTTTTCTGCTGCAGAGGCTCTCCATTGCAATTCAGCGTGGCAATGCCGCTAGTGTGATGAGGGCTTTCGAGCAGGGAGCTTTGAGTGGAGGCCTTTTTAGTTAGCGTGTCTTTATTTATTTTGTTTTTATTGTGCTGTGCTGACATGTATTTGTATTTTATGTTTTTTTTTTATTTTTATTGACGAAGCTTGTGCAGATCGATATTGTTTATTGTATGTTTATTTAAAACTAGAAACATTACACCCAGACCGGGAATCAAATCGATATTCATCACTACAATGTTCGCGCCCGCCGGGAATCAAAGCCGGTGCACCTTCGTCACAATCCACATCACTGCCAACTGTGCCACGGAGCTATCAACATTGTTTAAATGAATACATTCACACGGCAGTCCGGTTTCACGTTTTCCTGCGTTTGATTTGTATGCTATCATGCGGGACGCTCGTGCTCGTGTGAACGATAGTATATAAACGCATCAAACCAGATCCTGAAAAAAATGAAAAGCGATGTGAAAGGGGTCTTATTTTTTCCGAGCCTCGCCTCCGTTAACATAATGTAATGTTTGTTTTTCCCCTCCCCCGTCCCCCAGCCCAGCTGAACTCGATCCGCAACATGACGGTGGCGCGCCTGCTCTGCGACAACGGCGACGGCTTCACCTCCATCCAGCCCGCCGCCTTCGAGCTCATCTCCGACAGGTGACGCCTCACTGCTATTACTTACTAAATTACTATTTTATTTTAAACGAGCTTTCCCGGCTTACTTCGTTACGCCATAGAATATAAGATACTACAAAAGACTTGGCTCTATAGACTATGTTCTTTTGCCTGCCCATGATGGGCTTGATAAAAAAAACAAACAACAACAACAAACCACCTGTCAAAATATGTAAACAACGGAGAAAATATTGCACCTTGGGTTACATTTTTTGAGTTTAGGTAAGGATCCCTAATTTTTTTGAAAATCTAATATAGCCTATGACACTCGGGGTTAATGTAGCTTCCTACCAGTGAAAGAATTTTTCAAATCGGTTCAGTATTTCCGGAGCCTATTCGTTACAAAAAAACAAACAAACAAACAAACAAACAAACAAACAAATCTTTCCTCTTTATAATATTGGTATAGATGTGTTTTGTTCTAAATGAATTCGCGTACGTAAAAACCAATCTCCCACATTGTGATATATCGTTTTTGAAAGACAGAGTTACCGATTTTGTGTATATTCAAGGAACTTGATTTTTGGCCTTTTACCCCTTAGACACAAAATCTGTAGGTCTGTCTTCCAAAAACGGTGTATTAAAATGTGGAAGAAGGTTTTTTACATACGCGAATTCATTTTAACTTTATTAAAAACTAAAGGCTGCCCCGCGGATTTTCCCACGCAGATTTCTCATAAACATAAATATCCCGTTTTTTCCCGTTCCCATGGGAATTTCGGAAAATTATTCCTTAGTGCTCCCCTATACTCCCCAAGGAACCCACGTGCAAAATTTCAGCCCGCTACACCCAGTAGTTTCGGCTCTGCGTTGTCTGTCAGTCAGTCAGTCAGTAACGGAAGAGTTTTATATATATTGACTAGAGGCTGCCCCGCGGTTTCACTCGCGCAGATTTCTCATAAAAACAAAAATCCAGTATTTTCCCGTTCCCATGGGAATTTCGGGAAATCCTTTCTTAGTGCTCACCTACACTCATTAAGGAACCTACATGCAAAATTTCAGCCCGCTACGCCCAGTTTCGGCTCTGCGTTGTCTGTCAGTCAGTCAGTCAGTAACGAAAGAGTTTTATATATATTGATGAATACTTTCGCCAGAATTAATAAAAAACGCAAAAATTTTGAATTTCGCGCCATACCGAGAGGGACCACCTTAAGGCGGTAACTCTCGGAATGGCGCGAAATTCAATTTTTTTCACGTTTTTTAATTATTTTGGTGTTAGTATTTGTCTTTAATAAAGTTTAAATGAATTCTGTAGGTCTGTCTTCAAAAACGTTGTATTACAATGTGCGAGATGTTGTTGTGATTTTGTATGATAAATAACAGTGTATTAGGAAAAACAAATAAAATTAGCAGAAATCATTATATAGGCACAGATAAGTTAGATACCTAAATACATATAATTAAAACTACCTAAGTTGGTAGGTTGGTAGATAATTATATTTAGTAAGTATTTAGTTATCTGTGCCTATTTTAATATTTTCTGCTAATTTTATTAGTTCATACTTACTTAACATTAGTACCTAATCTACTAATAGAATTGATCTGATGCAAATGATCTCCTCCTTTGTGTTTAACCAAGATTGTTTTCAAATGATTTCAAAGCAAAATAATAACGGTTTTGTTTATAAACTTTACAAAGACTTACGATACAATAGTATAGTAAGTACCTACTTAGGAATAAAATAAAAGAGATGAACATCTACAAATAGTCGCGCGAGTGGCGAAAATTAGCGTCTATATCACATCTCCATTGTTTCATTCATAAATACCTATCTAAAATTCGGATGATGTTAATAAGATAAAAAATATTTTAGTTTGGCTACAGCACTTATAGAGATATAACATGGGTGCTTTCAAGGCATACATTTTAATTGTAATATGCCTTTACGCTGGGGAAGTTAATTCGTTCGATTTTAATCATCTGTGGACGTCGGGAATCGGCGCTATTGAAGAAGCGTGGAATAAAGTCTCCAACCTATTGTCTACATCATTCGAAACAGTAAAGCAACACTTGAAAGAATTCTTGTTTATTAAAAGTGATGATCCCGCATTTCGTCTTCAGAAGCTGGCCCTCCGAAGAGTAAAAAATAGAGGCGCTAATGTTCGCCGCAAGACCCCTGAAATTTTCATGAAGTTAGGCTACAGACTAGAATCTCACTTGGTGCTTACCCATGACGGATACATTCTTCACCTGCACAGGGTTCTACTGACTGGCAGCAGAAGCGGAGGCTTGGCGAACAAAACGGCATTAGTTCACCATGGCCTGCTCGGCAGCTCCGCAGACTGGCTACTCGCCGAACGGGATCATTCACTGCCATTTCTATTATGCTCGGAAGGTTACGATGTTTGGCTAGCCAATGCTCGCGGCAATGACTTCTCAAACGCCCATATAACCAGATCATTAGACTCCGATGAATTCTGGAACTTTTCATTTCAAGAAATGGGTCAATACGACTTACCAGCCGTCGTTGATTACATCATAAAAGTTAAAAAAGAGAAATTAAAAATTGATTTTGTAGGACACTCAATGGGAGCTTCTGCTTTTTTGGTTCTGACGTCAACAATGCCAAGATATCAAGATTTTTTTAAAACAAGTGTTCTTTTGGCACCTCTGGCGTACATGTCTCACACAGAAGGACCTTTAAAAAGTATGGCAACCATACCTGAAGAAGAATTAAAAGCACACGGTACAGGAGAGTTCTTCGCAAAGAGGACGATCCCAAGGTGGATAGCGATGAAGTACTGCGGCGGTGTTCGAGACTTGTGTTCAAATCCGCTATTTTTTCTAACTGGAATACCTCGTGTGACGGCTCAGGTGCTGCAACGTCTACAAAAGTTTGTGCCAGCGGGAGGTTCAACAAAAACTATTATTCACTACTCTAAACTTATTAAAAACGGCCTTTTTACTAGTTTTATGGGATCTGAATTTCCTATCGGAAAAATAACAGTTCCTGTTTTCTTGATGAGCGCCCACGGGGATATTGTGGCAAGTGTAGAGGATGTTTCCAAACTCTTTGAGAACTTGGGTACATCAGTCCATCACCATGTTATAGTTAAAACTGAAAACTTTTCCCATACAGATTTCTTGTACTCCAGCTTAGCCAAAGAACTCGTCTTTGATACGGTGTTGGAATATTTAAAGAAGGGTAAGGCGTATAATTTAATGGAAACTAATGAAATAGTTTAATTAACTATTTCATTAGTTTCCATGAAATAGTTTAAATAACTATTTCATTAGTTTCCATTATATATTTTACTTTTACCTAATTGGGGGACAATTTAATGGATTACTTACACATTTGGCTTAGAAAGCAGCACGGCATGTTACTGTATACATGAACGCCTCTTTAGAAAGATATGGCTTTCAACTTCACCCGCTATATTTCATCAAGGTATAGGTATTTAATTTTATAATCCAAAGATTATAAAATTAAATACCTATACCTATGCATATGCAGAATCCTAAGGAAACATTTGGAAACGCTGGTCAGTTTGGATTTAAGAATTTCGTCCGTATGCGGACTCGTTAAGGGTTTTGTGTTTTCGACAAAAAGTCTATTTAGCTAAAATAACTAATTTAGGCAAATAAGTACTTACATAACTTAGCACTTGAATAAAACTGGTTTTTAATAAACTTGTATCGTTGTTTTACTTAAACTGGTGTTTGTGTTTCTGACAAGGCGGTAATAAATAATAATTTATTTTTTACAAAAAGAGAACCGCCTTAAACGAACTGCAACAAACATAATCTGAGAACTTCCTCTTTTTCGAAGTCGGTTAAAATAGGTACAGTGGCGGACACGATCGGCGTAACACTTCCGGTTTTTCTGTATTGCAAAATAGCTCTTGTTCTTTGGTTTTACAGTCTAGGGCTGACGAAACCATAGACAAATCTGTTACGGCCTCCTAGTCCTTGACTGTACTAAAACCTTCTCCTGAATGTAACAAATACATTACTTAAAACCGCATCAAAATCAGTTCAGCCAAACGAGAGATAATAGCGGACAAACATACATACATACATACAGGTCGAACTGATAACCTCCTTTTTTGAAGTCGGTTAATAAAAGGAGCGATTCAGCTCACCATACCTAACAACATGTCGAAATATCAAAGTGCCTTTTTGGAAAACTGTGTATTGAAGTGAGAAATAAAGCATCGCTTCCGAATAATTCTGATCGATGTCCCGCGAAAAAGTCCGTGTGAACATTGAAATGTGAGACCACTCTCGCGTTTTAATGGGTAAGGTTAGGAACCTAGGTTACGCCCTGCAGTACCAGGCCGAAGAATAGGACTGAGGTAACCCCTGCCTGTCGTAAAAATAGTGAGGAGACCCCGGGGTCTGGGTGCACGAGGCGGGGGCCTCGTGTAGTCTCATATAACGGCCCTAAGAAGGACGGCGGAACTCGGGTGTCCCGTTTCCGCCGTTGAGCGTTGGGAAAGCTACCACGCTTCGGGGGGACAACCATCATGTCCCCCCGAGGAGAGGCTATACAGCCAATGCTGGGGGGGGTCGCGGAGAATTCCACAGGCTCACCCGCGACCCTCCTACTATCAGCCAAGAAGGACACCGGCGGGGTTTTAGTGGGTGCCAACCCCACATAACCCTGCGGCTCCCCCCGGGGCTGCTGGGTACTCTTTAGGAGTTTCAAGGAAAACGAAGATTTTAACTATGAATTAAACTCTACTGAAGACATGGCTGTATGGAATATGTTCCTTTGTCTGACCAGAATGGGCGAATATAAAAACAACAACAATCATTCATTCATATCATTGACCTTCATATCGATTCATGTCATGCCTCTCTAGATGGTCTGTTCCTCACTGAGGTTCCTCAGGTCTGTGCATGCCTCAAACATGCCTCAAAGTCTCCAAAGTAATCTTTTTACTTTTTTCATTCTCATTCAGTCACTCGCAAAATGCACAAAACAGTCAGTCAGTGTCAGTACCTATCAGTGTGGCGAACTCGGAGTTTTTAGAGCTATTTAAAGCTCTAAATCGTCTTGGTAAGCTCTTAAAAAATTGGATTTATAGCTCTTTAGCTCTTTTTTTTACAATTTTAGAACTGAAAAAATAGTAATATTTTACCTCGTGTATAGTGATAAAGTTATTTATAGTCTGTGTCAATGGTAAGTTCGCGTCGCTTTAGTTCGTTTTTCACCGCGTGAATAGTTAATAATAATCATAGTACGATGGCGCAAAATAAGTTTTAAAATACTGGTTTTCATAGCCAAAATGTACTATACTGGTGTTCAGCATCTTTTTCTGCAAAAATCTAGCCCTTTTTCTAGATACGATTAAGCTCTCTTTTAAAATTCGAGTTGGCAGCACTGGTGGTATGTACCTTTGTCAGCAGTGTCAATAGTGTCATGTCTGTCATATCATGTCAGTGTCAGACTGCTGTCCTACACCTACACAAAACAATATTCTTTTCGATTTGTGGTGTTGTTTGATCGTCGATCCATCAAGCTCAAGCATTTTATTAATTTTTAAACGTTAAATTGTACCTAGCCTAGTTAATGTTTAGAATTCAGAAATAATATTTCAGTAATCCTCCTGTTGGTAGTAAATTAAATTAAGAAAGTGTTGAATTTTTAGGGAGAGAATAAATTGAGTATAAGCTCTATGTATTGGTAAAAGTTTCAAGTTGTGATTATAAGTAAATAACGTAAAAAACTGCAGTGAATATTAAAGCCAAAATTATAGCAATATGAATGAAAACAATGACCAATTTGTGGATATCATGGTGCCTAGGCGGGCCGAAAATTCTGTCTTTACCTTCATGACTAGAGCCTGGAGACCGCAAAAAACTTTTTACTTGGACAAGACCTATTCGCCGCAGGACCTGAAAGATGTAACCGAAAAATCTGTTTTTATGGATGCTATTATTGAAGCTGTAAGTAACAAATTGAATTAACTTGACTAAGTAATTTTAAGTGATTTTTATTTAACTGCTCCATGGCTCAGTTGACAGTGATGTGGACTGAGTAAGCGCACCCGAGTTCGATTCCCGGGCGGGGCGAATTTCGATATGATGAATATCGATGTTTGTTACCGGTCTGGGCGTAATGTTCGTCTCTGTATGTTTTGGGCACCCTAGATACAGGTTTTACCTAGTTAGGGGCTTTGAGTGTGATGTGTTATTATTATTGCACAAATTACAAAGTTTAATAGATTCTAGCTTTACGAAGCTAAAAGCAATACAAAAATTGCTCTGGTATGTAGTTACTCCTCCTACCGCCTCCGCCTCTACCTCCAACCCTTTTTAACCACATTACACATGCAATATGCAATAATGACCCATTTGGTCTTGAGGTTAATTTATCTGTCTCTGGCCTGCCAGTTAAAGGCAGATTTGTGCCCTGTGGACAGGTACATTTGGCCCCTTTTTAATACCTTGCTATTAAACTTTTTTATTACACTAATTAGGTACCTACATTACACCACCCTAAAACACTTGCTATAATTTAGTTAGTTTAGGATAATCAATACACAGTATAAAACAAAGTCGCTTCCTGTGTCTGTCCCTATGTATGCTTGAATCTTTAATTCATCATATTTTGATGCGGTTTTTGTAATAGATAGTGATTCAAGAGGAAGGTCTATAATGTATAATACATGCACCACATAGTAATAAGTTGGGTGGTACGAAGTTTTCCAAGTCAACTAGTTATTTATAATCTAATGTGCTTTTTACCTTCCTAAATCTACCAGGAAAGTGCAAGAACAGGGATAAGCAAAGAAATGTTGCGGAATGAAGTGTTAAAATACCTGGAGGAAATGGGGCTGGACAAGAAGATGTATGTGATCCGCTGGATGGGAGTGGTGTTCCTGAAGATATCCTTCATGATGAAGATTGGTGTGTTTGTGAATGAGCCAGCCATACTTAGTGTAAGTGATAAAAATGCTTTAATGTCATTTATTACAGTAGTAGGCAGTTTTGGTTGGATATTGTAATTTTTATGCATGTGGTGGCGGTCTGAAAACCAATGACATAATTAACCACAGAGCCATAGCATCGAACACATTATGTAAGCTTATATTAGTAACAAGAGTGCCATTTGATTTGTTTTGTGGGCACTTTTGTATAAGTTCTGATTTAAGAGCTACATAACTTTTCCTTTCTATATCAAAGTACAGTAAATAATAAAAGTACATATTTCTTCTACAAAATATGTAGTTTGTTTTCAGTTTAAAAGCTCAATGGGCAAGAACCCGGTCCTGTTTCTGCCGACGCACCGGAGCTACGCTGACTTCTGCTTGATGACTTACCTGTGCTACCACTACGACATCGATCTGCCCGCGGTGGCGGCCGGCATGGGTGAGCCTCTCTTATACACAAGGCTTTCTCTGAATTTAGTATATTTTTATTGTCCACATGGTTTGATATCCATTACTCTACATCTAATAATTAATTCCTCATTCATAATTCGTCCAGGATATGTGATACTGTATGACACTAGATAAGATTATATTGCGTACCTAGTATTTTTAGGACACTGTTATATAGCCTTATTTTAAAAACCAATATAATCTACTGATTTTTGCCTAAAGTGTCCACTAGTAAGTTACACTGAGTAAGTTAGCTAAGTAAGCTTATAAGTCAACCACAACAGTGCCCTAAATATATCTATCTATAATTAATTATTATATTATTTCTATATTAATATATTTATTTTATTTATTAAAAATATCTAGTGGCATGCGGTTGTAATTTTTTTAAATATTTTATTTTATTTTTCGCCATTTGGTGTGCCAGCACTCAGCACCGTTCTTAAACGCCAATAAACTCGAACAGACTTCTACTCAATGGCGGTGGTGGGTCGCAGCATGCGCGACACGTGCGCGTTCTACATCCGTCGTACTTTGTCCGGCGCGCCGCTGTACGCCGCCACGCTGCGCCAGTACGTGCGCACGCTGGTCGCTCGCCACGGAGCGCCGCTCGAGTTCTTCATAGAGGGCACCCGGAGTCGGAGCAACAAGAGCCTCGCGCCCAAGTATGGTGAGTTATAGTAGGCCTGACACAACACAACGGACGCTAACCATCAATGGTAACCGGGGTCCTTCACAAAAACGCCGAGTCGGACACCGGGAGGTTTTAGTGAAGTTCTTCATAGAGGGCACCTGGAGCAAAAAGAGCCTCTCGCCTAAATTTGGTGAGTTATAGCAGGCCTAAAACCCGGTTTCCACCAAAACGGAGATAAAAAGACGTTAAATAATAAGATTGCGTTATTTAGCGGACCTTAAGCTTAGCGGAGAGGATACGTGGAAAAACCTAGATGTGATAGCTTTAGGAACCTTAATTCCTTACGTCTCCTCTCCTCTTTACTTTGGTAAAAACCTGGTCTTTAGGTATGGCTGTAAAAATAGGTCTATATATGGTATCCCCTTCCTATCGCACAAGCCAACGGGTCATCGGGCTCGCGGGTGTGAAAGGCGGGGGCCGACACACACATCAAACGGCCACTAAATGGGCGACGGCACAGTTCGTGGCTTAGAACGACGCCTAACACTATAAGTATCCAGAGTTCGCACCATCGTCAAATGCCGTTCTTCGTTCTGCGGTGTGATTGGTTTGTACTATGTTTTCTGCAGTGTAGTTATTAAGTCATACTAACATACCTATTGTCAAAGCAATAGTTAACATAATACCTATTTTATTTATCTTTAGCTGTGATTATTATTTATGAGTCAGAAATGCATTTACAAAGCAATAATATAAAAAAAGATAATACACAGTTGTCATGATTTGTTTGTGTTTAACATTGTTGCAAACATTGTTCCTATTTGAACCGACAACCTACTTGTGACATGGAAATCTCTTTGACGTGACGGTAAAATTACACACTGGTTCATTCAGGACATTTTAAATGTTAGCAGGAAATTGGAATTCAACTTAATATTATAAAAGGTTTCAATACATAGTATTCAAATTACATAAGAATTCATAACAAGTAAAGTCCATAAAAGTAGTTGACCTTAACTGCTAGTTTGTTAGCACTTTGATCTCAGGTCAATATTTACTAAGTTGGGTGTGAGCCAATGTCGTTTAGAGACAATAATATCTACTAAAAATATGTTAATGGATTTGATAGTATGTACATAGTATTTTGAAACTACATATTTGGTTTTTAAACGTATTGAGAATGGAAGTCTTTATTGAAACTGAAAATCGAACTCCCTTAACCACAACTCGAAGCCTTTAATTAGGTAGAACCTGTATCCTATAATAGGGTGCTATATTTATAATAATCATCACAATAGTGTTTGGCCCCCGTCCGGAAACCAACCCACACCTCCGAAAGTTAATCGACATCAATGTCCACTAAATCTCGAAGGCAGTGTTACAATATTTAAGTAAAACAACTACATTAATAGTTATTTAAACTGCTTTCAATGGCTTAGGCTTCTAAGCATTCCCATTATAACTTATTATTTCGCCACTGCATCAAAGAGCGTTCAATAGCAACGAAAGAATGCTCTTTTTCCGTTTACACTGAAATAATTTTATGAAGTGGTGATAGAATGAGCATTCTCTCGGTTGATGTAAACGCACCGCTAGTAACAGGTGTCCCTCAGAGTTGTACAGAGAAACAACGATTGCAGGCATGCTAGCAATGGCCCTAGCGCCACTGTTCGCGGGCGAGGTGAGCGACGTCACGATAGTGCCCATCAACATCAGCTACGACCGGCTGATGGAGCACGGCCTGTTCGCGTACGAGCACCTCGGCGTGCCCAAGCCCAAGGAGTCCACAGGGGTACGTAGTTTCGTAGATAGCCGATCATCAATGATTCTGGCTCCTTTTCAACACGCCGCCGAGAGGGCCACCGAGGGGTTTTGATGCAAGTCCCACATACTCCCGTCACTTCCCCGAGCGACAGGAAATGCGATATGCCTTTCCCCCCGATATAAGAGAAGTGCTTGTATGTACTTTGTACTAGTTGGCCCGGCGAACTTCGTACTGCCTAATCGATATTAATAAAGATTTTTTTTTCTGTTTTTGTGATGTTTTGGTCTCTATTAATTGGCTTTATTTCTGTAATCAGCTAAATATGTAATCGCTAAGTACAGGGCAATGTACGAAGAGTAGAATACTGACTTGTTTTTGTAAGGTGCGTCATTTGAAATATTTCAGTAGTTTAAACTTAGATCATAATCTGTTTAATAATATTAAAAAAAATTAAAGCCAATTTGTCATAGTTTTGATATATACTATACGTCGTCGTTTCTTTTATCGAAAGAAGCGCTCAAATTATTAACAAAAAAAATAAACATTGAAATATCGTGAGCACAATATTATACAGTCATCATCGAGACATCATTACAGCCGCATGACGTTAACTGCTGCACAAGCGCCTTCCCCACGTATCGCTACAATGACTATTATTTAGGGAGTTGCCATTATCGCCCGTTTTGGTAGGCGGGTTGGTGATCGCTGCTACTAGTCCTTCGGGCGTTGCCTTAGTTGTAGTTTAGTACATATGGGAGGAGATGGGGTGGTGGTATTCTATGCCGCCATCACTAACTACACTTCAAAACTAACAAAAACAAATCTTCCAGGGCTTCCTAAAAGCAGTTTTCCGGTTAAACGATCACTTCGGCAACATTTACATTAACATGGGCGCACCTCTCCAAGTTAGACAGTACCTAAGTGAGGAACTGACCCCAGACGAGGAACTCCTCAAGCCGGCACAGCTTCAGCAGCCGAGTGCCGCGCAGCTGGCGGTGGTGCGGCGCGTGGCCGGTGACGTCATCGCCGCGCACCAGGCCTGCACCGTCGTTACTATCACCAATTTGATAGCTCTGGTGCTGATGCAGAGCTTGCTGGACAACAAGCCGCTTTTGTATGAGGAGGTGAGAGTTTTTTTTATTTTGAGAGTTTGAGGTGGTTTTGTGTTGGTCGGTAGCAATTAAGGCTGACATTCACAGTCTAGTCACAGTAGTGTTTTGAGGCTATTCGCTCGAGTTTAAACTCGGACAAGTCGTTTTCGAGTAGGGAATTATCCTGGCTCGAGTCGTATGCTTCACTATCTTGAAGTCGGAGAGCGGAGAACGATTAAAAGTAACATTTTGACATTTTGGAGTGCAACTCTGCAATCCGACTCGACCGTGAATGTCAGTCTAAATCTCATTCAGCAAACTTATACTACTTACTAAAATATTTGTATCAGTACATATCAGACAGCATAACCACAATTAATTTTTTGTCATGTTTATTGTTAATTCAACTTAATGCAGTAGAATTATGGTGCTGGCCTGCATATCGACAGCAAAAAAACCAACAATTTAAATCTCTATCCCACAGGTTCTGAAAGAAATCGAATGGCTCATAGCAATGCTGCGGCGGCTCGGGGCCCGAGTCTTCGAAAACAATATAAAGACGAGCGTCGACAAGATCCTCGTGGTGCACAGAGAGATGCTGAAACTGGACGAGGGGAAGCTGAAGCTCATTTCTAGCGCGCCCATGAACATCACCGCCGAAATCAAGGCGAAGATGAAAGGTACTGAAATATTTTAAATTTGAGCTGGTTTACTGAGCAGGTAATAATAATCACATAATAACTCATCACACTCAGAGGCCCTAACTAGGTAGAACCTAGTATCTAGGTTGCCCGAAACATTTACAGAGACGAACAGTACACCCAGACCGGGAAACAAACATCGAAATTTATCATATCAATATTCGCCCCGCCGGCGATCGAACCCAGGTGCACTCGCTTCTCAGTCCACATTACTGCCAACCGAGCTACGGAGCAGTCAAAGGTGGGCTAGCCAACCTGATTTTTTATGAACATTCGACAATACATAACTAAAATGTATTCGAACAACAAATTAAACTATGGATTGAATGAATTAGTGAAGGTTGTAGATACAAAGAATATTAAAAAAATATTAAATTTTGTATATATTTTTTTGCATTATCTTTGTTTTAGCTGACTCTTATCGAAAGATCGATCAAATCGATTGTTTATCTACAAGTTTTTTAATAGAATGTTTGCAGAAATACTTTGAGTATTTTTCATTCGACCCAATCTAAAAAGAGTAGTTATGGTTACTGTTACCCGCCTTCTTTACACAGGTATACATATGTAATATTTATTTATGCAAACTGTGGTTTATTTAAAAAATAGCTTTTTATTTAAGTCATACTAATGTACTGTAATTTTACCAAGAATGTATTGTAGTTTCATTATGTAGAGGGTTTCAAAAATAGCCGACGAAGAAATGCAGGTATATGAAATCTGCTTTCAGCGGCGCTTTGAACTATGCGCCCGCAACAAAATACATCGCTGTACACCCTTGTTGTTATCAATATATATAAAACTATTACGTTACTGACTGACTGACTGACTGACTGACTGACTGACAGACAACGCAGAGCCAAAACTACTGGGCGTAGCGGGCTGAAATTTTGCATGTAGGTTCCTTAGGGAGTGTAGGTGAGCACTAAGAAGGGATTTCCCGAAATGCCCACGGGAACAGGAAAAAAACGGGATTTTTGTGTTTTAGAAAAATCTGCGCGGGTGATACCGCGGGGCAGCATCTAGTCTGATATAACAAAGTAAGCCTTTTATTTTGGTGCTATCTAACACATTTGTGAACGGTACCATCCTTCTGTTATGTTACAAAAGTTTAAATATAAAACTTATCACAGGCAGGCACGTGTACGACAGTTTCAGGCGCCCTTATCATGACTAGGGTAACAACAAGATAAACATTTTGCCCAATTAGTATGATAGTACTACAAAAGTACGTTTATACTGTTAAACAAGTTAAAGAATTAATATACCTACGCATAATTTTTGCTCGTACAATTTAACCGACTTCTAAAAAGGATGTTCTCAGTTTGACCTGTGTATGTTTGCTGTATGAACCGATTTTGATGCGGCTTTCAAAATATTATTTGTTACATTCAAGAGAAAGTTTTTGTATTACTATTTTAACCGACTACAAAAAAGAGGACGTTCTCAGTCTATGTGCCATTAAGGTGCCAATTTATTCAAGGCGGGTCCCATTTTTTTTGATTAGGACACACACTAGAAGCCGAGACGATGGTGAACGCGGTGCCAATAATCCAGCTGCAGCTGTACGTGAACCCCGTGCTGCACTACCTGGTGCCGCCGGCGCTCGTCGCGGCGCTGGCTGCCCGCGGGCCGCCCCCGCGAGGTGAGATCTTCCTACTGCCTACTATTATCAACAAGATACCGTATCCGTATAACCCTATATCGGTTTATTAAAATACTGATTTATGGTTTAAATAGTTGTATAAGTGTACTATTTTTCACCACAGAGTCTTGGAAGATGGCAGACATTTTCTCCATCTCGCTTTATTAGTGGCCACACGCTCTTTTTCACGCAAGTTACGTTAAACTTTGCTTTGTCACAATTCAGTAGGCTTGTCATTATTTGTCACAAGGCCAAGATCATAGGTTTAACTTAGATTATACCCCAAAATGTAATGTTATAACATGTTTTTTTCAGAACAGTTGACAAAGGATTTCCATCTAATAAGGAAACTGTTAAAATATGAGTTTTTCTTCGTGGAAAGCTCCGAGGATGATGTGAGTTTTAACCTGTAATGTTTTAAGTAATATTAATTTTTACACAAACATTATTTATTGCATAATAATTATTTTTGTAATTTTAGCAATTCCTTTCCTGTTTACAATCTGTAACTAAAACTATCTTCCGTTACTGAACTGACTGCTAGACTCTAAACCGCTCCAAAAAGAGACAAACTTTTTTTTAATAACTATTTATTCCACCTCTAGACTCTAGAGAAATCAATAGCTTACTGCGTGGAGAACGACGTGGTCTGCCTGGAAGCATCTTCATACATGCTAGGAGGGAACGTCCGGTTGCGCTCCTTGCTGCGCGCCGCCGCCGCCCCCGCGCTCGCCGCGCTGCTCGCCGCCGCCGACGCCATGAGCGAGGTTAGGGGCTTTGGAACTTGAGAACGGCTTGTTCGAGTTTAAACTTGAACAAGCAAACTTACAACATTGGCTGTGAATGTCAGACTCAGAGAGTACTCACACTTATCGAGCTCTATTTAATATCCGTTCAGCTTTTGCATGTGTGTGTACGCGTCTCCGTACAAAATCGTTGTTTTCTATGGGCAAACGCGGAATAGAGATGACTAGGTGTGAATACAGTACTCCAAAATGAATAATGCACATGTAGATCTTCGCTAATTGTCACTTTCACGGAAACACCCATATCAAAAAACATAATTTACTAAATTCCGACGCTCGAGATTACGACCGTAGTCGAACAGAGACGAAGATTTCTATGCGCATTATAACTTTTGGAGTACTCCCACTACTCCAGTACTACTCCCTACTCTAAGAAGACATTTGCTATAATACTTTTCGTGCATCTCAGGAGCAACAAGTCAACAAAAAAAACGCTAGATAAAATTCGACCAATGTTTTTTTTTTTTAATTGTTTCACACAAAACGCAAGCTGTTGTCCCATGAAGCGTTCTATCGTGACTTAAATTGCATGAAGTGACGCATAGTTTTCAAAAAATCGAGACTTGCTTATTAGTAAAAATGTTACGGCCCACCCTGTACAAAATTAAAATATTATCAAATAGGTGAAGCGATGCTACCACGCCTCAGCCCTGAAGCTGATCCAAGCTCGCGCGGAGGCGGCGCGGCGGCACCCCTACTGCCTGAGCCTGGAAGCGGCCGGCGCCTGCCTGCGCGGCCTGCTGCTCGCCGGCGCGCTGCGGCAGGCGCTAGAGTAAGTTATACAAGACAAGGTACTAAAGATTGTCTACACACCAAAGTTGCCAGCCCGCCCGGAACAAACGAACGGTTTCTGAAAGTTGCAAGTCGAAGATAACTTGGCCGGTGCCATGACTGTCGCAGCGGGCGCAAGCCGACGGCAAACTTGTCTCAAAATGAGGCCCGGCGGTTCGGGCCGGGTAGCACCTTTACTATTTTCTGGTGGATAACAAACAACATAACAGTTATCTGATAAATTATGAAGGAAGCCTGTGTTGTATTTATTATTATATTACTAACAATAATTTTTGTTTTGTCTAGAAACGATAAGCAAGTGTACACCGTAACGTCGTCAATGGAGGAATGCCGCGCTCTGGTCGCGTCGCTCGCGCCGCCGGGGCGCGTCCAGCTCGCGCTGCTGCGCCCGCGCGCGCCCGCCAGGCTGTGATCCTGTGATACATCTTGTCATACAATACTGCTTTCATTCTGCCACATTATATAAAAGAGTGCTCGCCAGCTAATTCAGCGCACGGCTGGGGGCGCCACTGTATACGTACTTTACCCGTCATTCAAAATAAATGGCTGATTGATAATTGGTGCATATTTTGACCGCTCGCGTTCTTAGCTGGCACGCAGTCTTCTTTGAAAATTATTGTAAGGTAAGTGTTTGTATGCTAACTCTAAGCAATGTGCCTTTACACTTAAAACGTTTTACCATTACCAAAAGGGCTTTTGGAAAGTTAAGATATCACCTGTTTATCAGTATTTAGTCAATCAATGCTACATTCTAATACCAATATATGACAATGTGCCATGCGAATTATGTATGCATTTATTTTAGCGTTTCCCCACCTCACTTATCTATTTACATTATTGTGTTTTGACTGTGATGACTCGCTGAAGACATTAACTACACAAGTCAATAAAACCATTTACTGATATTTGAGTCAGGTTTATTTTGCATAAGGATTAAGATAAGTGATGCGTTCCGTGATTTTACATGATATAATTTTGTTGAAATTATTATTGGTAAAATTTATATTTATTTTGCAATTTACTACACAAGAAGAAGTTTTTGTTGTTAATATTAAATATTTTTTGCTCAAACAGCAACGGAACTTGCCTTTAGAGTAAAAAAAAAGTATTTCACTTCAAGTATTCTATTATTTAATTTTAGTTTAATATTTCATCGTTAAATGAATGGCACGGGTATTAGAATTTTATTTACCATATAAATTAGTTTTTTTGGATGTATACCTTTTAAAATGGTTTACACTCAACAGTATTACATTTTAAAGGTTTTTTAATATGTTACTTTGAGTTCAGCCTAGTCAGTAAAGCCAGATAAGGTTAGTTATTCAGTCGTAAAGTTATAAATAATAGACAAGGAACATGATTTCCTCTATTTATCGATAGAGATTAGATACAGCTTATAATTTTATTGATATTAAAATGTTACATAAGTAGTTAAATAAAAATAACGATATTACTTTAGGCTTTAATCTGGGGTGAGATAATAATTTATAAGATTAGTAATAAAATTGATATTTTTTAATTTTATAATTATTATTTACCAGACAATGGATGTTGCAATTAGTTGTGTTGTTTTAGTTTATATTTTGTGAAGGTATTAGTTTTAAATATGGGTCGGCAGTACAAAATCAGTACAATATTTTTGGGTATTTCATTAATTTAAACAACATATCTAAGTCATTGTTAAATTTACGTCCAATTTTATTGTGGTTTCATTAATATTATTTGGTAATTTTTATTTAATTTAAGAATCAAAGATGTTAATAAAAAGTATAATTTAAAATTGTATAATGTTTTATTTATGATTTAAAAATAGATATAAATATTATTTACAAAATTTCTATATTAAACATAATATCAGAAAAATGCAGGACAGCCGACAGAAGGGCGACTTTCAGTCAAGATTGTTAACCTAAGAACAAACATCAACTTCTTATTACACATTTTAACCGACATAATCAGCAAATATATGAATCACCTCAAAGAACAAGTTAACCCTTTTAAATAATGCACATAATGTTACTTTGCAGTTGGTCGGCAATGTTATGAGCTGTGTAAATTACTACCGTTTGATCACATAAATCTCATTCCTAATACATACACAAGAATATACCATAGACATACTATTTCGCTAGTATGTACATTCTTACTTTTGGTTTTAGGATTTGAATAATCAAATGAAGACTTATCAAAATGTTTATCATCTGTGGGTGGTGCCTAGTGCCTAAGTCCCGCAGTGGACTTTTTACAATTGAAATGATGATGATCATAATCAATTTCAGAATGACTATGTTAGTACGTAGGTAAAAATACATTTATCTATTGAATACAATTTCTATTGCACATTAGTAACCTTCAGATCATCTATAAAACTATCTAAATACATTTTTTACATTCGGAAATTGTTAGATTGGAATTGTATAAATTTGAGCCCTACAAGAGTATGATCGTCTATCTATAATACAATTACGGAGATCATTAGTTCTCACAACGCTATACAACTAACTGATACTATAACATTATTTACAAGTATAAAATACATTTTCATAAAGTAAAAGATTGAAGAGCATATAAAGTAAAATTAATTTAAATGTAACAGAGCCAAAATATTTTTAGTTAAGTATAGTTATTTCACTTCACCAAAAACAAACAGAGTCTCTTGAACTCCTAAAAACGGGATAAGTACATTTACTTTGTCTATGGTAGGTAAGACACAAATAAAAAAAAAGAATAGGAAGGTTTTCATAAAAAATCCCAAATTCATCTATGGCCCATTCAAGTCGTCTCTAACGAAATGTGATGTTATTTTTTTATTTTGTTTGGCAGCGCAAAGTAAAACTCTTTTTATTCATCTACTATAGACTCGAGAGGAAAAGTCAGTACAAAAGTCATAGTATTGCTTAATGAAAGGTGGTCCACTTTGCGCGTTCAAATTACGGGGGCAGGTGTATGCTGCTCATTTTGGCCGTCAAATAATCTCAAATATTTTATTAATATTCATCCTATAAAATTGTTTGCATTATAAGTCTAACAGACGCAACTTTCATTTCCTTCAATGTCCTGTGTAGTTTACAAATACTGAACGAACTTCCATGGGGCAGAGAGCGAGCACGCCGGCGTTCGCGAGCGGCCCGCGAACGTGAACGAACGTCAGCGAACTGTCGAGGATGCGCTCGGCCGGCGCGCCCGTCAGCTCGGGTAGGTCAATCTAAAATACACGAAATTATTCATATTATTTCGTAACAAGTTATTTCAGGAAAACATAATATAACAAGATACTATTTGAAATAACTAGAGCGAACACCTACAGCTTGGCAACGGTGTCTTAAAACGGAACCATTTTTATTTCGAGTTGAAAACCCTAACCAACATACAAAGTGGCGCCTTCATTATTTTCTAGTTATCTGTGTCAAGCAGCTGTACAGAATATCTCTTCTTTTGGGTGTCGTAAAGGGCTACTAAGTGAATTTCCGAAGGCCGGGCAGCATCGTCCTTCGGATAAATTTTAAACCTCATCGCGTCGTGCGCACATAAACTGTGCATAATTTAAATGCGTTTGAGGGTAGGCAATGGTTCCAACTGTCATATTGTGATTGCCAACCTTCCTGCCAAGCGTGGCGAATACGGAAAATTTCTTTCAAAATGTTTATCCTTGTGGTAATCTGTGGGGGATACCGTAGACGTCTATCGGTCCTAGTGAGGAAAATCAAAATATTATAAAAGAATATTCTTTACCAGTCCGTCTCCTATCGGGTAGTGTTCGGCGGCGTCGGGGTCGCCGTAGCACTGCTCCAGGTCCACGCGCTGCAAGGTGAGTCCGGCGCCGTGCAGCACCGCGCCGTCTTTGGTCTGCTATTACAAAATATCATTCGTTATAATAACTCCTGAAGACATTCTTAAAAACCTGGACTATTCCTGCGACTGTCCCTAAGTATGCTTATATGTTTAAAACTATGCAACGGATTTTGATACAGTTTTTTTTTAAGATAAATGTGTTTCAAGAGGAAGTTTATAAAATACATGCACAACATAGTAATAGGTAAGGCGGTACGAAGTTCGCCGGGTTGACTAGTATTTACATAGACGAAGAAAACTTAAATAAAAACAAGTTATTTGTGTCTGAACTGTGTCTTTTCACTAGTGCGCGCACGAGAAGCCAGCACGACCTCGGCAGGCAGAGCAGTCGACGACTAGGGAAGGACGCGCCGGGTCGTCCCGCGGCGAGTACTGCATAAACTGCATTACTAAGAGCAGCTGCTTCAATGCACAAGTACCTCAAATTTTATTCTCATTTAATTTTATTTTATTATAATTTCATAAGGTTTTATTACTATTTTAGTTTTAAACCAGTCTGAGATACAGGCTATTAAGTTAAGCCTAGTTCAGACTTCATTAAAGTGTTAAGCTTTGTAAATAAATATAAGGCCTAATTTAAGTTTTATGTAAATTTATGAATTTTCCAATAAATTTATTATTATTACCTACACTACACCATCTAATCTGCCTACCTTCCCACTAGCATGCGCGCGGTACGAGGCCAGCACGACGTCGGCAGGCAGAGCCGCCGAGGACCGTGGCGGCGGACGCGGCGGACGCGGCCGCGGCGAGTCGTCCCGCGGCGAGTACTGCAGCGCGACGAGCGGCTGCAGCAGTTGCTGCGACGACACGTGCGCGCCCAGGGACAGCTGCCCTGACGGATGCTCTGCTGGTGGCTTGCGCTGGTAATGTTATACTTTTGTTCATTTAATGTAATGGCTAGTAATGAGCTTCTGCTAATTCCAAAAGGGCCATATTATTTTTATAAATGATCTCATTATCATCACCGTTGCCGAAAGACGATTACTATTTACTACTGAGCATAGCTTCTTAAAATTAGCAACGAAGAGAGCTGCTGCCCATCAATTATTTTTTTTTAACACACATAGGAAAACATGAGAAAAGATAATACTTTTATGCAACCATCATAAAACATCAAAAATAAACAAATTACATAGGACAATGCAAAAGGCGGTCTAGTCACTAAAAGCGATTTCTTCCATACAAGGACAAAATTTGTAGTAATATTCTATGTGGATAGGTAGGTGGGTAGGTGGGTAGGTGGTAGTAGTTGGTTTGATAGTACCTGGCAGGGTCTGGCGGGCTCCAGCAGCGCGCGCAGCTCGAGGCGCACGCGCACGTTGTCGAGCACGCCCTGGTTCAGCCCGCGGTTGTCGTCGCGGCTCAGTCGCCGGTCCTGCATTATCTGTGTAACATCATACTTTTAATACTACACAATTTGAACGGACAGACTTTGTCCAGTTTTCAACTGACTGGAACGACAGACAGTTATATCAAATGCCAAAGCGCTGTTTACAATAGAACGGTTTGTATGGGAAAATAAAATTGACGTTATTTTCTTCTCTACTTGCAATTATTCCATCATTTCTTACCTTTCAAACATTCAACCTGGACTACAACAGCCATTTCAAAACCAAAATCAACTAAATCGGCCCGGTAGTTCTCGAGTTGTGCAGAGGCGCCATCTACTAGATCGTTATTCATCTGAAGTTTTATGTTGTCTCGTAGAGTTGCAGTTATAATGGAGGGCACCCTAACAACTGGATCTAAATCAGAGTGGGAGCAACATAGTGACCTCGATCTGTCCGGGCTGCAGCGCGGCGACGCCGAGAGGGGAGGCAGAGAGCACGGTGAGCCGCGCGGCGCCGTCCTGGAGGTAGGCCGCGCCGCCCAGCGGGTAGAAGTTGCCTTGCAGCGGCAGCTTAGAGAAGTAGCGGCGTTTCACCATCTGTTTAAAAAGACGATAACTACAATGTACTGGAATACTATATACAAGTGTTTTTTTTATAAGATTTTAGTCAGTTCGATTTTTGGGTGTAGCAAAATAATTTGTCGAAAATCATTGAATACAAGCAACATTATATACTGTTTTTTTTTTTTTTTTGACAAACGAGTACTGAGTATTTCGTATATTGACGGGGTGAGATAGGTTATTCGAATATTATTGGTTATTGCTTAGTGTTGATTTTGTGGAGCATCGCAATTAAAAACTATATATACTTGTTTGCAAAAAAAAAAACCGACTTTAAAAGAAAAAAAACTTTTGGCGGAAGAACAGCGCCTTGGTTTCGGCCATGGCATATGCTGAGTCAATACTCCGTTTTAACGAATATACAAGGTGTTTCTGACAAGGCGGTAATAAATCAAAGGAGGGATTCTGCTCACCATACCTGACAACTTTCCCAAAGCAACATGGGTCGAAATCTCAAAACAAAAATCAGCCGTCCCGTACATTGACCCCGTCAGCTGATCGAACCAATGTATGGAACAGCTGTTTTTTTTTTTGCGATTTTGACCCATGTTTCTTTGGGAAAGTTGTTAGTTATGGAGAGCAGAATCCCTCCTTTGATTTATTACCGCCTAGTCAGAAACACCCAGTATATTAGCTCAACTTTGTATTAGGTATTGTGGTAATAGGCAGGTGGACACTGGTTTTTTATTATTATTTTTATTTTATTTTAACTTGTTCTATGCTATATGTCTACCTCCTAACTTTTAATTCGTTAAATAAATGTATAATCTTTCTTTCTTTCTTTCAAAAGTATAGAATTCAATATACAGGGTGTAATTTTACGGGCTCTATTTCCGGATGTCGTGAGCGAATTTTACATATTTATTAAATGCATGCCGCATTACTGCTCACTGAACCTCAGAGGAAATCAATAAAAAGCAAGAATCAGCAACAAAATAATTCGAGCTCTAAAATCTATGCAACCAAAGTGACGTCATCACCGGGTCACATTCTGTTCTGATACGTGATTTTTGTTTTTGATACGTATTTCAGATGAAGTGCTGTACTTAAGGGCGAGCAAACAAACCTGCATGCCATTCAAATCAGTATAGAAGACGTCCCCGTTGGCGATGGCGGTGGACAGCCGCAGCGCCAGCTCCACGTCGTCCGCCGCCGCCGCCAGCCGCACCAGGCTGCGCACGCGCAGCGCGCTCGCGGGGGTAGACGACAAGGAGTGCAGGCTGATCTGTGGGACAACGTGATAGTCATAGTTTAGTAAATCAATACATAGAATAAAATAAAGTCGCTATTTATCCATATGTATGGAACAGATTTTGATGAATTTTGTTTTTAATAGATAGTGATTCAAGAGAAAGGTTTATAGGTATAATACATGCACGTCAATATAGTAATTAGGTTAGGCGGTACGAAGTTCGCCGGGTCGACTAGTAAATATAAGACTGAGAAAGATTTTATAAGTTGTTTAGATGTTTTTTTTTATTCTGTCTGTCTGTCTCGCTTTTACCGATTTAAATTGTATTTGCTATAACGATACTCTAGAGCCTAAGAACAGGACATGGGTTACTTTTTTTAAATCCAATTCCCACGGGAAAATTGGGAATTTGATTTTTGAGGCGCTTACTAGTTAAAGTTATACATACAGAGAGCACAATATCAGCGACGGAAGGCGCGCTCAGCGAGGCGACGAGCTCGGCGACCAGCGGCCCCTCGACACAGACTATTTCGGGGAAGGCGTCCGGCCGCAGCGCGCGCGCCTGCCCGTCCGGGATAAACAGGTACGCGCCGCTGTTGTTGTCGTGCGCCTTTTGGGAGCCGTACCTGGGGGATTATCATCTATATATATAAAACTCATCTGTTACTGACTGACTGACTGACTGACAGACAGACAACGCAGAGCCGAAACTACTTGGGGAGTGTAGGTGAGCACTAAGAAGGGATTTCACGAAATTCCACGGGAACGGGAAAAAACGTGATTTTTGTGTTTATGAGAAATCTGCGCGGGAAAAACCGCGGGGCAGCCTCTAGTCGTTACAATAATCCAGCCGCTCTTAGAATACGAAGTCTTTGTCTTTCACGTTGCTATCGGTAATGCTGCGCTACTTCAAAGTTACATCGTCCCTTCGATCTCGAACTGTTAGGTTCGCATTCTCTGAACGGCCGGGCTAATATAACAGGATTGTTTATGGTCTCGTGCGGCCTCGACTGTACAGTGGCGGTCTAGGACGGCGTAACAAGTCCGGTTTTTGTGTATTGCAAAATAACTCTTATTCCTTGGTAATACGGTCTTAGGCACACGAGACCATAGACAAATTTGTATCGCCCTCCTAGACCGCCACTGTACTAGGTTACATAAACAAATCTGTTACGCCGTCCTAGACCGCCACTATAAGAACGTTTGCTAAATGTGAATACTTCACATCAATATGTTGTTCCCGAGCCCACATACTGAAGAATCACCTTGTTTGACTATGAAACTATGAAAAAACCTATAAAAAAAACTCACTGAACAAAATCCATATGCACAGGGTAGACCTCGCCGCTTCCAGCCACGACAGTCTTCAGCAAGCCGTGCATGTTGGCGGGCAGCTTGGAGCAGTTCCCGGCGCGCAGCGTCACTTCCTCACGTTCCCGAGCCTACATACTAAGTAGTACCTAGACTGTCGTAACCTAAACAAAACTCACTGAACAAAATCCATGTGCACAGGGTAGACCTCCCCGCCGCGTGCCACAACAGTCTTCAGCAAGCCGTGCATGTTGGCGAGCAGCTTGGAGCCGTTCCCGGCGCGCAGCGTCAGGTCCTGGGCGAGGCGGCCGGGCGGCTGCTCCACCGCGAACACCTGCGGTAGGTCCACGTTCCAGTAGTCTGCGTTGTAGATGCGGACTTTTGCGAACGATGTGTATCTGTGGGAAAAAGAAATGAAAAATTAGTGATCGAATAAATGAACAATAGTACTTTATTCAACATGGGTGTAAAGTGATGTATTATGTACGAGGGTGGTCTGTTAAACCCGAGCGCAGAGAGAGTTTCAAGGGTTTATTCCCGAACGAAGTGAGTGAATGACTTGAAACTTGAACAAGCTAGGATTTTATCCTCACACGCGGCAGTATAACTTTACCCCCAAGTTGTATATACTGATTTTTATTCCATCCCACGAGAAAATTTACTTGGATGTACCTAATTTTTCTGACCTAATCAGCTAGCTTGTTTTTAATCCCACTTCACTTCATTATTTATTTTCGTAACTATAATACAATAAGTACATCATAATTGCCCAGAGATCAATAATGAATGTATTGAAATTAATTATTGACCGGCTACAAATAAGGTACTTTACGACCTGAGAACAGTAATAGAAAAGTCTACTTTTCGAGTGGATAAGATAAAAACACACTTTATTGTACGCAAATACACAGACATAATACATAACAATTTTATTAAGGAGTCATTATAATAATGCACCCTGCCTGTGGTACTGGTATAGCTTCTCTATTGGTTCGTTACAATAATTACAGGACAGGATGTCTTTAAAATCCGCGCGTTGACACCACTATGCTACCATCCGTCACGGGGCACCTCAAGAATACACACAACATAAACCCACGCTCTGTCGATTTGTTGAGACACGTTTAACGTACAACAAGATACCGTAGCCTTATTCTTACGCCTACAGTAGAATTACAGGTCTTCTTACACCCAGAACTACAGGGATTAAGCGACAGGACTAACATAAAACTGCCTTAAATTATCAAGTATTTGGGGGCTAACTACTGGTATTGTCAACTCACTTATTAATAGTTTCAGGGTCCCTGAGTGAGACGGTGTACGTCGCCAGCCCGAGCGGCGGCACGGTGGCGGGGAAGCTGAGCTCGAACTTATTGTTGGCTATGTTGAGCCTCTTCTCGCCCGTTATCAGTGGCGACACCTGGCTGAACACCGGCGTGCCCTCTGGGTCGAACACCTGAAGGAAATACATCGTCAAGATTGAGGTTCTAAAATGGGTTTCTGAAGTAAACCATTATACAGGTGTTTCTGACAAGCGTATGATAAATTAATAGGGTCACCACACACAACAACTTTCCCATAGCAACAAGGGTCGTAATACAAAATATCGATCAGCTAGCGCAGTAGATGTAGGGGACAGCTAATTTCTATACAATTTTTTTTACGCAAGTTAGATTTATCGCCTTGTCTGAAACATCCAGTACGTATTTCACCATCCAAATTATATACATAGTACCAACTACAAATCAGATGACTAAATATCGACTGTGACGCCGATGATAAATACGTAATGTATTTGTAGGTTCTGCTTGGAAGAGGTTCTAACTATAAGGTTTAATTAACCAATTTAAACCCTCACCTCAACATGAGGCGAGGACACAATAACAGTGACTATCTCATGCCTCTTGAAGCCGAGCGCGTTGTACAACACAACTCGTCTGGACGGCAGCAGCACATCGAGCGCTATCGTGATCCTTGAAGGAATCTCGTTGTTCTCCCGCCACACGTCGTCCACGTCGAAGAATATGTCGTCTTGCGTCTGGTCCTGTATCGCCGGCTTGTTCAGCAGGTAGTAGGCTGATTGCTGGATCGCTGACTGGCAGTACTTTATTGCTGTTAGCATTCTGTACAAAATTAAATTGTAGATGTAGACTAACATTTAAAATATTAAGTATTTTAATGAAAATTGTAATTATTAATTATATAGAATTTCATCACACTATCTCCTGCCGTATCGTAAAAGGCGAGTAAGGAAATTTCAGAAGATAGAACTATTTATTCAGAGCAAAGACAGCAACACATCTATACCAATATTATAAAGAGGAAAGATTTGTTTGTTTGTTTGTTTGTTTGTAACGAATAGGCTCCGGAAATACTGAACCGATTTGAAAAATTCTTTCACTGGTAGGAAGCTACATTAACCCCGAGTGTCATAGGCTATATTAGATTTTCAAAAAAATTAGGGATCCTTACCTAAACTCAAATAATGTAACCCAAGGTGCAATATTTTTTCCGTTGTTTACATATTTTGACAGGTGGTTTGTTGTTGTTGTTTGTTTTTTTATCAAGCCCATCATGGGCAGGCAAAAGAACATAGTCTATAGAGCCAAGTCTTTTGTAGTATCTTATATTCTATGGCGTAACGAAGTAAGCCGGGAAAGCTCGTACATAATATACCTAAGTAAGTACATTTACAATACATCAACAAAACACTTAAGCAAATAATAACTAAAATAAATAAAACATGAACAAGATTTATTCTTGTTGCAGTTGCTGTAAAATGGCACTGACTCAGCATGTGCTAAAGGTGAAGAAGAACGAGCAGCAGCATCCTGTGCTGAAAAATATTGTGCTTGACACCCGCCTGCCAAGCGTGGCGATTATAGCAAAACCCGTCACATAATGTGTGTCCTTCTGGTGATCTGTGGGGGAGTCCTATGTCCAGCAGTAGACGTCTTATAAGTTGACAAGACAAGATACAATATTGATGATTGCAGCAGTAACTCCTCAGCAGCACTCGTGCTGTCTCTAGCTAGACGTGACCTGACGTGACGTGACTCACTTGCCGGCGTAGTCGCGCACCACGTCGTCCCTGGCCGTGCCGGTCACTCCGTCGTGGTGCTGGAACAGTGCCAGCGCTCGCCGGGCCAGGTTCGTCCTGTCTCGTAGCTGTAGTGCCATTAAGTGGGACACGCTGCCTGAGAGAGTCGCCTGTGCTGATATTATTTCTGCTGCCCTGTGTTAAAGAATTTGAAGATTTGTAAGTCACGTCGGGGTCACCAAATGCTAGAATACCTCCTACTCTTTCTCGTTCTCTTGTACTTAAAGGTTAATGAATGAATTTAATTTATTGCACACAAGTCAGATACATAAGTACATGATACAATTTAAGGTACAAATAAAAAAAAATAATGCAATGGTCGACCATAAATCACTAAAAGCAATTTCTTCCAAGAAAAACCCCGTTCTGTATTAAGAAAATATTAGGACTGTTCCATCACGTCGGGAGGTCAACAAACGTTAGCTATCTCTCACGCTTACTCGTTCTCTTTTACAAAAAGGTGACACGGAAAATTACGGAATACAAAATTACCTCAAATAACCCAAGAGCACTCGGTCCATGCTCTTGTAGAAAGGTCTCGAGGTGAAGTAGCCGCTCCAGTAATGCTGGTTGCGGTCGGCGTACGTGAAGAAGTCCCCAGACAGGACGGGCATGTCGGTCGTCTGCACTTCGTCACGGAGAGACTTGAAGTAGTCTTGCAGAGTACCGAATTGTACCTGACAGGTAAAAACAAAGTTGAAGACAGTCTTTTGGTAGTTAAGATATATTATACATGGGACTGGATTTGGTTGATTTGATATTAACGGATTTTATTAACAAATTGAGATCACAGTGTTATAAGATATACTTCAGTGTACACTAAAAAGCTGTAAAGTATATCTTATCCAAAACACATTCACACCGAAAATCCATAACCATCATCACACTCATTCATAACAGGAATAAAATAAAATTGTTGAACGCAAAAGGGTAAGTTGATGTGCTGGCTATTGTACACATAGGTACAAGTTCAGTTTGGCAGGGGGGCAGGCGTGGATAGCATAGGACATTAAGAAGTATTATTCAGAAACTGCTTGTCGCTGTATACTATGTATGTACTGTGTAGTGACACAGCATTATGAGTACTGCGTAAAGGATCTGGCACTCCCTGCCTCCCTCAGCAAATGCGGCCCCCCGCGCTCGCCTGCGCTCGGTTACCGCTCAGCACAAACAGCACGTCTTATCTCACTCACACAAGCATGGTACAGTGGCGGATTAGAATGGCGTAACACTTCCGGTTTTTCTGTAAAGCAAAATAGCTCTTGTTCTTTGGTATTACAGTCTAGGGCTCACGAGACCATATACAAATCTGTTACGCCGACCTAGACCGCCACTGTACGCGTGCACGTACACGAGCTTTTTTTGTGCGCGAAGCCACTCGTTTATTTCATACTTTTAAGCACGAGTGTCCGAGGAGTGGCGCGAGTGTCCGAGGTGTGGTAGTGCACTGTTCGTGATCATAGAAAAGGCTTAGGCTGACATTTACAGTCGTGTAGCAGTTCGAACTCGTACAGTGGCGGACACGGTCGGCGTAACACTTCTGGTTTTTCTGTGTTGCAAAATAGCACTTGTTCTTTGGTAATACAGTCTAGGGCTGACGAAACCATAGACAAATCTGTTACGGCCTCCTAGTCCGCCACTGTACTCCACAAAGTGTCAAAAACTTTAAATCGTTCTTTGCTCCAAATTGATATACACAGTCGAGTTCCGTCTTCGTGACAGTGAAAATATGCTCGACGGAGTTATAAGACAGCTCGAGCCAGGTTAATCAGTACTCGGGAACTACTTGTCCGAGTATCATACTCAACTGAGTAGCCTCCAAACACTGTCTGTCAGCCTTAGACTAACCTCAGCGTTCCAAGCGTCGTTGCTGTTAATAAAATCAATGAGCATCTCGTAGTTCTGGAACTGGTTGTCCCACTCGTTGGCGCGGTCGTACCGGAAGTCGTCTCCGAGGGGAACAAGGACGGAGTTACTTCTGTACAGTTGGGCTTTCTTACGCCATTGGTCTAGGATCAGCTCAGCTCTGTTAATGGATTTTATTATTAGTTATAGATCCTTATATTTCGTGGATCCGGACAATAAATAACCTTTTAGAAGTTTGCTTGAGCTATATCATTGAAGAGAGAGAAACATCCTTTGTGACAAAACATTATTTTTAGGATTTAACTACTTTACAAAAGCATAACTTCTAAAACCATAATTCAATATCTGTTGCTAATGCTGCAATTATATCTCATGTAAATTGCAATTATGGTAGAAATAAGGGAAGTCTAGGAACAGGAACCTATAATGAAGAAAAGTTCTATGCTTGTGTATGCAAATGGGACCTAATCATAAAAGTATTTCTTTACCTTTCTCGAATGTTTTTCTGAATAATCTTCTGCGGTCCCACACCCCACGGGCAGGAGACGCCGTTACCTGGCAACCTTTTGAAGTCGAACTGGCAGCAAATCTACAAAACAGACAATATTATATTAATTAGAAGAAGAAAAATTTTATTTAAAAGTCTCAGGTACAATTTCATTATTCAACATGGTCCTTCGAGGCGGATATTTTTTTTCTTTTCTATTTTTAATACCTTTGGATCCGGACCGCAAGAGTGAGGCACGTCGTAGGAATAGAAAGGCATCATGTGGGTTAGCATGTCTGTCTTGCCAACACCATCTGCAATAAAAAAATAACCACACAGGCTTTACAATTTCATTTAATAATAAAAGGATTAAATTAACTACTATATCTGGAAAAAACTTAATTATCATCATCATAGAAAAACATCTCTCCATTTTATACTCAAACTGTATTATGAGATGACACTGTAAAAATAAATTAAATAAATAAAAATATTGTAATAAACAAACCTTACCCCAAGACTGTCTCCATTTAAACTCCAACTGGCGGTTCAGAGCTAACTCCTTTTTAACTCTATAATGTATTCGCTGTATGACCATATTGTCCAGACCGGATAATTTAAGTAGGTAAGGCTGCGAGCTCGAATGGCCAAAGGGATCTATGGCCCAGGAATTACGGGGTATGTAGCCCAGATTGTCCAGGAGCCACTGGTGGCCGGTCGTCAGTTGGTGCACTATGGACAACCAGTGAGAGTTGGCCTCGTCGTTCATCACCCAACCGCCTGTTACTATTTCTAGCTGGCCTGAGTTTAAGAGTCTGAAAGAAGATATTAAAGGTTCTCATTTTATATTTTACGACCCATCCTGGCTAACTTCGAATCGCGCCTTACAATTTTAAATGGAAAAATTAAAACAATATCATCATCTCGAACATTATCTCGCGATCAGCTTAATTAAAAGGTTTGGATTTGGTGAATAATATTTCAATATATTTGAAGACTTTTCAATAACATCCTGTATAGAAATGTTAAACAAAGTTATTGCCCCTAAAACACACACAGCAGTTATAGCCTCTAAAACACACATATTACGACATTTGTTATGAAACTTTTTATTTGCACTATAAAATAAATAATGGAGGCTGCCCAAGACACGTGCATTTGGCTAGTTTTCCCTATATATTTGAACATTAGCACAATAATAAAAAAAAGTGCAATCAAGCAGTGTATTTACCTTTTGAAAGCGTCTTTATCTTTGTCAGTAGCATCAGAATTCCACCAGAGAGATAAAAAACTGATCTCGGCCCAAATGAACTTCCTTCCAACACCCTCAAACAATTTCTCTATCATGTTATCGAATATTGCTTTCGTTTGTGCTCTGTAGTAGTTTTCAAATGTTTTAAGCCAGCCTGTAATATAATTTTAATTTTAATCAACTTCTTTCAGATACATTTATCTCGGACAGTAACTTAATAGTTAAAATATTAAACACTTCAAACCTGGATCGTTATGTGAGTGCGGCACTATAAAAACTTTGAGTTTATTTTTTCTGCTCCACTGCTTATCATCGTACTCAACCTTCCAGCCCTGCTTCCACACGCCGCCGTCCTTGTCGTCGAACATTATACGCTCGTACATCGATAGCATCTGGAAACATGGAGATAGTTTTTAGGAATGCAATTAATGTTGTTATGCAAGTACTAAACTTCTGTAGTATATTGTTACTAAACAAAGGTCAACTTATGGAGTAAATATCATTAAAATATCAATTTTATTGTTTATTTTTAAATATGATTTTTTAAGCACTGTAATGAGCATTTTTAAAATTATTTCTTTAGTACTGATAAGTATTCTGTGGTTATTTAATCTTTATTTATGTAAAAAGGTGTACCGCAAAAAAATAAATGCATTATTAAATCACCTGAATATCAGTCTTGGGCACTGCATTCTTTTGCATAGGGCAGGTGGCCTCATCAAACTTGATCACAGGTCTTAACCTTGGCGGCTCATCACCTACCACCTTTGCGTCCCTTACATTTTTCTCCATTTGAACCTAGAATTAATATAATCAGGTTATTAGTGTTAGTGTCGTGGCAATATTTGAATTCTATTAATTTCAAATAATGTTTGCATGATTCTAGTATTCATTTAGTTTTTATAATTAAAGTTTTTGTCTTGAACCTTAACCCGGTCCTGTGAAGATTGCAGTTCTTGGGATTGCACCATCTGATCCACTGCTGATCTGATCTCACCTACAATGGCATCATGATGTGTCAGCTCATCCTCTATATGGCGAAGTTTGTTCTCAAATGATTGCCATTTTGCCTGAAAATAATTATGCAATTATATGTGTTTTTAAATGCATTCTCTTACATATCTAGGTAATAAAACTGATTATAGTTACATAAGCAAGCAGTATAAAAAATATTACCTCATCTGTATCCTGCACAGGTTTGGTGCTTGGCAGCTTGAAGCTTAGGTCTGTTAGTACATACAGAATAAACACACAGGCTACAATGCAGGTGGCCCAGAAAACTGCAGACAGCCGTCTTACCCTCATTCTGCAAATAAGTTGGTACTTTCATTCATAAAATAGAGTATAGGTAAGATGTTTAAACTTTTGATGCAAATTTTGTGTCAGGATGTAACCAATAAGTAAATTAAATACCTCCCAGAAAAGAAGAGAAACATGTTGTTAGACTTAAAAGATATCTGAGCATTTCAGTAACTAAAATTTCTGAGACAACATTTTGAAAGCAACACACAGTTTTAACATTAGATGCAACAATATATTTTCTGGGGATCATGGTGTGGTAAGTCATATCTCAAACAAGTAAATCGCAGCAAACTTTTGCAGGTTAATGAGGGAACTCTCCTTTTAACCCGTCAAATGATGAGGACCTGATTATGGATGCTGCCGAAATGATCGTCATACTATGCAAATTTTCCCGATTTTCCATAGAAATATGTTCCTGGTACTTAGTAAATATAATAATATGTTATGTGTTATATACTAAAATGAGGGTAAATACATTCCCTTGCCGATACTTATAACTATTTTCGTGTCACTTACTTGTTTACTTCAATATAATTTTTCCTTTTACAAAAATAACGTTTTTCTTTTGTTTGTTTCCCGCCAGTCACATTTTCACACACTGATTTCACGAAATTTATAGCCACATACCACACTACACAACAATATATCGTAGGCTTGCAAGGTAAGCTTTCTATAATTAGTTTAGTTATTATCCCAGAAACCCTATTTACTTCACAATAAATATTTATTTACGCGATCACCAAAAAAATGGCGGCCATCGACTTCGCTAGTCGCACAACTGCAGTGCCGGCCGGTACAGGTACAGTTAGCAAAAGAATTTGTATTATCATTATACAATATATTATAAATTACTTTTATAAACAATATTTTTTCAAAGTAAGGATTATGCTCGGATTATGGTACCTTTTTTATTTCTTATAATTATAATTAATTTTTTATTTGTATAATGTAATGGGTTCATATTAAATTTGATTATCAAATAAATAGGAACTCCTTTAGTAAAGAGAATTTGATGTTATTACGTTTATTCATTATATTCAAATAAATAGATTATATATATAGATGCATTCATGTATCTTTTTCTGTTTTATATTATTTGCGTCACCAACCTTTTATTACTTGCATATTTTTTAAATAGGTACGTATTCAATATGACAGGGCTGCGAGTAAAATAGAAACAGTTTTTATATGTTTATAAACGCTACCAGCCTACCCGGACCGGAACACAAATGCCAAAACCACCTAATACCATTTTTACCAAATCCAACTAATACCGATTTTACCAGGGTAACAAATATGTGTACATGCTGTAGTAAGATTTGATAATTAGGTTTTATTGCAAAAAAAAAAAGGGATTTTGAGAAAACCTGGATAATTTGATATAAGCATTACTTTTTTTTCAATCATCCTGACAAAAAGCAGTTTTTTTTTTTGCAAAAAACCTAGTATAATTGAAAAAATTGGTGGCTAGATTATTTCTGGCTAGTTAACTCGTATTCTGATTGGTTCGTTAAAATACCTTTGACGCTACAGAGAACCAATCACAATAAGAGTTGCACGGTAAGCAATATAATCTAGCCAATCAGAGTTAAGAAAGGTATCAAATTTTTCAATTATACTAGGTTTTTTGCAAAATAACTGCTTTTTGTCAGTATGATTGGAAAAAAAGTAATAGTTATATCAAATTATCAGGGTTTTCGCAAAATCCCTAGTTTTTTTTGCAAAAAACCTAATTATCAAATCTTCCTACGTCATACACAAGCGTCGCAAATAAAACAAACATTTCGTAAACAATGTTTATATTATTAAAAAAAAAATATATACGCAAAAAAAGTCAAAAATCAACATGTATTTATAACAGAACACTGAAGATACTAGGTAGACAGCTGTAGTGTAGTATAGTCTAACAGTACTTCATCATAAGGAACAGCTTTGACACTTTCTAGCGACTGATATCTGAACATGCTCCAGATGCTCGTCACCCTCTTCCTGGTCCACGTCCATCTCCTCCGCTTGCTCCAAAGGTGCGACGCTATAAATAAAGATATTAGAAATTAATATATATAAAATTTGAAAATAAAGGCATAGAATTGTCAACAATAGAAGTCAATCGGCTGTCATGATGATGAATGTCATACTTTTTCATAAGAAAATGTTTCTATAATGTACATAATTCAAAATAATAAAAATCTTTCAACTTACTGGATGGACTGCTGAGGCTTCTGAGCTGTGCGCACCGAAACCCCGGGGTCCCCCACGTACATTGAACCTCCCAGGGTCCGCTGCACCCACTCCGCTCGCATTGCTGGTACTGGTGGTCTAAAGAAAAAAATATATATATATATATATTCGACTGATAAACCAGTGCTTCAAAAGAAAACAACCAGTATAACTGCTACATAAAAATGTATGTTTATAGGTTATGAGCAAAAAAATTTCTCATACAAAACAAAAAAATACAACTACAGTTTTCTGAAAAATTATACACTATAGAGAAAAAGGTATAGGCACTAAAAAAGTATGTGTATAGGTCCCCTACATAAATATATAAAAAAACATCCGTTACGAAACAAAAAATTTTGTCCATACAAAAGAAATAAAAAATAATATTATGGTTTATACAAATTCACGAAGCTAGTCTAATTATGTATTATTCATGCCATACATTGATTTTTTCATGTTAGTATAGCAAAATATATATTCATTTTACGTTTACTTTTTTGCCAACTGTACATTTTCGTAATTTTGTACCAAAACAAAACATAAACGGTTTTTTTACGAAAATTGTTGTGTTTCAAGCTAAACTGACTGAATGTATCGGTTTCTTACTGAATTTAGCACAAACTTATCTATTTCTAATAAGATTCTGATTGAATTTCTGTTACGATAACAAAAACAAAGCAGCAATGACGGGCATGAATTGTTGCATCATAAAAAGTCTCATCGTCTTTTTACTAATAAATTTTACTCTAATGCTAAAAACTACATGCTGTACGTGTGGCCTACTCAATTATCTGTAATTTGAGGTATAATACATGTGATAAACACTTACCGTTTATAAGATTGAGACATTTTTCTTAGAAAATAACAGGTCAAAGTTCACACGGTAATAACTGTAATGGCCGCCTGTGACAGAGCGCGCGGATAGGTTTCAACTTTTTTTTTTTTTCACTTTGTAATTTGCACTTTAGTCTGGTCAAAATATTCTCACTTGTCTATTACAATACACAGATTGGTTGGATATTTTTGTCAGGGGCACCAACAGCGAAATCAGTCGTACAAAAAAAAGTATTGCCAACCTAAAAGTCTACGCACAGGGTGTGTGCGTAGGACATTTGCCGTACCAAATTCCTACGCACAGGGTATGTGCGCACGACATTTCGGGGGTTAAAGCAAGACAGACACATGTGAATAAATGGTTACTCTATGATTATCTTCATTATCATACTAATACATGATTGCTGCCATGCTGCTGCACTTGCTTGGGCAAGCTTGTTACACTGGGTGATATCTGCTGCCTTGCTTAATGTAAATAGAAGTTATTATTTTTATATGCGGCTAACATAGCTTACCTTTTATATGGTATGTATTGGAGAAGATCTCTGAGGTTTTGAGTATGGTACTTAGCTGAATATTATTGCTAAATAAGGCTGACAGACAGCCCCTTTGTGTAGCTAAAATTTAAGTATGTTTGCGTAATATCTTTAAAAGGATTAGATAATTAAATAACTGATAAATAACTCACTTTGACCGCGGCTGGAAATCGTGGCGGCGAATATCAATACCTCATTTTTAGGAAAACAAAAAAGTTCTTGGACAATATGACGATATCAGACCAATGAAAATATAATCTCACTATGTAAATGTAGTATAATTATCGAACAATATTAGGCACTCCTAATTAATAATATTTCAACTCTGCCCTGAGTTTTGCCTCAAAGTTGTGATCAATTTTTACACAGAAGCAGTGTTGCCAATGGCTATTTGCCAGATTCCCCAAGATCATTGGTCAAATTCCCCAAATTTGGGGAGAAAAATATCCTGATTCCCCACAAAATCCCCTCACAATGAGATAGTGAACTAATTACGATATAACTTTCAAAATCAACCATTTATTAATGACAAACACTTAAAAACCGCAATATAACTTATATGTAAAAGAATTATCCGGATACTAGAGGCTGCCCCGCGGTTTCACTCGCGCAGATTTCTCATAAACACAAAACTCCCGTTTTTTCCCGTTCCCGTGGGAATTTCGTGAAATCCCTTCTTAGTGCTCACCTACACTCCATAAGGAACCTACATGCAAAATTTCAGCCCGCTACGCCCAGTAGTTTCGGCTCTGCGTTGTCTGTCAGTCAGTCAGTCAGTCAGTCAGTCAGTCAGTCAGTCAGTCAGTCAGTCAGTAACGGAAAAGTTTTATATATATTGATTATAATCCTCCTCCGGTTTTCTCTTATGTTCAGGCTTAAAAGTAAAAACTAGGTTAAATACATGTAAAAACTGATGAATTGTAAATTTAACTTACTCTAACAAAAACCAAAAAAATATCAAAACTTTTCTAATTTACTTAAAAGAACCAAATATTTACATAAGTAAGTACATTAGCAAAGACTAGGGATAACCAAGTGACTGATTTTATGGCGGGGTGATACATTTTCATTACTGTATTTCACTTTTATTCTTAATCAGTAATTTAAACGATTAAGGTTAATAATCACTTCCCTTAAGATTAGTTTGAGCTTTTTTATCAATAAAAATAAATAAAAGCAGTTATAGTTGATCAATGGATGTTTAGGTTGTAAGTTTTTTTGAATTGGTAAAATGCTAGATTCCCCGCATATTCCCCGCGCAGGGCCTCACCCCACAAATTCCCCAATCGCTTTAGGATTCCCCGCAGTTTGGGGAATTCCCCACACATTGGCAACGCTGCACAGAAGAAGAAGCAAAGCAAAGGCGAGACGAGCAGCAGGGTTGGCAATCAAAATTTTTTTCCTCGTACTACTGCTACCAAAAATCTCGTATTTTAGGAAAAAAAAGTTAATAAAATAATCAAACAAAACAATGGTTACCAGCTATTTCTGCAAATTCATAAAAATATACAATTCTAAATACCTATTTCATTTGTTTCAAAATTTTATTTTTCAAATTCGGTCGGTCAATAAGTCGATCGATATTAAATACGTAGGTCTTAGGACTGAAGTTGGTAGGCTTGCAGAAAAGGCCAAAAGTAACAAGATTTACGTAAAAATACGAAGGTAATTCCTTGTCATTACCATAGACTGTTTAAATTATAATTAACTAGTCGACCCGGCGAACTTCGTACCGCCTAACCTATAGCTATGTTGCTCATGTATTATACTTATAAACCTTCCTCTTGGATCACTCTATCGATTACGAAAAACCGCATCAAAATCCGTTGGATAGTTTTAAAGATATAAGCATACATATGGACAGACGCGGGAAGTGACTTTGTTTTATACTATGTATTGATATTGATTACGATGCTCATAATTAAATGCTACTTGTAATGAAAAGTCATTCTCTACATGTCGTAGTAAGATTTGATAATTCGGTTTTTTGCAAAAAAAACTAGGGATTTTGCGAAAACCCGGATAATTTGATATAAGCATTACTTTTTTTTCAATCATCCTGACAAAAGGCAGTTTTTTTGCAAAAACCTAGTATAATTGAAAAATTTGAAACCTGCCTTAACTCTGATTGGCTAGATTATTGCTTGTTGGTATACTCTTATTCTGATTGGTTTGTAACTTCTCCAATCTTAAAATTTCGCACATAATTGTACGATGCTGATATAGTAGAGTCCTCATACAGAAGGCCCAAAAACTCGTATTTGTACGAGGAACCTCGTAAGGTCGGCAACTCTGGCGAGCAAGCAAGCAAGACATTGGGTTCACCATCCATCAATCAACCACACAACAAATATAGTCAATCTTGCTATCAATCAGTCACACACGACATTGTAAGTTTTTTTGGTGGTCAGGCAAAGAAACCCTAAATATATACAGCTATATTCACGCCATAGATGAAAAATGAAATGAAAATGAAATGAAATGAAATGAAATGAAAATGAAAAAATGAAATGAAAATGAAAAAATATTTATTTAAAATATGAAAAAATATTTATTTAAAATATTAAATCCTTAAACTAAGTAATTTTAACAATAGCTTCCACACTAAGCGTGAGCCTGTATTGTGGCAACCAATAGATCAGTGTTAATAAAAAGTATACAAAATTGTTGTTAGATAATATTGAATATACACAAATTGATATGATTCACGCTTTATCCTTGATAAGATGCCTTCCCTTTCCTTATTTACGCTACGCTCCATCCCCTAAATCCCTAAATTAAACCATAATGATAACATTGATATTACCGTGGGTGGATGAGTTTAATATTCAACTTTCAAAAAAGAGGAACAATGTATTTTCGAGGATTTCATGATACTGGAACAAAACGCACCATTATTGATTGATTTGAAACCTAGGTGCAAAATTAAAACGCCCAAACGTCAAATTGTTTGTGAAAGATGGCGTCGAAGGAGTCTCTCGATGTAAGTAATTTTATGTTTTTTCCGTTTGATTACGTGATAATTGTGTTTTTCAGGCGCTCTATGTTATCTTATCTCCTGATTACATAAACTGGCATTGCTGTGCTATTGTTCCGCTCTGTAGTTTTTGCGATATTTGTCTTGAAATGACCACGCCCTGACTTTCCTACAAGATTTTATTTATTTTGGCTAATTTAACAGACTCTAGTGCATAAAGTGATCTTTGTATGCAAGTGAAACTGGTCAGAGAATTCTATTTGATCAAATATGTAAATATTAGGTCTTCCTTAATTCATTAATTTTGAAAAAAAACTGGGTGTTTTAAATGGTACCTGAGCGGGCACCAGGGGCGGGAAGCTATAGGATAGGTGTTCCTGCAGGTTTCTAATTCACTTGATCCTACTTTTTATTTTATCTTGGAATACACATTGCTTTATCAGGTGTTAGTTACTTTGTGATATTTACTTACCTCCTCTTTTATTATTACAATGTTATTATTAATTATTAACCTATTATAAAATTCAGTTTGATATAAATCTAAGATTATAAATTTATTTAAAAAAAATCTCACTTTCAATAAACTAAGAACTTCTCTTTTACAACGTCGTTTTTAATTCGTACATACCAAAACATTCTCCCAAATGTAACAAACTTTTCTGAAAACCCCATCAAAATTGGTTTAACCAATTGCATGATGTTCGCGGACATACATAGGTACAATGCATACTGGTCAAACTGATAACCTCCTTTTTTTTAAACCTCAGCTACTTGAAACCTCTTTCTCTGTAATTTTTAGCGACAGGAACATGGCTTTTTTAAGGTTTGAGGTACTTGTTGCAGGACCTTTTTAATATAACTATTCCTTCCGTCTGTCAAAGGCAAATCTAGGAAACGGCACATTAAATATAAATAAAAATTTTGCATTTTATTTTTCTTGATGCCCAAAAAACAAATATTTAAAACTTCAAAAAATTACGTAAATTTAGATATGTACATCCTAAAATATATGCGGTAATATACCAAAACCTTCTTAGCGCGAGTCCTCACACTTGGCCATTTATCTATAGTTTTAAGTAAAGTATTCATGGGTGATTAAATCAAGTCAGTGCAGAAAATAATATTCTAAGATGTTGTTTAAAACATACATTCTATTTCTAGAAACATACACTTCTTACAAAACTTATTACTTTTTAAGATACCTTTATAAAATGAATGAATAATAGATTCAAACAACTATATTCTATTAACCCATGTTAGTTAGTGTCGCTGCAGTCACAATTCTTTTAGACAAACATGCATATCTCATACATCTTCTTCTTCTTATTCTTTTATCCCTAATCATAATCAGGGACATAGGGCTTGAATTAAAGCTCGATAGGTCTTGCTCCTGCTGCTCCAGTTTAGGTCGAGGGAAGCAATATCTCTTACATAGAAAAAAAAAAAAAAAACATCTTTATAGGATAAAATCTTAGTTAACCAAAAACTTTTACTAAGGCAAATATTCTGACAGGCAGACAGTAGGGCATTACAAAAATAATATGCATTTATGGGTTGTGCTCGTATTAAATACAGCTTTAATTCCATATCAGGATTGTAGTTGGAATGAGCCAGAGTGTGCACAAGTGAGCGAGCATCCCTTATTTTTTGAGTATGCAACATCATCCCTTTTAACAAAATTAAGTGGATTTGCGTGCACTCATCCTTCTTTCCATCATATCAATGTAGTCTAATATAGTATGTATGTCTCTCCAATGCATCTACAAATAAATAATACAATACAATAATACAATAAATTCAATTTGTCCGCACCTTTGTTTAATAATGTTCGCTTTTGTGTCTTACTTTGTATGCAATAAAGTGTTTTAATTATATTCTATTCTACATTGTGAACCTACTGTCTCCAAATACAGGTTTTTTACTTAAATGGAGAGAGACGAGTCAATGTGGTAATTAGCATGTGATGTGAACAAATAAATAATTATGAATTTTGAATATTTATCTTTCTCTAGCCCCTTTGGTCTAGCCAGGTCCGAACCTGCAAATAGCCTAAATGTCGCCCTACCATCGGGCGCGTGTTCTGCCTACTCTTCTCTTTCATGTGCACACCAACTTCAACCTTATGGTCTATTATTATTATGAGCTCAACTTGGCATTCAGCTTCTTATAACGAAACAAAAAAAAATTCGTCTAATGGTTTCTTGAAGCAATTCTAGTAAACTGGAACCTAGTAGCCTTGTGTTGCGTTGAGCGGCGGGCGACGTAGCTCGGCCTCCGAGGCAATTGATCGCATCCGCGCTCGAGTGAGAAGACGCACGCGCACTGTGTCTTAAACCCACAAGGAATCATAGTTTAAGCTTACATTTTTAACCAACTAAGTCATCAACTCAACTGTACTCTATACAATAATAATATACTCTATAATATTGTACCAATTTGTAGTAGGTATAAGTTTCAGATTAGTTTACTTATTTTCATAATTGAGTCTTCCAAATTTATCAACTCAATTTGAAACCAAGTTAAAGATTCCGTTACATAGAGATACAGGTGAAAATATGTATTTATCTCTACCTTAAGCTAACTCTAACACATAAATGCACAACATTACTACTTTTTCCTTTTAACATAACTTCTTATTTTCAGTGGACTTTTCCTTGTTAGTATTAGGGTGTTTGCGTGACTCGATGCATTGGGTAAAGAGGGTTGCTTGCTAGTGCCTTATCAATCAGGGTAGTAAATAATTTTATTCACAGCGATATATCACTTGATAACATAAATTATAGTGACACATTTAGATTGAAATTGCTCATTAAAATCCTCTTTTGTTATGTATTGTTTAAAGTAGCCATTTTGCTTTATTTGATAGTGTATTTTATGTAAAAATTAAAACAGAGGTAGCTTTTCATCATAGATTATACATGGTCATTATATACATTAGATAGAATAGAATAGAAAACACTTTGTTGCATACAAAGTAAGATACAAATATTAATACATTCAGGGTACAAACAAATTGAATTTGCATGCAATGGGTGGCCTTATCGCTAAAAGCGATTGTTCCAGGCAACCCACATGATGTATGTAAACTGAAGACTCTACCACTTCAATACATAGTATAAAACAAAGTCGCTTCCTGCGTCTGTCCCTATGTATGCTATATCTTTAAAACTATGCAACGGATTTTGATGCAGTTTTTTTTAATAGATAGAGCGATACAAAAGCAAGGTTTATGTTTATTATTACATGCGCAACATAGAAAAAGGTTAGGCAGTACGAAGTTCGCCGGATCGGCTAGTTTATTAATAAAATCGTCCGTATCGTTGACAGTTCTATAGCCCTATACATTTCATCCCGCATAAAATTATTCAGAACCAAGATTGAGGGTCGGGCGGGACTCGGGACGTAGCGCGTGGTCCCTTGCAGAGGACGGCTCAAGGTCAACCCAGAACTAAGAGTGTTGGTTTTGCATTTACGATGAACAATGCCTATTCAGGGCTTTAGGGATCTGTATGAAGCTTACTTTTGAGGGGCACTCGGTAACCTTTGTCGTTGCTCTGGCAGCCGTATTTAAAGAGACTGTTCATAATAATAAATGGTATATTATTAAAATTACTTTGTAAATTAAACTCGGCTTAACGTGGGTCCGGCTGTTGAGCTGGTGCTCTGCCTAACCCTTCGATGAATAAAATGCGTGAGATTATGTTATGTCTTACTTTATATAGAATCGTAATCAATATAAAATATCAAAATCATAAGCAAGAGTACTGGTAACATAGTTCATATTTTGGAAATGTTTATCCAAGTTACACGAACTGATGAAAAACATTGTAATCTCATCTCATTCACCACTATAGGATAATAAAGCATTCTGACTGAATGCATTACCAAGAGCGGCTTCGCAAAATAAGTTGTATTAGTGACTTCGCAAGCCCGTCATTGTGTAGGTATATAGGAACGTCTGTATTAATCCCAGTGTTTTTAAAATCGCACTTGGAAATTTCCTTGAAATTAAAACTAAAATTGAAACTTTGAAAAAATCTCCGGGCCTTTGCACCGTAAAATCTTCTGTGACGTGCAAAATTAATGTAATGAATTCGCAAATTGACCCTCCGATGACTTAAAACTCGGTTTTGAAACAGTCCCTGTACAAAATGATGAAAAAAATATCTCCACTAAATATATTTATTTTGATTGCTATGTATTATTGACTGGCATCTACCATATCGTGTTTGATATAGGTACCAATATTTTCTACATAGGGGGGATCTTGTCAGATACAAACTTATCTCGGCCAGGATCGTCTACGGTGTCGTCTGCGTCTGCGTGTGCTAGGCTAAGGTCCGCGTGCGTGACGCAAGCGACCTCACTTCCCGCAGGATGTCGGGAATGAGAACGTGTCCTCATAACGCGACGCCCGTGGGTGGCGACTGGCGATAGACCTCAGCCTCAGGCGTTGTGTAACGCCTTGCCCCATTAAGGAAGGATATTGTGCAGGAACCAGGGGGACGACTTGCCGGTTCAATTACTAAGTAAACCTGGGAATTGATGATTTAAGGCTTAAACGTAGCGTCAAACAAAAGGAAGCTCTTAGGTTATTATGCTATGATTAGAGATGTCTACGCGCTGGAAAATATAATCATCTATGATATGTATAAGGTAGAAGGTATCTTTAAACATGTACTTGCATTTTTTGTAGTTTTGCCCGAGCACGCTATATTAACATGGACTAGTATCGTATTTTTTTGTAATGTTAAAAGTAAAAAGTCGATGTTTAACTACTTGACGGTAAAATCCATATTGCGTATCCAGTTGTATTCCTTCTAACGAACAATGACGCTTACGTCTATTATTACGTAATGTTAGCTTATGTAACAAGTAAAACATAGGGTAGTGAATATAATGATGATCCCGCCCTTTGCCTCACTTTGGAAAACTCTTTGAAAGTTCTACACGCGCCTCCTCGGCATTGTGGTGGAGTTTGTCAACTTACATTATCAGCTTAATCTTTGGCTACGTGTTCTATCTCTGCCCCTATCACGTCGTCTCACCAAGTTTAATGCATTTACAACTTGTGCTAAGTAAGGAATATTACTAAGTAAGCTATATACTCGGAAAAAAATATATGCGATATGTTTCACAGTGAAACCATTAGTGAACTTCACTAATGGTTTCACTAAAAGAACTACTGAAAATGCTCTTTTTCAAATTCACGTAACATATGCCTCGGCTTTAAAAAAAATTTGTTTTTCTAAAAGATGAATAGATATTCAAAAAGGTGAGTAAGTTATGTTGTACTTAATCAAAACCTAATATTCAGCCTTTCGGAGAGAGTACGTTATTTTGCTTCCAAACACGACGCAGATTTGGACAAAAGAATCGTCTGTTACGCAACCAAAAAAGAATCGGCGAAGAGAAACCTGTAAATTTTTAGCGGTTCGACGGGATTTGTAAAGGCGGGCGGGTACAATATGTTTGCGTGCTCCAACCTTACCAAGATAAGCCCTCCAAGGACGGCCATATTTTGCAAAGGTTACGACTTGAACGAAGAAAAAGAGACCTTCTGAGGCTGGGCCTATGTTGCATTCTCAAAGCTAACCTAAGTGTCTCAAAACGTCAATACTCAAATTGTCTGCGGAGTGTTCCGAATGTTATGCCGGGTCGGTCAAGGGCTTTGTGCTGGATTCTATTAGAAGAAGACTACATTTTTATTCATTGGGACTAATCAGTTCTCTTGTTAGAGGTTATTTCATAGTCGGTGTTTGCGATGAAATTAAATTCGTACCTTTATATTATATGAAGTACAGTTATTAAGCTCCATGCGAGTTGATGCGACCCCCTATCGGCACCTGTCCATATTCATTAAACACTACCTATTGATTTTCGATTATTGGATGTCGTGTTGTTGCCGACCAACCGCAATCACGCCGCTCCCCTTGGGCCAGCTAGGCTACAAATATGAACCGACCTAAACATTATGTAAATTATCAGTATGTTACACACAATTAATATTTCTAATGGTAATAATTTTATAAAATGTTATGTTAACCACTTTAGGAGCAATTTTAAAAGCCTATGACAAAATCATAAAGCGTACAGCTACGGTATTTTTTGTTGTCACGATCTTTGGATATTTGCTCTTTTTACGTTTAGGAATTTATATTTCTTGCGTCACGATTCCCTCTTCGGAGGCAGACATCTTTGTGGATTGATCAATATCTTCAAGGTTTAGTGTTCGCTGCCTTGATAATAAAATAGGAGCACTTTATTGCTTCGGCCGGCTAAGGTGTTGCCTTTCGTGACAACGAATCATCAGCTACCAACTTGATAAACCTTTTCATATTTTAACTCAGTTAACATTTCATTGCTGATGGACGTTTATGATGTGCTAAGTTTATGCTTTTTTAAGTTTAGTATAGTTTTTTAAACATATTATTGTGCAATGTGGAATTATAATTAGGCAGAGTAATAAGTTAGGTGGTGTAGTAGAATACCATATCTCTTTCCATGGGTGTCGGAAGTAAAAGGCGACTAAGGGAACACCCGAACGACTAGCATCAACGTATTTCGTTGAAAAACTTGAAAACGCCAAGTCTGCCTGCCAAGCGTGGAGATAAGGATTAAACCGACCTCAAAGAGTCATATTCCGGACAGTGGACGTCAGTCGATTATGATAAAGAAACAGGTTCAGCCTCGTTTTGTATCCACATTAGGATATTCTTTAGCTTTATGTTCAGTTCTTTTGTAGGTTGTGCAAAAAAAAAAGCGTTTACGCTGTAACTAGATCATGAAAACCCATCCGATGCTGTCACTCCAACAACCTCTTGCAGAGTTTCCTTCCATATCCATTACGTCGTTGACGCGAGTCGGGGACGCTTTTAGCCCTAGTATTGAATTTCAGCAAAAGAACCAACTTTCTGTGTTATGTTACATGTTGAATGGTTTTTTATTGGCAGTGTTTCTTTACATGCACCTATGCCTATATTCGTATTTAATCTAGTTATTGTATTCTTTATTTTCAGAAAGATTTTTATAAATTAAGCAGCAAATTTATTATGAATATACCCGTGGCTTCTCTACGCACTTTAATTGGCAATTTAATTCCTGGTAACGTGAAATTAAAATATTGAGTTATAGAAAATATACAAGTCAAACCATTAATGTAAAGAGACCTGTCATTTTTTATGTAAAGTTCACTAAGGAAGGAATACCAGAAACTGTGCATGACCAATACAAAACAGAATTTATTTAGGTTACTTTTAAAAAGCGCTGAATAATTTGCGAACACGACCTCCAATACATATTTTTCGATATAGATAGAGCTAGTTCTTAGGCATATAGATGGATAGAAGGAAGAATATAGGGCGTATTAAAACCAAAAACGTATCATTATAGAGCTGTTATGTAAACTTAAATGTATTACGCAATAAGTAAACCTGGGCAGTGTTCACTGTGCAGTGGGTGCATCGCTCGTCGAGGGTTCGCGGACTCGCGACCCGCGGCCCGATCGATCCTACCTCGGCACCATTTCATATGCACAAGTTAGGTGCAGCCAGTGGCGCCGAATTGTTCCTGACTGTCTACCCGACAGACTATTGATCCGTTTGAAGGTTTGACGTTCTTGGAATCATAATAAACCTAAATAGACCAATGTGAATTATGTCGTTATATTTGCAGTTGAATTCTTCTATTCTGTATTTTTAATAATTATTTTTCGATTTAGTAAATTTTGCACACTAGTTATAAACATCCTATAATTATATGTTCATCCTGCATTAGGCCACGTGTCGGGTAAATTCGCTGAGGCAAGGATTGTTGTACAATTGAATTTATCTCTGGGTGTGAAGGGATCCCAGTTTCTTCAGTGTTCATTCCACTTAAAGGTATCTGAATCAATATATATAAAACTCTTCCGTTACTGACTGACTGACTGACTGACAGACAACGCAGAGCCGAAACTTCTGGGCGTATCTTCTGGGGGCTGAAATTTTTCATGTAGGTTCCTTATGGAGTGTAGGTGAGCACTAAGAAAGGATTTCCTGAAATTCCCATAGGAACGTGAAAAACTGGATTTTTGTTTTTATGAGAATCCGCGCGAGTGAAACCGCGGGGCAGCTTATAGTTATTTAATAATAAGCATACGGTCCATCTCGGCTGGATTACCGTCCTCAATGTTTAACTTAGCCGAACGAAACCAAAAAGACTTCTTCGGTTTTTCAGAGCTGTATACTAAATAATAATAAAAGTCTTCCTATTCGTTGTAGAACTAATGTGTTTAGTTTTTACTACCTAGGCCAGCCAGTCCTAGTCGCCTCATTTTGTTATTGCTTTTTTATTTTTACTAGCAAATGGCAAGCTTTTAACTTTTTATGAACTTCGCCTACCTACCTACATACTTGGGGAACATATACATAATTAAAGTGAATTTGGAGCAGCTCATAAATACTCATAAGGCGTACTTCTATATGTCCATTAAAAAAAAGTATATAGTATGTATTCTTTTACCCAGAGACGGAAATGTAGGAATAAACACTTAAAAAATTGGGAACCAGGCAGGATGAGGAACAGTTTTGTTTTAATGTAAAATCGTTAGAAAAACTTCCTTATATTCAAAAATACTTGATAAAGCGCTGCTATAGTTTCAAATTAAATAAAAGTACATGAATTAAATAAGCAAAGATATACTGCAATGCATTCTAAAAGAACCGTTGTCCTCAATAAAGCCAGAGTTGGGAACGTTTTGCGACAATTTATGTCGTTGTTTACCCAAAGTTGGTATTTCTATTTGCCATGTAATAATGCATTTCATTCTTCCACGTTTTCCCAACAATTCTCTTTTTAAAATCACAATTGGGTTCCTTCGTGAGTTTTCTTGCTCGATTTGGTTAATCTTGTGCTTTTTAAAAATGTCCTAAACTTACGCGTCATACTGTTTTTAATAGAAGTCAACCTGTCCTATATTATCGGGCACACGGCTTCTACTCTCCTCTTCCCAGGCCAGCCAATGAATACTACGATGCTCATTTATCGTAGGTGCCGTAATGTCTGCCTTCCACCGTGTGCAAAACGAATACCTCGCTGAATTCTCTTCTGTCATCATGAAAAACTTACAATGGGCTTAAACTTGGCTTTTTTGCGATAAAATCGCGCTGAATTGAACAATTTGATTTGCTCATCGCAAAATAATTTTCACAATTTGCAGGTTACAAAAAAAAAACTGAGATTAGTGTGGGTCTGTTTCTATAGAACTACCATTATATTATGTTACTTAACCATAAATTAATATTGAAATCTTTAATTCATTTCCTGTCAATTAATCATGTCGATTCCGCCAACGCTGATTTGTTGGAATCGCTGAAAACTGCGGACACATTTTTAAAAGTTTTGTTGGAAAACTGTTTCAATTTAAATTACTCGCTAGTCCAGTTGAAAGTTCAACAGTTCACTATAGGTTGTTCAGAAATAGACGCGCACCCTTTCTTTTATTAAAATGGCAACGAGCGAGTTTGTTATCTCGATAGGTACATATAAAGTAAAAATTAACTTTGTTTTATATATAAAACTCTTCCGTTACTGACTGACTGACTGACAGACAACGCAGAGCCGAAACTACTGGGCGTAGAAAACTGAAAATTGGCACGTGGGTTCCTTGGGGAGTATAGGTGAGCACTAAGAAGGGATTTCCCGAAATTCTCACGGGAACGGGAAAAAACGGGATTTTAGTGTTTATGAGAAATCTACGCGGGAAAAACCGCGGGGCAGCCTCTAGTTCATATTATTAACGCCGGAACACCTTAACTAAGAGTGGAGCGAACACTAGTAATTTAATTTACACCCGTATAATATGATACTTTACTTAAACTGGGTTTAAAATGTGCGTAGCAAACTGGCTTTGTAACAAGAGCGTAGCAGAATCCGAGCTGCTACGCTCTTGTTACGGGTGCCGCGCTGTAGCGTAACTACGATCTTTGTAGAGCAAATGCTGTAGCTTGGCTACATTTGTTGCAGCTTAGCTACGACAATTTTACCGCGTAGCTACTACGATGCGATTAGCTAATTATGAGGGGCTACACTGTGAGATTGTAATGTTTTCATGTTTATTCTATTCATGCACTACAACGCACATTGTAGAGCGTGACTACGGGCGTAATTGTGTGTGGCATGGATGCACGTAGCGCAACACTGTAGTATAGGAGTTGCATTACAGCATGACTTGGATCAACTAGTTTGACTATGCTCATCATCATGGTACGAGTATAATTTATCTGGGAATACAAAGCATATTGCTGTGAAATATGCTCTACATAAAACAAATTTCGTTTACATACGTGTCATATGATCTACCGACGCGGCAAGCCCAAAGCAATTAAGTAATCTGTGGAAGTAGAGCTGGCCCTGAGAGACTTAATTGGCTTGGTATAGACAGCCTACCATTATTACTGCGGTACTTGACAGTCAGTAAACATGGCCTTAATTAAGTAGAGTGGTGTAACTTTAGCATCTATTTTCTCATATTATAAATTCAAAATGTAGGCTCATTAAGCATCAAACCTAAAGTATTAATTTTGCCAGCTTGTAAAGTATCTTTAAATAAAATGCAAAACTAAATAGAACACATTAAAGTCAATTATTTAGGTAAAATGTTATTTTGCAACAAGTCAATTCAATCAGCGAAAAATTCCGCCACATTTCAGATAAAGTTTTTTTTAAAAAGCTTCTAAAATATTCAACACAGTGATAAGTGAATTACCCTCAAAAACAAGGGTAGTGTCTGCCAAGGCACGCTCGGACGAACTTTCAGTAGAGCAGGGTTCTTACTTGTACATTGGCATTCTTTCAACTTTGTACTATCACTTATTCAAAAATAAAGATATTTTACCATTGTTATTAAAACTGTATGATTGATTGTGGTGAATTAATTTTATATCCCACTATGAACTTGAAGAAGAGAATCGACCTTCGGAGAGGTGTTTCGGAGTGTGACGTTTTCGTATTATTGGGCGATTCTGCTAAATGATGTGATGGATGAATGAGCACGATAATATTAAGAATATCGTTCCATAAAGCACGAGATGAAGAGAATCGAGCCCCTCTTGTTTCAGAGAGTGGCGTCGTCGGCGTATTGATTGGGCGAGACGGCGAGTCTACTGAATGTTACATAATAAGTCTTTAACCGGTTTATTTTTCTGTTCATTTGTGACCTCTCCTGTGTATAAACTTAGGGATTAAATTCGGTTCTTAAGGCGTATTTAGCCGCTAAATGACAATTAAAACAAATCATAACTGTTAAACTAATAAGTACATAACTTTTCTAAAATTCACTTGTACAAGTTTAAGCACGTTGCTTGAAGTAATTTTAAACCCTTAATTCATTTGTAAGTTTAAACAGATAAGTAGCTACCTACTTGTAAGATTATTTACATTTCTAAAGAGTCTGAAAATCGTTGAATATAGTTTGAAGTGCTTCAATACTATTTTTAGACTACGTGATATTTTTGATATTTCCCTTGGTTATGAATTTTTATTAATTAATGTCGCGGCTAAATATCAGTCTTGAGCTTATAAACATAACGCCTTAGGCAGAGGCACCAGCTCATCAGAGCCGAACCCACATTTAGCCGAGTTTATCTTGAGCATGTCTTTATATACATTTTCTACTTGGACAGCAGGCCGGCTAATGTTATAATGTTTAGTTTAGGTCGTAACGTTGCGCAGGCTGCCTCATAAATGCACACTCAGCCTCCTCAACCGTAGCCAGCTTTCATATGTCACCCGCGACCTATATAATCTCCAGAATTATTAGATGGAGAGGCTCCAGTTTTTTTTCATTTTAACTTAGTTTCAGCATTTCACTTTTTACCAGGCCGTTTATCTTATTTGATTTATGTAACGCAATTTTTCGTTTGCTTGTTTTTCAACGTTTTTTTTAATACAGTAGCAAGCAAGTACAGTCACGACTATTGCGAGAAAGCGCCTCCGTCGTTATCTGTGCATCTTTGCAGGATCTCTGTGCTTATCTAAAGAGTTATGTTGCTGCAAACTTCCAGCAGATATTGTTTTAACAGTTTAAGTTTCTTAAGTCCCTGTGGACTTGCGACAGAGTTGCTAAGCGCTCCGCTACTGCATTATTATTTTCAAGCCGATTAAGAGTACTTGCAACTTTGTGGAATTGTTCGTATTTATGCAGAACCTAAGAAGATTATTTCTTGTCTTCTTTTAAATTTTATTGTATATTTTTACCTTTAAATTATTTGAAGAAGGTCTATTATTATTACAGTCCGAGCAAAACGAGAGCACTTCAATCAAGAAGATGGGTCAATAGCGATAGTGACTGATTGACAAGGGTTAAAACGGGACCGTTTGCTCCGAGACAACGGGCCTGAAAATCTTTCCATTTAGATTCCATTCCGGGTTGTTGTTAGCGTGGTTTTTGCATTAAACTGGTGTTTATTTTAGTACCGGCTGCAGGAATCAATACTTCTTTAACGGTAATTTGGGATAGTGATAAAAGCCGACAGCAGCTTTTCCTAATTGCATTAAAACTAGCATTTGATACGTTTCGGTCTTGCTGCTATTGTTCTTCAAAACTGAAACATTTTCCCTCAAAGGAAATTATTCAAATGGTATTATTTATGTAAATTGCGCACAGTATAATGGCATCAGAGGCTGGTGGATGTTAATTAAAAACATTTCAACCATCTAGTACTTTTCCAATTAAGCTGTTCAAAGACTGGAAGTTATTATTCATGCAAACAGCGATGCCAAGCTTCAGTGGGAGAGACTATTCAGGGAATCACTTTGTTCTAGATGGAACTTCACAGTAGCCGGCGAGAAATCTATGAATTATAATCGTATGAAACATTAGTACGTTCATTGGTACGTCGCTTCCCCTACATCATAGTAACGTATATGTACAAATTACGACATTAAAAAGACGACGAAAATTTTGTCTTTTCGCTATTACGTGAATTAGGTGCGTCAATTTGACAATGCCTCGGTAACGAATCTTAACGAACGCTTTCCTGAATGATTCACTGGGATTTACTACCAGAAAACTGGCGGTGGGCACAATAGGATCCGGTTACAACTGCAATAGGCTCGCAAACCAACTTTATTAATTAGCTGATCATGTGTTCTTTTGTGCCAGCTCGGATGCTGCCGATGGTTTGATTCGCATTATAACATGCACCGGTACTTATTATGTCATGTTGACTCTAATACCTACTGGATATGATTTAAGCCTGAATACTCAAAAGCTTATATTATTGTTGCTGCTTACTATTAAGTGAAAATATTTACTTATAACTGTAATATAGCCAGCCCGACCTTTTTGAAATTTTCTCACGAAAATTCTTTTCTATTTCTTTTTCCATTTTATCTAATGAGCTTGAGGCTGCGGTAAAAACAAAATTGTCTCTGCCTCTGCGAATCTCATTTCCTGTAAGCGTCTTCTAAAGGATATAGTAGTTACATTTACATCGTATAAATAGTTTTCAAGAACATTTAAGTTACGCACAGAGCCTTTTTGATAACATTTAATGTTAAACTAGCCGCTTTAAAATAAATTTAAACAGTATTTTAACACGAATTTAACAGTATTATTTGCACATTTATAACTCTACAAGTATTTCTGCGTTAGTATAAGTATAATGTGGACGAGATGGTATTATAATAGTAGCCGTGTCCATTGAATCCTCCGAGGACGAGCACCGGCTTCATTCATGTGGCGCGCCCACGTCCAATTGATAGAGCACTCTCGGATTACAGGATAATCAGGAAAGAGTAGATAAAATGAGCGCGCGCGGGCCGTGGCAAGGTCGAACGATCTTCTGTACTCTGTGAATCGGACGTATTGACATTGACAGTGTTGGCCTTCTCCCATTATTGGATTACTTGTACCATGCAAGTTCAAAGTTCCACAACCAAGTTTATGATTGCCTTGCGCGACGCGCGCCACTAACTATTTGAATACGTGAAGAGTTAATAACTTTGAGAGTGTCTTCGAGAATACTTGCTAGAGGGTTGAGTTTAGTTTGATTTTGAAATCAAATTGTCCCTAACATTGCTCTTGCTCCTTAATAATTATAACTTTGCTTCTTTAAACATAACTTTTTTTGAATTACTGCTTACTGCTTATTTGTAATTCCTGGGTTTATATTGGAATAGGACTCTTTAACTTCAAATCTCACCATGAAGACTCAAAATATGACTAGTTATTGTTCTTTATATGTCTTAGTACTTAGGCCTACTATTTCTATTCTATGGCTCAAAGAGACTATTACAACCAAATGATGTGGTATAAGATGATTACGGAGAAGTTGGTTGGACATTTGAACTGTCTTGGGCGGAAGGCGCGGCGAGCAGCACCGCGCATGTCCGGCCCGCACCGCTTCGCACTGGCCCGCGGCGGCCGCCCGACCTGACGACGACGCCCGCCCGGCCAAATTGCACGGATTGTGCCCCACTCGCACAATTGCAGGGGATCCCAACACGAATGGAGATTTATACGATTCTAGAATGCTTTACTCTCGCTCAACTTTAGATTTATGTGTTGTCTTATCTTTAGTTCTGGATTTGCTTTAAGTCATCTGTCAGTATTTTTTATATATGGTACTTTTACAACCTTATAAGGAGATTATAAGTTTCGAAGTGAAACTAGACATCTCATTCCCAATAAATTCAATAACAAATTCTTTTTTTCCTCTTCTATTCGTTTTACGAAAAATTTCTCCCTGGTTTTCCTTGTTAGTTCATTTCAATATAATAGAGTGCTTTCCCCTTACACACTTCAGCAATTAGGAAAATGGAACACTTATATTATTACCATTGCATTATCCCGTTAAAAGATTCAAAGTGCTAAGTAGTAAGTAGCTAATGCTTTCACACTCGGCCGGGTTTTTATATTGCTTGCAGCAAGTGCAGTGTACATAGATTAGTGCTTAGGTAGGGCTGCATGCAACAGGGACACGGCCATCTCTCGCACCTTCTAATTCAATTAAGGCAAGCGCGGTAATTCTAGCATGTATTAACACAGTCGCCAAATCTGACGCGCTCCAGTAATGAGGCCTTCAAATCTGTGACAGGATCTAAATAGCATCACTTTGACGCTTGACGCGAATGAATGAACGGTTTATTGGGACTCGATACGAAGGTTACAGGAGCCGACCTTAATGACATCCATCCATACATCTATATATATAAAACTCAAAGGTGACTGACTGACTGACTGACATAGTGATCTATCAACGCACAGCCCAAACCACTCGACGGATCGGGCTGAAATTTGGCATGCAGGTAGATGTCATGACGTAGGCATCCGCTAAGAAAGGATTTCCCGAAATTCTTTCAGGAACGGGAATTACGGGACTTTTTAGTTAGTATGAAAAATCGACATTATTGAGTGTATCGACGTGAAATTTGGTGTACAGTTTCCTCAGTGAATGAAGGAGTGTTGTAAGAAAGGAAATAAAAAAATTCCCACGGGAACGGGAACTACGGGACTTTTTTTAGTGAGAATGAAAAATGGAGATCCTAAGATGAATCGACGTGATATTTGGTGTACAGGTTCCTTAGTAAATGTAGGAACGTTGAAAGAAAGTAATTTACAAAATTCCCACGCGATCGGGAATAACGGGACTTTTTTTGTGGTAATGAAAAATCGACTTTCTTGAATGTATCGACGTAAAATTTGGTGTACAGTCTCCTCAGTAAATGAAGGAGTGTTGTAAGAAAGGAAATAAAAAAATTCCCACGGGAACGTGAACTACGGGACTTTTTTAGTGAGAATGAAAAATCGATATCCTAGGGTGAATCGACGTGATATTTGGTGTACAGGTTCCTTAGTAAATGTTAAAAGAAAGTAATTTACAAGGAACGTTAAAAGAAAGTAATTTACAAAATTCCAACGGGAACGGGAATAACGGGACTTTTTTTGTGGTAATGAAAAATCGCATTTCTTGAGGGTATCGACGTGAAATTTGTGTACAGGTTCCTCAGTGAATGCAAGTGTGTTGAAAGAAAGGAAGTAACTAATTTCCCATGGAAACGGGGATTTCCGGACTAATTATTTTGTATGAAAAAGTTAATTTCTTGAGTATGTCAAAGTGGAATTTGGTCTACAAGTGTCTCTGTGGATATAGTAGTAGTAGTTGGAAGAAAGAAATATACTAAATTCCCACGGGAACGTAAAACGGGACTCTTTAGTTACATGAAAACAATGTATATTTCTTTATTTTGACGTGAAAATAGGTAAACGGGTTCTTCAGTGGGTGTAATTAGATTCAGAGTCATATTAAGAAAAGATTCACCAAAATTCACATGGTAACGGAACATTCCCAAAAAAAGAAAAGCGCCTAAAAAAATTTTACTCGCGTAAGTTCATAATCCAACTACCGAGCTAATATTTTACCTAAACAGCTATATAAATGTTAGGAATATGAGTTTCAGTGTCGAATGGTGGAGTGTAGAAAGGAATTTCTGGAGTATCCACGGGAACTGAAATAAACAAAATATTACTACTGTAAGTAGGAAGATATTTTAAGAGGGTATAAGTGCGATCAGAAATGATGTCACAAAAATCCTGAGTAGTAAATCAACCAGTACTTAACGTTTTTAATGAAAAAGCGCGTGCGAAGCTGCGGGCAAAAGCTAGTAAATAATAAATTACTTATCTAAGGGTATTCTGACGTCCACCTTACTTTTGTATAATGAAGTTCATCGAGAACATTTCATCGTTTCTAGCCTGGAGAACCAGACTGTTTCCGGCCTCAATGCCCGCCATCTCAAGGGAGCTAAGCTGTCTCGGTCTGAGATAAAATATACGTGTTTAGTGAGGGTAGCGGAAGGAACAAATGATTCGGAAAACCCAGAGGATTTAGAACTGCTAGTGTCTATTAAATTTGTGGCTCAGCAGTTTGATCAGAGATTATTTAGCTCAGTATTATTCAGTATTCAACACTTGCTCCGCTTTTACTAGTTTCTGCTCAGATATATTACTTAAGAACTACAGAGTAAACTGGATGAGGGTCGCACAAGACCGATCAGTATGGCAATCTGTTAGGGAGACCCTTCTCCAGCAGGTGGCGTCTTTCGGCTGAGATGATGATAATGATAAAGCAGGTCGCTGGCTACAGGGTGTATACCACTTATAATAGTCAAAGACAAAAATCCTGCTAGTATTCGTGCGCAAGATCAATCGAGCTAGAAAACTATGGTTCGAGTCCTCTTATTCCCTGATTAGGGTATAAGAGGAAAAAGAAGAAGAAGAAGAAGTATTTGTGCTTGGACTGCAAATGGGGTACCTTAACAAAGTTTATAATGGCTATACAAGAAAAACTTTGTCTTTACGGGTTAAGTAAGTTAAATAGAAACTTAAACAAGTAAGTTAAATAGAAACTTAAACAAACTGATCCCAGTGGTAACACTAGCGATCCTGTTTCTTACCTCATCTTGAATTCGTATCCAGCTATAATTAAAGAGTGTTTAGAAAATACTCTATATTTCGCTATTACATAAAACTAGATTAAACTAATAGTGTGGGTAACTGGGTAGGTAGCCTAGCTTAATCCAAAGTAAAACGATGCAATAAAGTTACCTGCACGTTATGTGTGGTGCACGTCGCCGCTGGGGCGGCCGACCTCCTTTCAGTGCAAGCACTAATCAATACAGGAGCATTCAACTCTAGCTGGGGCTTATTTTCACAATTTGCGCAGTTGCCATTATTATTTTATTATAAACCAACATAATTTGTCTAATAAACATTATCTCTTTCTCAGCCTACACGTCGACTGTTTAACATAGTCCTTCCTCCCATCGCCATAAGGCCAAACATTTTGGGGCAGATTGCCGTAATTGCCACGCTTGGCAGGCCTGCAGTTTTCAACGATGGGGGTTTTAATTTTTTTTAAATGGTTATTAAAATATATAGTTACTAGAAGCTGCCCCGCGGTTTTTCCCGCGCAGATTTCTCATAAACACAAAATTCCCGTTTTTTCCCGTTCCCGTAGAAATTTCGGGAAATCCCTTCTTAGTGCTCACCTACACTCCATAAGGAACCTACAAGCAAAATTTCAGCCCGCTACGCCCAGTAGTTTCGGCTCTGCGTTGTCTGTCAGACAGTCAGTCAGTAACGGAAGAGTTTTATATATATTGATAAAACAATTCAATTACTTTACTTTCTACCACATAGACATTGGTTTAATGAATTAAAAATCAGAAACACAAACATACATATCTCGACTTTTAAAAGCTTCGTTAAAGTCCAGTTAATCAGATTAAAAAGTGGCAACAGAAGTAGATGGCTGTATGTTGTTTCATCCCCCTGTGTCCTTCTATAACCGCATTGTTCCAGCCAGGCCGGGTTTTGTGTGAGTGTGTGTTATATTTGCGTACATACATTCATATGGGTTCCCGCTAATCCTGGTAATTGCACGGAAATTATATAAATAAAAGAAAACGACTCACAGTATCAAACTAGATAGAAAAACAACTAAATGTTTTCTTCAAAGATGTACAAAAGTAGTAAAGCTAAGATTATATTAAAAGTTATCTCTAAATTAAATAATATATGCGTACGTACTGCGTAACCTTATTTAAAAAGCATGTTATTACTAAAACAAGAATAAATTTGGTCTAGCTCAAAGCTCTGATGCCTCTAGTGGTCTTTTAATATAGGCATGAGATTATGTTGTGTGATTAAACAAGAGATTGTTGAAATGTTACTTTACTAACACAATGAAGTACATGTGTATTTGTACTTCTATGATAGAACTTAACAATATGCGCCTTAGGTGTAAAACTTTAAATTAATGAATAATTCACAGAAGATAAAAAGCAATGGATAATTTTAGCTCTACGTAACCGTTCGCGGAGATAAGTGTGTTATAATAGCATATGAATACCTTTCTTTGTTCATTCGCTTTATCTCTCACAGCAGCATTTTCCCTTGCCGATTGAACTCTGACCTTTCCCAGCGTATGTTTTATAGAACGTAGTTACCACAAAGGGTTCTCCCTCCACGATCTTAATTAAATACTCTTGTAAGCTTTTGCGTTTTTTCAGTAGCAATAATAACTCTTACAAATAATAGAAAAAAAAATATTTAATGTGAATTCACTAATTTATTTTACGGAGTTACGGAGTCCCAAAAGAGATTGTTTATTTTGACTTGATATTACTGTATCCGATAGGCATCTGTTTTCTCAAAAGCAAAAAAAAATTGAAGCAGAACCATAATTTTTAAGGCAACTTTTCGACTTCTCCTTGCAATTCTATAAATGATCTAACAATAGATTCCCTTGTAGGAACGTTGAAATACAATTATGTTTCCTTGATTTCCTAGAGCAGATTTATAACAGACAGCTATTTGCGTCGTCCTTCCTTTCAAAGAGGAACGTGTGCAATTTTTATACGGATATGATAAATCATATAGACGATAAAATACCTACATCTAACGTATATATATGCGAACTTCAATAAACATCCCTGAGCCAGTGATGAGAGTAAGCCAGTAAGAGCGAGTGAGTCAATCCTATAGGCGGCGCCGGCGGTGGCGTAGCAACAGTCGTGATGCGCCATGTTTATACTAGCTCATCTACTGTTTGCTTTCAAATAATTTCATTGACTGAAAACGTTACGAACGCTCGGCTTATGTTTATCCGCCGGTTTTGCGAGGCCGTTCGCCTAATTGAAATTTCGCGAAAAACAATTTCTCTTCAATTACCAACTTGTAAAATTTGACAAATCACAAACCGCTGTTATGGATGACTGGGGCTTTTCTGATAAATGGTCTCTTGATAATCGTAGCGCCTGTTAATGAATGTGAGGCCAAAATGCGACGTTTAGTTTTTTTCTTTCGCTTTGAAAATCGCGTTTCTGATGAAAATGAATGAATCATTTGATCCATTTTCAAAGTGGGCAAATTTGCTAGAGAGATATTAAGTTATACTCAATTTCCTGAAGATAAAACATGCCCTCGTCGCTCCCGGAATACCGCCCCACTTCAGCTGCAAGCTAATCTAATATCGGAAATTGAGTAGTCGGCTTCCCACTTTGACCTGGAAGTCTCTGTAGTTGTGAAACTATTTAAGTAACTAATTTTCTGCTCACATTTTTCCCCCTATAAAACAGATGTCCATTTAAAGGTAATGTAAAAAATTTGGTATTTACGCACTCGTGAGTAGCCCTCACCTATCTTTGCTCTTAATCTAATTATCAAAATAGTTCTTTCATGTCTTTTGTTTCGTTGACCAGATAATCCTATTATGTAGGTACAACATATCGGAGCCGAAGAAGCACGTCATGCGTATCGATTTCAAGTCGCCCTAATTATCGTTGGGTATTTTATTGTTATTATAATGTCTTTCTCTAGGCTCTTGTAAGATGCTGTCCTGTGTGTGACATAATATTATATTCGTATTAGTTGTATCGATTTCTCACCTTAGTTCTTCTTTGAAGCGATTGAGCAGCAGTATATGCGGACCAGCCTTGGGCATCACTTGACGTCACTCTGGCTCTGACGTTGTGGGCTTATTTCTGTTTTACGACTATAGTAGGGCTAAATACATGCACGTTTCCACCATTAATCTCCTCCGTGTTCACATAGCTGGTTTCGAATTCGCTCACGTCATTAATATAAGCTATCGACGATTGGTTTTCAATAGAGTTAAACATTTTCCGCCTCATATTAAACAAGATCAGGTTTCCGTGAATAGTACAGAATGTTTTTATTGATTAAACTCATTTGGGACCGAAAAATGTTTTAGTATTTATTTCACTAGTTTCATTTTACAGTTTATATGTTCTACGAGCTCTTCCCGGCTTACTTCGTTACGCCATAGAATATAAGATACTGATGCTACTAAAGACTTGGCTCTATAGACTTCACTTCTTTTGACTGCCCAGAATGGGCGAATAAAAAACAAACAACCACAACTAACCACCTGTCATAATATGTAAACAGCGGAAAAAATATTGCACCTTGGGTTACATTATTCTAGCCTATTCTATGCAAACAAACAATCAAATCTTTCCTCTTTATTATTGTATGTTCAATAATAGCTGCCCGCGACAGCGTTTCCTGTTATACGACGAGTTTATTAATTTTTTTCTTGTAAAAAACCTTATTTTTAACCTATATCCAAGCTTACAAATAAAAAAACAAACTATAATATTAGTATCGATGAAATGAAATAAAATCGGCCATACTTTACTCTTAGCAACTCCAAGTTAAAATTTCATATCGGGAAATAAGTGATTCAAACAGGTCGTCCTGAAACTTGGGTTAATTATATCCTATTTATTCGGCGCCGATCTTAATCTTGCAGCATATTTTCGAAAAAATATGTATACAAGTGCTACTATAATATCCAAAAATTGCTTTTTGGTATTATTAAAACGGGAAAGCCTACTTCCTCGTCACCGTACGGCGGCTTTTAGAGGCAGCTTTAGGTATCTGGCAACAAAGTGTTGGAACAATATCCCACCACCATTTCGTTTGTTCACTTCGGTCAAATCTTTTAAATCAGCATACAAAAAATATCTGCTCGATATGCAAAAGCAAAATTTGCCTACCTAAATTTTTCTTCATCTCTTTATATTAACTATATTATATCTATTATAAGTAATCTATCCTTTATATTATATGCAAAAATCTTATTTATTTTTTGAGACTTGTGGAACCATTATTATATTGTTAATGTTGAAGTATATATGTAGTTCTTTACACATCTTAGTATCTCTTTACATTATATTTTCTTCTTTATGTTTCACCTCGCCCTCACTCCATTTTGGTGCCGGCAGAATACCAGCGTTACAGGAAACTGTGACATGATGCTGAGTCGGGGCCTTTTTTCAGTTGTAATACTTTTCGCACCTTTTGGAACTGTACATTTTATATGTAAAATTGTTATTTGTCTTTTTATGTGTATTTTATGTTGTGTGTATTAGTATTATAAGTGAAAATAAATATGTTATCTATTATCTATCTATCTATCTAAAATAGTATATATACATCAATATATATAACACTCTTCCGTTACTGACTGACTGACTGACTGACTGACTGACTGACTGACTGACTGACAGACAACGCAGAGCCGAAACTACTGGGCGTACAAAGCTGAAATTTGGCATGTAGGTTCCTTGGGGAGTGTAGGTGAGCACTAAGAAAGGATTTTCCGAAATTCCCAAGGGAATGGGAAAAAACGGGATTTTTGTGTTTATGAGAAGTCTGCGCGGGAAATACCGCGGGGCAGCCTCTAGTATATATATATATAGTTGGTTTAAATAGAGGATTAATATATTATTATTTGTTTTTTATAAAATAATACTTAGTAGCAGAATCACCGCGAACCTTTATCCGAACGTGCATTAGCAAAATTCAATTTGGCTTCTTGTTGTTGGAAAATCCCAAAATATTTTTCAAATTTCAGAACGGTTTACGATAAGTTCGGCTGTTTTATTGAGCAAGCTTTGGCACTCTGACCTTCTTAAAGCGAAGCTGTTTGTTGCATTGGTTATTTCTGAATCGGATCGAGCTAGGTAGGTAGAGCACCCTCTAACAATAGATGATTTATGTCGGCTAGCAGTAGCAACTCATACACATTAATCCTTTAAATCTAAATGTTACATACTTTAAATTCGGTGGCAGCTAAAATATCCTAAATCCTTAGGTCCTAAAATATCAAGACAACATTTATGTTATATAGATTATTATATTTTTTGTGTAGGTAGAAGTATTCCTCTTATATCAAGTGAATCAAATGCCTTGAATATCAAACCGTAAACTTTCGCCATTTAAAAACATGAATTGAATGTAGTAGCGGAAAAGTCCGCCCTCGACCTCTTCGAGCAGATAAAAGTTTTCTTCGCTTGTTAGCATCAACGACGGGCGACTCATCGACTCGCCCGCGATATTTATACAGCCACTTCAGCAGGCCGCTACTCCGCCTTGCCTCATTATTATAAGCTTTCAGCGCTTTTCAACTACTATTATGAGCCATACCAGATACCGCTGCCAGGCGATTTATTACTTTACTGTAGCCGCTACGTGCAGGAAGAGTTTACTCCTCTTTTCTGTTTTCTATTTATCCGAGCTTTAGTTACCGAGAAAAACCGTTGCGTGCTATTGTTCTTTATATATTCGCTACGATGGCGGCAGGCAGGCTTCTGAGGATTTACTGTTATGTCTTCTGTCGACTGTTATGCAACCCGACGACGGACTAATGCCAGAAAGAGCCAGATAGAGGTCGCGGATTACGCTTCCACTCCGAATAAGACCGTTTGACCAAAATGGTAAATTTTGGAATAAACATTTTGTCGATTTATATCTGTTAAGACTTGAATTGGAAATCTGGAACCTAAGTGAGGGTGTTTAGAATAATTAATATCGATAGGACAGAGTGCGAGACGCGTTAGGTAACTGGGTGCAGTGCGAGCGAGAAGGCTTCGGCGCGCGCCGCCGCTCCCGTCATATTGATCGCGAGAAGTGACGCCCGGGGTGACCCAAATAGAGCCTCCGTGCACCCCCGGCTCCGCCCCCCGCCCCCCGCCCGCTACGGCCGACGCCGGCCGCCCGACAACGAATTTTCATAACAGCCGTTCCTCCACGAAGAAGGAATGGCCCGCTGCCCTGTTCTGATACTCATGCCTTGCATAATACATGGAGAGCGCGCCCCGCACTACCTACTTAATTATCTTTACTTTAAATCTTTGGCCCGTTTAACATTTTCACTCTTTATTTTGTATTTAAAATTAAACTGTAAAAGCTTCAGCTCACTGGCCCTCAGCCACTCTTACCTAGTTAATTTCTCAGCTGTTTGAAAAGCTTTAATTGTATTTTTCTGTCGCGTTTGTATGTAATATATACCTACCTATTAATTATTTTTACTATTGTTATCATAAATGTTAAAATAATATGCGCTTTCCATACCATGTAACTGACCTATGCACCTTGGAACATGCACTCTAGCATGTCTGGTTGTTGCCCCTTTCAAAGCAAAACCTAGCATTAGGTTCCTGACATTTCATCGTTTGTAAAAAATACCTTCGTAGAAATGGTCGCTTTAGCCTTAGTTACCTAATGAAGGCCCAGGCGGGAGTGTTGTGTGTCGTGTCGCGAATCCATCACGGGACTGTCGTCGTCTAGCTTCAAATTACCCTGAGCAATCTCGCTAATTGAGCTGGTTCTACGACTTCTGCTCAGGCTTTCCGCTAATTGATAAATTAATTGGTTTCTCTACTAAGTTAACCTACGTGCTGCAATTTATATAACGCAATATTTCAACTACAATTCTTCCAGACCATAGCAACAATAACGGTGGATAAACAATGAGAAAAATCCTTTTGTTTAATCCTCCGAGCACGGGCGAGCGGTAGAAAATGAAAAATACGCATAGAGCCAGGCCGACGACGAGGCTAGAATTGAAAAGTGCGCTGGTTTTTTTATTGCTCTCTTCGGGCGCAGGTCGCGAGAGTGGGTTATTCCATTAGTCTCCAAAAATCATTTTTTTTATTTCCATTTAGTCTCCAAGCTGATTTATTCTTATTCTTATTTAATTATTTTCCATTTCCTATAGTCTCCAAAATATTAACAGGCAAAGATGGTATCGACTGCAAAACAAGCAAGAAAAACCAGTGTTAACAGCATTCCAAAATAAAAATATAGTAACCGATACAAGATTATCGCCTAGATTTAAAAAATATTTACACTCTTTGTCAAAAACCTTACAAACTCTCAGCTACCTGATAAGGAGCGGCTAAGACTTCAACTAGGTACTAAGTTTTACGGAAAAAACAGCCGTGCAACTAGGTACTAAGTACTACTTTACGGTTATTAAACCAATCAAAGAGCGCTGCTCGGTAGTCCTTCGGCGAAAGTACCGTTAAAATAAAAAAAAAAATAGTGCATGTGGTACTCTATTTTTTTCTAATCCGATCTAATCTTTGATTTGAGGAGAGATTAGGCTAGTGTCACTGTGTCAGTGCATAATGGAAGAAAGTGAAAATTCAGGCGCAGGACCTAGCACAATCACGCCGTTTAAATTTGCATTCAACTCACGGGTTAAAAATTATGATAAGCTAAGTATTACAGTATAGAAAATGTGCAAGAAGTAGAAATTTATTACATGTTTAATAAAAGGGTAAATAACACATCACACTCAGAGCCCCTAACTAGGAAGAACCTGTATCTAGGGTGCCCGAAACACACACAGAAACGAACATCACACCCAGACCGAAAACAAACATCGATATTCATCATATCAATATTCGCCCCGCCCGGGAATCGAACCCGGGTGCACACGTTTACTCAGTCCACATCACTGCCAACTGAGCCACGGAGCAGTCAAATCAAATTATGTCATTAGTTTTACTATTTCAGTGAATTAGCTCTGATTTATTTTCTTAAATGAGATATTTCATAAAGATAACGTGCAAGCCACATCCTTAAATATGTATTTTGTGAAATTGCCAACATTTACCGCTACCGCCTAATGGAAAATAAATTATCTTTATCACCGAGTATTTTTCTTTAGAGCTTCATAAACATAGAGCTAATACACAATTTTTTGGTACCCCGCTTGTCGTTAACGACTATGATATTTTACGAATATTTACAAATGTTAGTACCTCTGTGTTGGTTTAGGGAACAGAGTATCAAATGTAGGAAAAGAAAAATCCGACCGCCATTTGTTAGTTTCAGGTTCGCCAGACTTGCCGAGATTGCCTACAAAATAAATGTTGCTTCGTAGAGGTTTTTGAATTGAGATATACTTTACTATCTATCTTGATGATGTTATAAAATTGTTAACCTTATAAATAAAAATTTCAGCATCCAATATATTAAATAGGCAGTAACGAACAATAGCTCTATAATTCGCCTCTAAAATAGCTGCTCACTGACTCCGGGCACATCGTCTATCACTGCCCGCCTAGAACAAGTGCCTCATAAAAATTTATTAGCGGACTTCGTTTTAACGCGAAACTGCCCACCATAAAGGCAACACTATCTATAAGGAGAAAATTAATAAAAGCAGCCTGATTGACCTCGGCGTCTATAGGGCGAAAAGGTAGAGCAATGTATTTGAGTATGATGATAGCGAGATGCGTTTGACAGTAGATTTTCGATAATCCAACTGTCAACGGCTAGCCGGATGGTTGTTCGGTTGCGGAAGGTTGGTTTGGTTAGGCGGGCGGGCCTGCGCGCTGTGGTCCCTGACGGCGGCGGGGCGGGCTGCGCGCGTCGCGGCGGCGCGGGCGTCGTGACGCAGTGTGACGTCAGCGCCGAGCCGGCTCGATACGCGCCGGCCCCGCCGTCAGTCGCCGCCCGAAGCAGGCCGCAGAGCGTCGCCGAAGCGCTCCCCCGTACGCGCACACTCCCAGAACAGTTTCAGTTCACGATGACATAGCCCCGGGTCGCGTAACGAGACGACGTGAAAGCGCACATCCCCTTTTTAAGTTTTACTTTGAAGCTGCCGACACGGTCCCCGTCGTTGTTGCAGAACTAGCGACGAGCCGAGCCACACCGAGCGAGGGACAAGAGGCGAGACCGTCAGGCGGCTTGCACCCTTTTGTCCGCCTTTTTGATAGAGACTAGCCGAAATGGGCGAGGTGAGTGAGGTGCAGATTGTAGTGCTTGCTTAGCATATAAAGCTCGTTGCTGGACAGTGCTTTCGTGAAGGTGCAGTGTTGCCGAGTGCGAAAGGTAAAATCCGAACTGAAGACCAAACGCTCAATCGTGAAGTGTTTTCCTTTCGTGTGGCATGATGTAGAGCTGCTATCATTATTTGATCAGTAATTAAGTTTGCACTCCTCATCGTCTTTGTTCTCTATCGTAAAGGTTTAGACTTTTAAAATCGCATCAAGAAACGATAGCACCCCATTGCTTTTATGTGGCTCATACATTACCTAGTTCACATTAGTTGATTTTTGTTCTTTAGTATTTTGGTGTTTCGTTTTAATTAGGTTTTCAATCGTTAATCTAGATAATTGAAAACCTAGTTAATATCAATTGATAATATGTAGTGGTTTAGTGGTTATTTCGTGGCGCCGGCCGCGTCTGCAAGTTGCGTAACTCAGCCCGTATCGATCGCTCCGCGGGCTGTCTGCCTCGCGCCGAGACCGCCCTATATCATAGCATAGGATACTGCCGTGCCGGCTGAAACGAGTGCCACTGAACGCATTCCACATTGTAAGGTGCTGAAGAAATCGAAATCAATTCTATATTTTATGGCTATCACGAGATGCTTATTTAAACTTAAACGGCTCTACCACAAAAAGTGTTAAACCTGGTCTAAATCACTAGACTAGGTTTAAACCACTAATTCCTCATACAAAATCGCGATTTAGACCGGTCTAACTTTTTTGTGGTAAGGGGGAAAAAGTTTTAGCTTAATGATGATTTTCTTTTCAAATAACTTTAATTGAATTAAATATCAGCATAACTCCCTGATAGTTTATTTTAACAAAAACAATTAAAGCTGTATCAAAAAATTAATTTTCAAACAATATTTTACTGAAATTTGATCAAAAGGGTGATCAATACCCATCCATCTCTTTAGCATTAGCTGTCGAAGTTTCCCATTCACTTAGGTAATCCATCATCCTCGTGTAGATGTATGTAGATCTAGTAGAGCTCGGTGAATTAGGTACAAAGGTATTCCGAGCGAAGTATTCCTTACGAGGTGGTCTAGAAGAGGAAGCGACGGCCCCCCCCGGCCTGTGCACTAAGAGTCGTGAAGGTTTATTAGAAAATTGCCTTGTCATTATGTCATTTAAATCGCATACAGCGCTGACGCTCCATTGCCGTTACCTCGTATTTCCTCCATCCTTTATGACTGAGCATGCACCAATTATGATTATGAATGGGTTCTCTAGTTATTTTTCTATGGCAACTTCTATAATTTTGATTTTTCAACTTTTGCATTTGGATTTACCGTATATAGAACGATTTTGAGCAATCCAAGAATAAATGAAGTCGGTTAAAAAGAAATACAGTTCTGCATAAAATCTTTGATTGACTGCCAAAGTCAATATCAATGCTTTCCTACACACACGAGGCTAGTTTTTCGAGCTAGCAAAGCAAGCTAGTTTTCTTACTTAACAGTCTTGACTTGTAAACATGCTTACTACATAGGCTTTCTAGCTTAGAATTTAACATAGTTTTGCCTACTTACGAGTAAGCAGAAGTACTAGCTTGCTATCTTATTATGAACTTTATAGCTTGCTCTCCTAGCTCGAAAAATTAGCCTTGTGTGTTCCGGGCATTACGCCCCGCCATACAACAAAAATTATTAATATACATTTTTGTGGTTATATTCCTATCTGGACTGGGTCTAAATCAGGATCACGAATATTGTCTAAATGTATATGGCAATCTACAAATTATTGCACAGTAGCTCTCTTATGCCTTTCAAATTGCCCACGGTTGAAACAAGGTTTACACAATAATAAAATATTACCTGTCTCTATCACTTAAATATAGTGGTTTAAAGTAAGAAAGGTGTCCAATTCTTGTCCCTGCAGCATTCATAAAAATACACTAAATTATTTTTTCTTCAGTATTTTTTATTAATTTATGGAGACATTAAGCGGCGACAGCGTGGTCGACCCAGGCGGAGATGGCGGAACGACCTCGAAAAGTTTCACGGGGATTGTCTGGGGGTGGCACTGGATAGAGTTGAGTGGAGGAAAAGCAGGGAGGCCTTTGCCTAGCAGTTGGACACAATAAAGGCTACATAAAAAAAAGTAGACATTAAAGATTTTACAAAAGTTACAATTCATTCATAAAGTACCCACTGTCAATATTAATGAAGTAGGCTCTCAACTAGCGAAATTATAATAAACTACATAAGTAGGTAACTACATATATTATAATTTTGTATCCAGCACACGAAAGCAATAAATATTTGAATCTTGAATTCCAGATTTAATATCTCTCACTCAAGATTTAAAATGTGTAGATTTTTTTTTAAGTCACTCTTTGCAAAACTTTGAAACAATTTAAAATGTTCATTCCAATAATGCCTTTTGCTGATGTTGTATAATACGTAAATAAATAATGTCACACAGATAACATGTGACAACAATTATCTTGGCAAACAAACAATAGGGTAGTTTGCCAATTGAATTAAAATAAATTATATTTGCATGTTGCTAACTGTACTATGAACAACTATCTCTGAATAAGTTCCTTCTTTAGAAATTTATAAAATAATATTCTTATTATATCAAATTCTACATACTTACAAATATTCATTACGCTCATTGTAAAAGTAAAACAAAAAACTGTTTCATAATGAATAACTTCTACAATAGCGCGCCTTCTGCTAAACTAGCGCCAATTTCGAAAAAAAAAAATCTAACCATGGCCGAAATCAAAAATATGCGTCAATGATATAGATAATCTTGCTTAGAATGTTTAAGGCACTGTTGTGTAGCTTTCAGGATAAAGATCTGAGAATAATTTGTTGCTAAAAGTGGCAAACAGTATATTTCTTAGATAAAATAGGTAATAGGCTTACCAATAACGGACTATTGTATTTTTTACTGAATTTACGATCACAAACACCAATAGGCCCGTTATTTTCCCCTGAAGGCCAGCGCAGGCCGCGGCCTAGCGCGCATCCACCCACAATCCGTTATTAGGATTAATGTCTGAATGGAAAATTTCCTGTCCTGTTCCACCAGTTTATGTTCCCGTTTGGGTAATTTTCGTTCTCGTTTGTTTGCTCCGTCCGAGTCCGATAATATTTTCATTCATTAGTCAATAAATTAATGCAGATTGTATGATGGATTGTCATCGATAACCTTCGATTGTTTTTTACAAATATCACAAATATTATAAATGCGATGCATCGTGACTTGTGAGTATATTTGCAAGTTTGTATTACGCTTATAATACTAATTGGAATTCAATGAAATTTACTTTAAAAGCATTATAATCGTGGATTGGTAGAGATATCCTCGATGCCTTAGTCCAATTTCGCGTTACAGTTTTCAATTATTGCAGTAGCATGAGCAAAACATCAGAAAGCAGTTTGTGATTTTCCAAATCAACATAAAATATATTCAACAAATTCAAGACTTCTTTGAAGTTCTCTCTGCTGGTTAAGAAATAAAAAGTACTTTTATTATATCAAAAACATAATTACAAGACCTTACGCAACTATTTTAAACATGCGATTTGTTTAATGTTATTAAAAGGACACAGTCGTTTTATCAGTCGTTAACTTTGACATAACAATAAAAACAGCTCATCTCAACCGCTGGGTTATTATAAACATTGAACTAATATACTAATATACTATAATATGAACAATGTTAGGTCATCTTTTTAAAAACAATTGATGTTTGTTAGTTACGCGTTCAAAGCTAGATACCATAGCATTTGTATACCTTTTAAAAGTTGGTAAACTTTCATTTCCTGTTGCAGTGGTAATGTCAAAACACGTGAGTTTGGTACCGTTTAATAATAGAAAATTGGCGAGTGACTGTCTCGCTCGTCTAATTGTATGACGGCGACCACGACCAACAGGCGCACGCTTCATCGCGAAAAGTTTAAAAATAATTGTCTCATTCATACGTCGGGGTGCCACTACGGTAGTAGTAGCAAATTTTCGGTTTCAGCCGGTTTCCTGACCGTGACAAAGTGTCAGGTCGTTACCCCACTGACTTTGGGCTGTCCGGAGATAATCGTTAACCAAAACAATACTTTAATTAAATCATTGTTATATTTTTTTTTTTTTTGTCAATAGTTTTTGTTTTTTAGGGCATTGCTTGAAGTCAAAGGAATACCTAGTGTGAGGTTTTTGAGATTGTTTAGTGAATTTATTTAGTTTTATGAGGTTCTTGATGTAACGCAAACTATTGAATAGGTATTATGAGAAGTTACAATTCCCTTTACTAGCACTGCTTTGTAGAAGCTCCAGCAACCTTGTCCATAAGTCCATAGCGCCGGATCAGCCCATGGCATCTCGGCCGGCTGGCACGGTGCCCGCCACGAGTAATACGTCGTCCAAATAGACTTTGCTCAATGTAAATTTATCAACGTGACGAAGAATTTAACAAATTTACGTAAAAATAATAGCTTTGGGCAATAAAACAGATCTAAGGCGCCGGGCTGTCTACCGTAATGATTTGGTATATTAGTATTTTATTGTTGTCTCGTGAAGAAAATATAATAAGCTTTTGTAATTTACAGAATAATAACGTTTATATTTAAACGGCGAATTAAAATGAAAATTCGATCAATTATACCTCGGCATATAAAATGGTTAGCCCATGTCGTGGATATCATGCCAGCTGTTCTCCTAGTTTAGTCAGACAGACAGTTCTCTATAAGTTCAACAAATATTTAGCCAAAACCAAATCAAATTATATTTTCTGTTACATATTCCGGATTTAACCTTTACGACAGATTTAATTGCGATCGCGGGGTCTAGGGAGGCAACCTTGCCTTTTAACTATTTATATCAGGGTTCGGTTGGAAACGGGGGCTGGCGCGCAGTGCGCATGTGCCGACTTATGTAACTTTCAGAGCTGCCGCGCCTTACGTGCGGCAGTGGAGCCTCTTTTGTCCCTCACAAACCATCCCAACCGGCCGGCAAGCCGCTCTGTATGACTTAACAACGACCGTTATCAATGATCAGTACGGATACGTAAGGCCTTACTAGACAAATAGTTAGATTCTGGTCCAAATCTTTAGACGAGGTTTAAATTTAGCATTTGTTCTGCGGATTCAAGATTTAAACCTAGTCTTACGATTAAGACCATGCCTCCCTTTTTGTAGGGCCGGTAAACAAGGTTTCATCAGTAGTCTAGCGGCGTATACTGCGCGTAATTATATCTCAGTTTTGAAAATTACCAACGGGAGATTTTTAGACCTGTTAAGCTTACAAATAGCGTGTTGTTTATTTGTCCTGTCTCGCTCCAGTTTAGCTGACCTTCGTCAGAATTCAGGACGTAGTCTAACGAGGGCTAATGTTGACCGTTCGTCAATTATCGGTCGCTGTTTACAGGCGGGCGCACTTAGCCGATGAGATGTTGCTAGTTGCTCCCAATGCACCCAATATGCTCGTTAGCGACGACAATAGAGCTGATCAAACACTTGCTACACTTACAGTCTGTACAAAATTGGTCTAGTATAGAGCAAAACGGATTATCTGGTAGAAGTTGCTTAGAGCTATAAGTTCAAGACTTGTTAACTAACTGATAAACATGTTTCTCCCTTTTTGTACAATAAATAAAGAGATTAATTCGGAAGATATTTTTCTTTTATATATATCTCTTTTACTTATTCAGTTTGTTCTGGTCACCTCAACCGTGTCTGTCCTAGCATTGCGACTTGCGCCATTACTATAAACTTGTTTCCATGCCGCCCGGTGGCGTACTTGCCTCTTATCAAGGGATCAATACTTTTGTTATTTCTACTAGACACCCTATGTTGCCTGGTACCTAAATAATTCTGGGTGGACTATTCAAGGTTAAAGATGATAGTTAAATGCAAATTCATATAGTCAAATGTAACGTCGTAACATAAGTAGGTACTAAATATCACGTCATCATAATGCATTATGTTCAATGCAGTAATTAGCTTATTAAGCAAATCGATTGTTAATAATGAGCCTTTTTACAATCTGTCTTTTATGATTAGTTACGATCCGATTATTAATTTAATAGGCTTTTGTTTCACTGCACATCACTTTGCATCTAGATAAATAATAGTAAAATATCAATGCAGACCTACCTACATGTACCTGTAGAAGTTGGTAGTTTTCCCATGTTTTTTTTTTTTTCATAAAATAAAAGTAAAAAAAAAAACGTTTTGAGACTGTGTATTTAGCTGTCATTCATGTGGTTTGGCTTGAAGATTAACAAAAATCATATTCGGCACAAGATAGTAAGCTTATTGTGTTTTTCAATACAATACTGCATACCCCACACGGTACAAGCGTGGCCTTATGTCAGCCGCCAGGTTCGCACAACTAGTTCAGATCAATTGAGTCCCGTTCACTAGGCCATCCTTCGTAGTCGTATAGGACTACTGTGGCCGCAAGGTCACGCGATCGACTCTTTGTTGTCGGCAAAACATTCTGCAATTAGACTCTATTTGAATCCACAATAGTAAATGCAGCTTTTGTCTTTAGGAAGAGGAAATTTTATATATGTAGTTTGATAAAAAAAGTAAGCAATACAATAAGACAGCCGTAGCCATGGCGCATTCAAATTCTCTTTATCAACTTTTCCATTACAATTCCAGCTCTGCATATAATATTTGCAACCTTTTGTTTAATTATCTGTCCCTTTTGTTCCATCACAGAGCAGAAAATTGGAATTTATAATCCTTTCAACTTTTCGATTCAATGCTCAATCGTATCGCCTGATGTCCAATGACGTTCATGCGGCTTTCAGTGGCGTCCGATTTTCTGCTCTACCTATATAATTCACCATATTGGATGGCGTATGTATTGCATGAACAATTATTCAGTCCATCGATTCATTATCAAATTCAACTACATTGAGATTCAAAATAATTGGGTATTATACGTATAGATAATAACTTGCACATTTTAATGCCTCTTACATTTCGGTTTGTATTTTTTTTTATATTACCATAATTTTAAGCACGGTGTTCTTAATTCCTCATGCTCTACATGTCGCCTACCATTTCTCATAAACATAAATCCATTTGCATGGCCCATAGGGCCGCCTTGTAGAATGTGTCTAGAACCCTAGTGTGTTTTTGCAGCATGGCAGATCGGACTCGTATCGTGTCGCCACCATCGGCCCGATAAAGGACGATAATCGTACAGCTGACGGACAGTTTAAGGTTTTTATGTTATTTTTATCATAATTTTTTCACGTTTACTTTCGAGAGCAGAGTTCGCGTGTGAAAAAACGTAAATCGTTTAAATATTTCCATTTTTATTTCAAAAATATTATGACGATATAAACGATATCACGTTACCTCACTAGTCAACTCTCAATCGAACGCCATTTCAGCAGTAAGTTGTATTGTAATAATGCATGCATGCAACGTTGTGATGTGACAAACTGATGTTTTACAGTTCATGCTCATGCATGAGCCATGAATGTTTGTGTGCTCGGGGTATTTATTTTACAGAGTTTATGATTCTCGTGCCGACTGCACCTTGGAGACGACTGTTAATATTTTATTTATAACCTGCCAGTTATATTCTGACTGAGCAATTTATATTAGAAACCACACAATAATGACAAAAATGGGTTTTTATCATAATTATCTTATGTCTACAGACACGCCGGAAGCCGCCCGCGAAAAAACGAAAAACAGGAGACCTAGATGACTTGAAGCAGGAGTTGGACATCGACTTCCACAAAGTTACCCCCGAGGAGCTCTACCAAAGATTTCAAACACATCCAGAAAATGTAAGTGGCTCTTACTGCATAAAAATACCTGTGTTTTATTTACTATTGTCTGTGTTCATTTCCGCTCTGTAAATCATTATTTATTATTTGCCAATAAAACTTGACTAAACAAATGCACATGATAATCAATATATACATTTTAAACTCTTCCGTGGGTTCCTTGGGGAGTGTAGAGGCACTAAGGAATGATTTCCCGAAATTCCCATGGGAACGGGAAAAGAAATCTGCGCTGGTGAAACCGCGGGGCAGCCTCTAGTTTTTAATATTTATCTATTTTACTATTCCACAAACAGTTTGGTCGTGCAACATTTTAACCGCGAGTTGCTAAAGCATGTAACTATAGGTAGAGTTACAGACATCACTAGCGACTGTGTATGTACCACATAGATCCTGTAGAGAAAGTGTAGGCAACTGATTAAATATTCTGTGACAATATTAATAGTTGCATTCGCCTCCAGGGCCTTAGTCACGCAAAAGCGAAAGAGAACCTGGAGCGAGATGGACCGAACGCGCTGACGCCGCCCAAGCAGACGCCCGAGTGGGTCAAGTTTTGTAAAAACCTCTTCGGCGGCTTCGCGTTACTACTATGGATTGGTGCTATACTATGCTTTATAGCGTACGGTATCCAGGTAAGAGTTTTCAGATATTCATATTATTTCAATGAGAAACATTTAACAAATACATACAGAATTTTATTTTTTGGATCTTTTTGTGTTCATCTAAATCTGATTAGATTATGTACCGGCAAAAGCCTTTAAATAATGATGAGCTAGATCCGTTTGTTAGCCTCTAACGCAATCCCTAACCTACCGGGCAGGCCTCTCATTGGTTCCGTCCCTTCGGTGCGACATGTCACTACGAACGACCAAATTGATCGTAGCGGTTTTTGCTTCGTTACCTTCTTTTTACGCTTGAGTTGATAATGTTCGGAATCCCTTTCATGGTGAACTAACGGAACGTGCTTCTCAAAAAATATCTAGAGATACTCAATATTTAAGTATTATCATTATGCGGTTAGTTTAAATGGAACTTTGTTAGGTTATCTTTAGTAGTTCCATTCAAAATACCTACATAGTGTCTTTTAATGTATAAGTAACATGGGTCTAAAGCACCTCTGTATAAATTTTTCAAAGCATAATTACCAACAAAAATTTTCCCCCATCAAACACAACAGGCAAGTACAGTGGAGGAGCCGGCGGACGACAATCTTTATCTTGGCATCGTGCTGTCGGCCGTGGTGATCGTGACCGGCATCTTCTCGTACTACCAGGAGAGCAAGAGCTCCAAGATCATGGAGTCCTTCAAGAACATGGTGCCCCAGTTCGCGACCGTCATCCGCGAGGGGGAGAAACTGACGCTGCGCGCTGAGGACCTGGTACTTGGTGATATTGTTGAGGTAAGATTTTACGTCTTAACTTCCTGTCTTTGGTAGGGATATGGATTGGGGCTAACTGATAACGAAACGAAATGAAAATGCTAACATTACTTATAGATGAAACCCTGTTATTCATAAAAAGTTAGAGCATTTTAGTTATTTGACGTATGTCAATTTAGACTTCTTTGGCACATCAAAACCCAAATTCGTGGGCCCAAGTCACGGCGATCGCCTCTAAGCGCCCATATTCTAACATCGTTCCGCCAAGAGGAGCAGATAACCAACTTAGCAACGAAATGGACCCGGTAGCACGGGAAATGCTAGAAATTTTGACTATAATTAAATCAATTAAAGATCAGTTTATGCATTGTACAAACATGATTGACAAGGTGGTACTTATTTTAAATCATCTAGGTCACCATGTCTAACTTGAGCAGTTTTCGTGTTTTATCTTGGAATGCGGATGGTGTCTACACTAAGCAGCTCGAGCTTTACGATCTAGTGGTAAGCGATTTCCAAATTGACCTTATTGGCTTATGCGAAACTCGTTTAGGTGATAAACAGAGCTTAGACCTCCCGGTATATACGTGTCATAGACAGGATAGACATATCACCGGACGAGGTCAAGGGGTTGCATTATTAGTGAAGTCAGATATACAACACTTTCCCATTATTTCCCCGATAACACAGTACCTCGAGGTTGTTGGAGTTAAAATTATCTTGTCTGGCGAGCCTCACATATTTTACTCTATATACCAATCACCAAACCTTCCATTCAACCCAAAAGACTTAGATAGTCTGTTATGTACGGGAAAAAGGGTAATAATTATGGGTGATTTTAATGCCAAACATAATTACTGGTCCAGGGGTGCCCAGAATTCCCGAGGCATAAAACTTTTTCATCACATGGTAACCCATGATTATTTCATCCACAGTCCTAGCGAACCAACTTTGGTTCACTATCGCCCGGAGCTAAAACCCTCGCTCCCAGATCTTATTTTATCCTCTGGAATTTCAAGTATCGGAGATGTTGTCACAATCCCAAGTCTATCTTCCAATCACTTTCCTATTTATCTTGAAATGCATGTTGAATTTTCACGTCAGATTATATTTAGGCACAATTACATTAAAGCTAATTGGAATGGCTATCGCTCATATCTTAATGCACAAACTGAACTTACATCACGTATACTTCAAACACCCGAAGGTATTGATGACGCAGTCACAAAGTTAACAGAAAGTATAATTAAAGCAAGAGACATATTTATCCCTTTTGAAAAAGTTTCTACTCATACACTTAAGCTCCCAAGGATCGTAAAACGAATGATAACTGCAAAAAATAGAGTTCGTAGAATGGAAGCTAAGGCTATAGATTTAATAGAACGACGTAAATTAAGATCTCAAATCAATTTATTGCAAAATGACATTAACTTAAGTATTAAACGGTTTCATGACAATATTTGGATAAATAAACTTAAAAAAATCGATTGCCCAAACACTGACTTATGGAGAGTAGCTAAAAATTTGCGAAATAAGATTACTGAAATCCCCCCTCTTAAGTTATCTAATTATAATTTTACCGTTGACAATAATCAGAAATGTGAACTGCTCGCTAATACCTTTCAGGAAAATAGTTTACTTACCTCTGAATGGACCAGTAACCAGGAGACAAATGTCAGCACCTCTATGCTCATTCTCGAAAATTTTTCAAACAAAATTAAACACTCTTTAGTGAGTCCTATAAGTCCTCACAATATCAGAACCAGAATTAATTGTTTAAAACCACGTAAAGCACCTGGAATTGATGAAATCAACAGTCCACTAATAAAAAATTTACCACAAAAAGTAATTGTATTAATAACTAAAATATTTAACTCCTGTTTTATGATATCATATTTTCCAACTGTATGGAAAGTCGCTAAAATAATTCCTATTAAAAAAAATGGTAAGAGCGGGACATCAGCCATTGACTATCGTCCAATTAGTCTCCTGCCCAACTTAGGAAAACTGTTTGAGTATTTTATTTACAAATCTCTTCACAATTCAACAAAAAGCATTCTTATCGAGGAACAATTTGGTTTTCGTAGTGCCCACTCTACAACACAGCAATTAGCTAGAGTATCAGAACATATCTCGCATAATCTAAATCTTAAAAAGTCAACTGGAATGTACCTATTGGACATTGAAAAAGCCTTTGACACTGTCTGGCATCAGGCTCTGCTCCATAAACTTATACTATCAAATGTACCCCTACAACTAGTTAATCTCATTAAGTCATACCTTAATGGCCGCAGTTTTTGTGTAAGTATAAAAGAAGTCTTATCTTCTCCTCATTCTATTACAGCTGGAGTCCCTCAGGGCTCTATACTGGGCCCTTACCTATTTTTAATCTTCCTTAATGACATTCCTATCCAAAATTTTACTAAAATAGCTTGTTATGCAGACGATACTGCTTGTTTCACTTCTTCTGCTGATATTGACCTAATCGTATCAAGACTTCAAATGTCCATAGATGATAATCTTGTAACCTATTTCCAAACCTGGAAACTAAAACTTAATGAATCCAAGACGGAAGCGATAATGTTCAGTAGAAAACGCAGCTGCCCCACCCGTAAGCTAAAAATTAATGGTCATGAAATAAATTGGCAAAGATCCGTTAAATACCTAGGCGTTACATTAGATGCTAAACTAAACTGGACTGATCATATAAATAAAATTCGAGACAAAGGCATTAAAGCTCTTTGTGCTCTAGGACCTATAATGAATCGAAAGTCACCCCTTAGTAATATCACTAAATTAGCTATTTATAAAACACTAATAAGACCCTGTTTAACCTACGCTTGCCCAGTATGGAGCAGTACTTGTCAAACTAATTACATGAAGCTCCAAGTAGTTCAAAACAAAGCACTTAAAATTGCATTTGATACCCCTTTATATACGAATCTTAAAAAACTACACTCACTAATCAATTTCCCGTTAATAAAAGAATTCATTCTAAAACTAACAAAAACATTCTACCTTGATAAAAACATTAATCACAGTAACAAGCTTATTTCGTCGATTGGAAAATCTCGATATAAAGATTTGCCATATATCGACAAATACAAAACCTACAAACTGCCCCATCACTACGTCTTGGATTCAAATGAATAGGCATACCACAGAACTAGGTGCCCAGTTGTAATTTAATTAGAAATACCATAATTGTCTATTTAACCGTCAATTTAAATTAAATTTATATTTAATCTTTATTCCTATTTAATAATTGTGCTATTTAAATTAAATATTACAGTAACTACCTATATTAATTAACTATATTTTCTAGCTAATTGTTTGATAAGTCTTTTTAACAAAAATTAAAAAAAAAAAAAAAAACTCGATAATATAAAAATAATATAAAAATAAATGAAAACAATAATATTAGTATATTTCAAAATAAATTAATTATATCAGTTGGTTTATAAATTATTGCTAGAGTCCTTTAAAATAAATTAAAGGATATAAGTTTACTTAATATTTTCTTATAATGCGGTGTGTTATTTACTGCCCTTTTAGTTGTGATTATGACATAAGTGCACTCTAATGTTTTTTTTTTGGTCTATGGTTGGGCGTACCTGTTATTGTTAACAATAACTATGAATCGGTCAACGTCGCTGCTTACTGTAGACTACCTTCGTATCCATGATAAAATTTAACAAAACTTGTTGTTGTGTTATGTTTTTATGCTACAAATGAATACTTATCAAAGTATTCATAGCTTTAATTTCTTGTCACAACTATAATGTATTTCGTAATTTTTATGTTCATTTAACTACTTTTGATTCTGTTATTCCGTAAGTTTTAATAGGCGCATAGCTTTGTAAACCTTATAGTAATTTTGTTTGTTTAGCCTAGGATTAATGTACACTGGGTGTAAACTAGTTATATAAGTTATTTGACAAATAAAGACTTTTAAAAATCAAAAAATCAATCAATTTAGACTGGATGTCACGTATTTATCATATAACCAACCAGAGAAGTAGATCTCCAGTAAAGCTACTTAAAACCTGCTGTATCTTTATGAATAATACGGTAAGGATGCTTTGGATATTTAAATACATGACTAACAAGTGACTCTCAAGATAAAGATTTGTGAAGCGACTTACCAAACTACCCCATATTATAGGATCACCGTTATGTAATTATCTTCCTATCGTATAGTAGCTAAACTTTAGCTGTCCCTTGAAATTATCATTCAATACATTGTATAAAACAAAGTCGCTTCCCGTGTCTGTCCCTATGTATGCTTATATCTTTGTACCTATAAAACGGATTTTGATGTTTTTTTATAGATAGAGTGATTCAAGTGGAAGGTTTATAAGTTTAATACATGAGCAATATAGTAATAGGTTAGGCGGTACTAAGTTCGCAGGTCGACCAGTTGTATTATAAGAAAAAGACTGGATTAGTTCAAAACCCTTATCATAGGCCCTAGAGTGTCGGTCGTTAGATAGAACAACTTGAACAAAAAAAAACCTTAACAAACCAGGTGAAATTCGGCGACCGTATCCCGGCGGACATCCGCATCGTGGAGGTGCGCGGCTTCAAGGTGGACAACTCGAGTTTGACCGGCGAGTCGGAGCCGCAGTCGCGCAGCGCCGAGTTCACCAACGAGAACCCGCTCGAGACCAAGAACCTGGCTTTCTTCTCGACTAATGCTGTTGAAGGCACCGCTAAGGGAATCGTCATCTGCTGCGGGGATAACACCGTGAGTTTTTTGATGCTTGTCTGGAGTTAGTTTGACTCTATTATGAATCAAATGTTTTTTTATATGTACCTGTTTATGGACTTAGTTAGCTTCTCTGTTGTTGATAACAATACAATTTGATGTACGTTAATGAATGTAACCGGACTCTGTCATTTTAATACAAATAAGTAGTGACATTTGCAGATTATACGTATATTTTAAATTTTATGAGTGTTGTATGGATGGTATTAAAATATTTTTATATATTGATTATTTATATTTTTTTTGTTCTTTTCTATGAATAAATGAATGAATGATATATTTATTGCACAGAAAACACAAAAACAAGAACATTAATACAGAAAGTTGACAAAACGCGACCGATTTAAAGCGATTTCTTCCAGGTAACCTGTTACCTTCCATGAAATAATTAGATAGATAAAGATACCAGCAGTTCAACCAAATCCAAACCATTTTCATTTACAAAAAAATTGTAGGTCTACATTGATAAAACGTATACCACCATTAGGTAATGGGCCGCATCGCCGGGCTCGCCTCGGGGCTGGACACGGGCGAGACGCCCATCGCCAAGGAGATCCACCACTTCATCCACCTGATCACCGGCGTCGCCGTCTTCCTCGGAGTCACCTTCTTCGTCATCGCCTTCATCCTTGGCTACCATTGGCTGGATGCTGTCATCTTCCTTATCGGTAAGTTGGAAATTCTTTTAATGTGCTAGTTGCCGTGTGGCGTTGGCATAGATTATCTGCACTCATCTCCTATTTTCTCCCGTGGGTTTCATAGAAGGCGACTATGGGAAACCGAAGAACTGGCAGCAACAGACTTCGTTAAGAAACTATACGAGCCGTACAACTTTTATCCCATGCTAAATAAGAATACTTATTAGACCTTTGATACAGTCGACGACGCTGTCTACTGTGCCACGGAGACAGTGAATCATATCTACCCGCCTGCCCTCTACTGGCCTGTTTAGTCACATTTGAAGCCGCGTTATCTATAGTAGACTTTCAATATACTATTTATCGATATAGATAGCTCGTCATTTCATACAAAATCAAAACATTAATAAAATTGTATCAAATTGACAGCTATCTATCTCAATAGCATTGTGAAAACCCGGGTTAGCCGTTAGACAAACACAAAAAGGGGAAAAGTTTCAAGCAAGTTAAATACAGGTTTTGCGTCTTAATTAAGAACTAAGATATAAGAACACCCGTCTCGCCCACCAGGAATAATCGTAGCCAACGTGCCCGAGGGTCTTTTGGCAACGGTCACTGTCTGCCTCACCCTGACAGCCAAGCGCATGGCATCCAAGAACTGCCTGGTGAAGAACCTGGAGGCGGTGGAGACGCTCGGCTCCACCTCCACCATCTGCTCCGACAAGACCGGCACTCTCACGCAGAACAGGATGACTGTCGCTCACATGTGGTTCGATAACCAGATCATTGAGGCTGATACCACTGAGGACCAGTCTGGCGTGCAGTATGGTAAGTTTTTTTTTTTCGTCGGGGTTATAAAGTAATGTTTTGAGAAATTTTGACAAATATAATGCTGTCTCGCTCATATGTATTATTTATTTTGAGTTAGAACACATCAAAATAGATACAGAATACATATAAAAACAGAACTTTTCTTTATCGGCAGTAGAGGATTTGTTTTACAAGAATCTTATGTTTTGATGTTTTAAATTGCATCATGCTATTTTTATTAATCAATCTGCATTTGATTTATTTAAATAAAGGGAGCACAAAATGAATTATAGTCGAATCTCTTGAAAAAGGGATAATCTTTGAGAAGTCAAAGTTGTATTGTGTGTCTTGTGTCTATTTAAAAACTACCAGCCCCATTGTAGCAACAGCACTAGTGTCACCACTCTGGCACTCAGCATTTATATGAGTATTCAAACTTACGTTTCCCGCATCAGACCGCACCAGCCCCGGCTTCAAGGCCCTAGCGAAGATCGCGACGCTCTGCAACCGCGCCGAGTTCAAGGGAGGGCAGGACGGAGTGCCCATCCTGAAGAAGGAAGTCGCCGGGGACGCCTCCGAGGCTGCCCTGCTCAAGTGCATGGAGCTGGCTCTGGGAGACGTGCTGTCCATCCGTAAGAGGAACAAGAAAGTTTGCGAGATTCCCTTCAACTCGACCAATAAATATCAGGTACGATGGATTTCTTTATATATTTATTAAATCTTCGTTTGTTAAGACTTATTTACTGATGACTGACTGACCTACATAGTACAGTGCAAACTGCATGAAATATAAAATTTTAACTATAAAGTGTTAGCTCTCTAAGGCAGTAATCCCACCGCCGAAGATAAACGAGAACCGAGTATACCTATTAATACATGCATCTCTTTCCTTTACACTGAATATGTATTTATTGTGCGTTTCTTGAGCGAGAAAATAGCTGATAGCCGTGCCGACGGTGGGACCACCTGCGGGTGTGCTGTAAGAACGTAATTCCTAAGACTCCCACGGGCATGGAACAAGAGAATATACGTTAAGAATCTGAGGACACACTGCGGACTACACACAAATATTTTTTCTTAATCGCTCTGCTCACGCTCATGCCAATGTGTCCAGAATTAACCGAAAGGGGTAAACCTATAGGTTCATTGTGTAACCAGTGGCTCCCTTAGGTTTCCATCCACGAGAGCGACGACCCGAGCGACCCGCGCCACCTGCTGGTGATGAAGGGCGCCCCCGAGAGGATCCTGGAGAGATGCAGCACCATCTTTATTGGCGGCAAGGAGAAGGTATTTTGAATTTTAATAAAATTATAGTAAATTCCTCAACAGGTTACAAGTTTGGATAAAAAAGATGACGTTTCTATTTTGATTAGTAAATATGTACAAGCTACAAAAAAAAAATTTTTAAAGAAAGAACTGCCAGCAGCCTCCTTCGTTAAAAAATTAACAGCTATACTGCGATCGCCAACCAGCCTAGGTGTCGTGTTTATGGCAAATTCTCTCCAAAAAGGCGATAATTTTCTTTGTAGGGTCCGATCTGTAGGGTAGGCCTTTGTTGAAAAGTGGACTTTTCTTGGCTGAGCTGTATCACATCTGTATCTGTATAAATTGGGCAAAATAAGTATACATAATGTTTTAACTGGCCCAGTGGCCGAGTTGGTAATGATGTTAATGATGTGCACTGGGTTCGATTCCTGGCCGAGCCGAACATTGTTAGTATGAATATCGATGTTTGTTTCACGGTCTGGGTGTATTTGTTCGTCTTTGTATGTGTTTCAGGCACCCTAGATACAAGTTCTACATTTAGGGACTCTGAATGTAATACGTAATTTAAATCATTATCATCTTACCTAGGTGTTAGACGACGAGATGAAGGACGCGTTCAACAACGCGTACCTAGAGCTGGGCGGGCTGGGCGAGCGCGTGCTCGGCTTCTGCGACCTGCAGCTGCCGAGCGACAAGTACCCCATCGGGTACAAGTTCAACACCGACGACCCCAACTTCCCCGAGGAGAACCTGCGCTTCGTGGGGCTCATGAGCATGATCGACCCGCCGCGCGCCGCCGTGCCCGACGCCGTCGCCAAGTGCCGCTCTGCTGGCATCAAGGTAGGCCTCTGCTCTGTGTGCCCGACGCCGTCGCCAAGTGCCGCTCTGCTGGCATCAAGGTAGGCCTCTGCTCTGTGTGCCCGACGCCGTCGCCAAGTGCCGCTCTGCTGGCATCAAGGTAGGCCTCTGCTCTGTGTGCCCGACGCCGTCGCCAAGTGCCGCTCTGCTGGCATCAAGGTAGGCCTCTGCTCTGTGTGCCCGACGCCGTCGCCAAGTGCCGCTCTGCTGGCATCAAGGTAGGCCTCTGCTCTGTGTGCCCGACGCCGTCGCCAAGTGCCGCTCTGCTGGCATCAAGGTAGGCCTCTGCTCTGTGTGCCCGACGCCGTCGCCAAGTGCCGCTCTGCTGGCATCAAGGTAGGCCTCTGCTCTGTGTGCCCGACGCCGTCGCCAAGTGCCGCTCTGCTGGCATCAAGGTAGGCCTCTGCTCTGTGTGCCCGACGCCGTCGCCAAGTGCCGCTCTGCTGGCATCAAGGTAGGCCTCTGCTCTGTGTGCCCGACGCCGTCGCCAAGTGCCGCTCTGCTGGCATCAAGGTAGGCCTCTGCTCTGTGTGCCCGACGCCGTCGCCAAGTGCCGCTCTGCTGGCATCAAGGTAGGCCTCTGCTCTGTGTGCCCGACGCCGTCGCCAAGTGCCGCTCTGCTGGCATCAAGGTAGGCCTCTGCTCTGTGTGCCCGACGCCGTCGCCAAGTGCCGCTCTGCTGGCATCAAGGTAGGCCTCTGCTCTGTGTGCCCGACGCCGTCGCCAAGTGCCGCTCTGCTGGCATCAAGGTAGGCCTCTGCTCTGTGTGCCCGACGCCGTCGCCAAGTGCCGCTCTGCTGGCATCAAGGTAGGCCTCTGCTCTGTGTGCCCGACGCCGTCGCCAAGTGCCGCTCTGCTGGCATCAAGGTAGGCCTCTGCTCTGTGTGCCCGACGCCGTCGCCAAGTGCCGCTCTGCTGGCATCAAGGTAGGCCTCTGCTCTGTGTGCCCGACGCCGTCGCCAAGTGCCGCTCTGCTGGCATCAAGGTAGGCCTCTGCTCTGTGTGCCCGACGCCGTCGCCAAGTGCCGCTCTGCTGGCATCAAGGTAGGCCTCTGCTCTGTGTGCCCGACGCCGTCGCCAAGTGCCGCTCTGCTGGCATCAAGGTAGGCCTCTGCTCTGTGTGCCCGACGCCGTTGCCAAGTGCCGCTCTGCTGGCATCAAGGTAGGCCTCTGCTCTGTGTGCCCGACGCCGTCGCCAAGTGCCGCTCTGCTGGCATCAAGGTAGGCCTCTGCTCTGTGTGCCCGACGCCGTCGCCAAGTGCCGCTCTGCTGGCATCAAGGTAGGCCTCTGCTCTGTGTGCCCGACGCCGTCGCCAAGTGCCGCTCTGCTGGCATCAAGGTAGGCCTCTGCTCTGTGTGCCCGACGCCGTCGCCAAGTGCCGCTCTGCTGGCATCAAGGTAGGCCTCTGCTCTGTGTGCCCGACGCCGTTGCCAAGTGCCGCTCTGCTGGCATCAAGGTAGGCCTCTGCTCTGTGTGCCCGACGCCGTCGCCAAGTGCCGCTCTGCTGGCATCAAGGTAGGCCTCTGCTCTGTGTGCCCGACGCCGTCGCCAAGTGCCGCTCTGCTGGCATCAAGGTAGGCCTCTGCTCTGTGTGCCCGACGCCGTCGCCAAGTGCCGCTCTGCTGGCATCAAGGTAGGCCTCTGCTCTGTGTGCCCGACGCCGTCGCCAAGTGCCGCTCTGCTGGCATCAAGGTAGGCCTCTGCTCTGTGTGCCCGACGCCGTTGCCAAGTGCCGCTCTGCTGGCATCAAGGTAGGCCTCTGCTCTGTGTGCCCGACGCCGTCGCCAAGTGCCGCTCTGCTGGCATCAAGGTAGGACTCTGCTCTGTGTGACATCGATGGTGTATTGTTTTTAAATGTTGACAGATACAGGTTGCTTTCTCAATATTAATGCTAAGGACAGCCAGCGTTTACGTCTGTCCGGCGTTACTACATATATGATGTATTTGACTACTCCGTAGCTCAGTTGGCAGTGATGTGGACTAAGAAAGTGTCAGCACCCGGGTTCGATTCCCAGGCGGGGCGAATGTTGATATAATGAATATCGATGTTTGTTTCCGGTCTGGGTGTGATTTTAGTCTCTGTGTGTGTTTCAGGCACCCCCTAGTTACAGGTTCTTCCTAGTTAGGGGCTCTGAGTGTGATGTGTTATTATTATTATGTGTTATCATGCAGATGTATGAACCCATCTGCAACGCTGATGATTAATTACGAGTGTCTGCTACAACGTTTGCATAGCACCCTTCTGCAATCAACACTAGTATTTTTGCGTCCGCCACTGCAATAGTTTGCATTAAATACTTAAATTACATTCTAAACGGCACAATTTCCAGGTAATCATGGTGACCGGTGACCACCCAATCACTGCCAAGGCTATCGCCAAGTCCGTGGGTATAATCTCGGAAGGCAACGAGACGGTGGAGGACATCGCGGCGCGACTGAACATCCCCGTGGCGGAGGTGAACCCGCGCGAGGCCAAGGCGGCCGTGGTGCACGGCACCGAGCTGCGGGAACTCAACCAGGACCAGCTCGACGAGATACTCAAGTAATTATTGTCTACACACACTACAGAATACTAAAGATAATCATTTCTTACTTTACAAAAAGAAACCCGCCTTCAATAAACTAACACATACTTCAACTGAGCACTTCCTCTTTTTCTAATTCGGTTAAAAAAGGTACACCGACACATTAAAAACCGCATTAAATCGGTTCAGCCAAACGCAATATAATCGCGGACAAACATAATTACATACAGGTCAAACTGAAATTATTGAAGTCATTCATTTATTGAAGTCGGTTAAAAACATAATCTCACGCCTATATTCCCCGAAGAGTTAGGTAGAGGCACCAACAATTCAGAACCAGACCCTCGTTTAGCAGAGTTTATTACACAGAATTCTTAATAGTCCTAAAGTACAGAAGACACACTATGTACTAGAGTCGTTAAAATAATAATTTCTGTTTAGCAAAAAGAGACCCACCTTCAACAAACTGACACATACATAATCTGAGAACTTCCTCTTTTTCGAAGTCGGTTAAAATTGGTACTAAAACCTTCTCCTGAATGTAACAAATACTTTTCTGAAAACCGCATCAAAATCGGTTCAGCCAAACGCGAGATAATCGCGGACAAACATACATACATACATACAGGTCAAACTGATAACCTCCTTTTTTGAAGTCGGTTAAAAATAAGGTTAAGTAAGGATTCCAAATTTTTTTTGAAACCTAATATAGCCCATGCCACTCAGGGATAGTGTAGCTTCCCAACAGTTATTTTTCAAATCGATTCAGTATTTCCGGAGCCTACTCGATGCAAACAAACAATTAAATCTTTCCTCTTTATATTGGTATTGGTATAATAGCCTAAACTCAAGCATTCATATTGCGATATTGACCCTTGGCTCTAAGCGTTTTTTACTTTAACCATGTTTCAATCATGAACTTTAGAGGACGTCGCCGAGTCGATTATGAATTCCTAACTTTTATTTAAACTGCTTTGACTTAGCGGAAACCATACAACTTAATTCGGCGAGCCTTCAAGGGAAAACAAATTTACGTTTAGCAAAGTCTTAATCTGATCAAACTTCGTAGCAAACTCGCAAATGAAATGTTTAACAGAAAATTTAAATTTCGCAAACGATTCCAATTAAGATAATGGCTAAGATAATGTTCAACCCAATTGTATTTTTACGAGCGTTCGGTTTAAAATGAAATCAATTTGGCAGTAAAGGAAAATTATAGGAATAAATAAATCCTCTCAAACATTTGTAATGAAATATTAGGATGTTCAGATGTTTGTTTCGTATTAACCCAAAAACTACTTGGTGATTTACTGTTACTTGACAGTATGACAGTTTATATCAGAAAAGAAAGCACAAGGCTATTCACTCTAAAAATGTTGTCTCACTTACGGACTGCCATAGTAGGTCTTCAAGCGCAGCAGATTCCTATAGCTTCGGTTTTGTTCGTCCAGATACCACACGGAGATAGTGTTCGCGCGCACGTCGCCGCAACAGAAGCTGATCATCGTGGAGGGCTGCCAGCGGCTCGGCGCCATCGTGGCGGTCACGGGCGACGGCGTCAACGACTCGCCCGCGCTCAAGAAGGCCGACATCGGCGTCGCTATGGGCATCGCTGGCTCGGATGTCTCTAAACAGGTAGGGTATAGCCAAGATCAACTGGAATTGGAGAATTAGAGGAGTTTTTAGATTGGCAAACAGGGTCTAAAGTTTCTGTGAACTAAATTAATGCAAATAACCGAATCGCTAGGGGAAAACAACCACAGATTAGATTCCAAGTGACGGACGCCTAATACGCGGACGTCCAAGTTAAAGATGGCGGGACGGTCTTCTTTCGAACTGATAGGCTGGAGACTTTGTAGCAGATACCAGTAGAATTTTAATATTAACGGGGAAAGCCTTTGCCTGGCAGTGGGACACAATGAGGCTTTTAAAAAACACACGAATGAGGCTAAAAAGCAGCAATAGACAATCAAGCTTTGGTTGATTACTCACGGGCTATGGCTTACATTATGCTAAGATTAATTGGAAATAGAAAGAACTACTGACCAGTAATGCAGAAAGAAGTAGTATGTATAGAGTAGAGTAGTGTGAAGCAAGCGGGTACTTGCAGGCGGCGGACATGATCCTGCTGGACGACAACTTCGCCTCGATCGTGACGGGCGTGGAGGAGGGCCGCCTCATCTTCGACAACCTCAAGAAGTCCATCGCCTACACGCTCACCTCCAACATCCCCGAGATCTCCCCCTTCCTCGCCTTCATCCTGTGCGACATCCCGCTCCCCCTGGGCACCGTCACCATCCTTTGTATCGATCTGGGAACTGACATGGTAAGTTTTACTTTTGCATTTTTGCTCGTTATTTCTAATGGACAGTGCAAGATTTTTGGTGTTACTTGATACTGTTGAAGATAAATAATTTATATGGTGGAAAGTGAATGGAATTAGAGTGATGATCTTGCACTGTTCATCGATTTTTGGTCTTCGAACTCAACAAATTTAAATTTGATATAAACAATTTCTTTCCCTTTGAACCCTTAGTTGAGTTCGAATATTTATCGTTATCTGAACAGTTTTTTACCTACCTCAAGAAATTAAAAGTAAGGTTAAATTATTATATAATTTTATATGATTTGTTTTGTCCTTTTCGGCGTGGATAAATTCGATGTGTAGGAAGTAAAGAAAATGTAAAAGTAACTAGTGTATGACAATAGGTGCCAGCCATTGCCCTGGCGTACGAAGCGGCCGAGGCAGATATAATGAAACGACCGCCTCGGAACCCGTTTTGCGACAAACTAGTCAATGAGAGGTCTCTATGTGTTGCAATACATTGCCTGGCCGGTACCCGGTTAACAGCTAACCTACCATGTATAACGTCAATGTGGCTCGATATCGTGGAAAGTGTCGTCGCTGTCAAATATCAGCTCCGTCACACCGCCTTAGCGTATGCTAGAGGAACAATGTTGATTATTACATGCATATGCTAGGGCGGTATGACGTGAAAACTAACTGTGTGTTTCGTTTCGTGTTATGAAGTTCAAAAAATAATCAAATATTTAACAACTAATAAAATAAACTGTTCTTATCTCGCATATAACAATTTGACGTGAGAAGTGTGTTATGCAATAACTTGATGTACAGGTTTGCGTTTGCCATCGGCGTATCGGTGTACGGTTTGTGTGATACGCCCGCCCATCTCACGAGTTAGCTACGACAGACACGATACACAAATGTTACCACTTTTCATGCTCATCCATTCATCATCAAACATTCGGTTTAGAGCCCCCCAAGATTACTTTTATTCAAAAACATTTTCACCTATCCATTAATTTTGATTTTGTTTATCTAAACTTCATACACGTTCAGTGATAGTTTATTTGTCACGACAGATTTCATGTTTTATGAACTACATTGTTTTTTTGTTATGTGTTATTGATACATTTCTCCTGTTCTAGTGATAAGTTTATTGCGTGCTGTTGTAATTAGGTGGTATTTTGCATAGATACAAAACATGTTTCAAGGTATATAAAGCAATAAAATGCACCAACGATATATACGTTTTAGATTGTTAGCGTTGTGTAAATAGTGTGAAGCCGCCACCTGGTCGCAACAGCACGGTAAATGTTGGATGTTGTACACATGTGCCGCACACGCTTGTCCCCGCGTCCTCGCGGCGCCGGCGTCGGTGAGCTCGCTCACCCGCTAGTCTTTGTGTAGGTACCCGCCATATCCCTGGCTTACGAGGAGGCCGAATCTGACATTATGAAGCGACGGCCGCGTAACCCTTTCACAGATAAACTTGTAAACGAGAGGTAAAATATCATCGAGCAAAATGATTCTCCAGATATTGTTCTATCTGCTAAACGCTTGCCTATACTACGTCTAGTTTTCTATTGAGTGGTGGTCTGGTTGTTGCCTGAACGTGACCCTCTTAGCTCTTTATTGATATCGGAGGCGACAAGCGCACCGCTTCCAACTTACTGTTTGCTTGGCGTTGTCTCTTTACAATGTTGCGGGTGGGAGCCGCCTCTTGTTGGAGGACGATCCGTCCCGGCCTCGACCCGTAACATACACTTTCTCTCTTAACAATTCTCTTCCGATTAACGTTTGTATAGCTTGATGTGGTGGTGGAAAAATATGTATTCACAGTTCCATTCATTATTTTCACATAGTGATTGCACATAATTCCATTTTTGTCGTATTTTCTTCGATCGATGTTTAGTAATTATGTAAGGTGTGTCAAGGTAAGTATTTGTTTTTCGTTTGTCATGCATGTTGTACATTACATACCTTGGCTAATCTTTTGTTATATTTCTCTTTCTCTCTCTTGTCTATTTTTGATTATTTTTTATATTGTTTTAAATCTCATTTCTTACCTTCATTATCTCCATGCACACCATGAACACGATTATTTTCTTACACTCACGATATCGCTGTCATACCGACCTCAACTCGCGTACAACTCCACACGCTTCATCACACGTTATATTCTAGATCATGGCTAGGACACTGACACTTCATCATTTACCAAAATACGATAACGCTGTATTTGTATATATACCTGATCTACAAGTACTCGACCGCTAGGGCTGTCACTAGACTAGTTTCTTTCAGATACCTCGTATGGACGCAGAATTTTTTATTATACTAACGTTTCAATATAAACACGCTAATAATTTTCTACTTTTTAATATGTAACGTAAGCTATATTTTCTAGCTAATTTTAGCTTGATGCGTAAACTATGTAGGTTTTAATAAACTAGAATTATTTCACGTATTTTCGATTTGAAACTAATGTCACTAGATGTAGTTAAGAGCTGTCTAGCGAAAGGTACTTTGTTATATTACTTTATTTAAAATTATTTATAAATATTTATATATTCTCGTTAGGGGTCTTATATATTTACTGTTACAATATGTTAGTGTTGTATTGGATGGTCCTGATTGCTTGGTGTTACCGAAGGTGCCTGCTATATCATTGGCGTATGAGGCGCCCGAGTCCGATATCATGAAGCGGCAGCCGCGGGACCCTTACCGGGACAACCTGGTCAACAGAAGGTTGGGACTCCGTGCGGCGATGCTTACTAGATACTTTTTGGGTGTAAACTAGCCCCACTATTCGACGCATGTTGGATAATGATCGAGAATGGTGCGGCTATGTGGTCCTACCGAGCCAGCACTGCCAACAACGATGTGGAAGAGTGATTTACATAACCCCCTTGTTTATTGATACTTGATACCACTAAACCATACCCTTTTGAAAATAGAAGGACTCTCGAACAGTTGTCTACAACTGACTTCTCAGTACATTTCTTGTAATAAAACAGTAACAGTACCGTTCCTTGCATTTGTTTCTAGTCTTTGAATGCCATATTTTATCTAATGCTACCCTAATGTTTAATAGATTTAGAAATAAAAACCTCTCTTTGGTCTTCACTCTTCCATATTTCAAAGTAGCGACTTAGTCGACAACGTTATCAAATTAAAATAATGCACGATTAATTAGCAATAGAGGGTTCTTAGTATCACAATACATTGTGGCGCAATAGTGATTTGTTTGTTCGTTTTGTGCTAATCATAGTAGTTTTATTCTGTTACATCATTAACCGAAACTGGAAAAAAAAGTTACAACAAATTTACGTTTGGTTTACAGGAATGATTTAGGTGGTATAGAACATCTAGTGATATTATTTGTATGTACTATGTATTGTATTTATATGAATAGTATATGTATGTATAATATTCAGCACGTCGCTATGTCGCGAACACACAACGGCCTAAACGCTTGTTTTGCCAACACAACACAATGAGGGCTATAACTATTTTAAGCTATATTATTATTTTCAATGCTTCCTTTGCTTTCTATTATTTTCTATCTTATCCGCTTCTGCATTTTTACTCTAAGGATGTGGGTTTGCATGTGTTGGGTGTTAAATGTTTAAGTGTTTAAATGTTTTAATTGCTTTCTTACAAGGTTTGTTTGAAAAATAAAAATAAAATACTATAAATATTGTTAACCGAATTATTCCAACAAACCGCCTACTAACAATGAAATTTAGCTTACACTCTTTATTTGATTAAATTAAACAAATATATAATGAACACATATATTTTGAAATTAATTATTAAACTCATTTGTTCAAATATAAATTGCAATTAATTCCCATAACATACATAAAAGTAATCACCAAAACAAAATTATATACGCATTGCTTTTCAATATACTTATACATAATCTGGTTTGTACTTACTGAGGTTATAATTATTTTGAAAAACTTATTGCAAAAGACTTAATGAAATCAATAACTAATTCCGAACGATTCGATTCTATAGTTAACCGGTGGGTTTTTTTTTTTTCGAAAGCCTGTTGCGATGAAATGCTGGTCGCCTTTGACCTTTATTTAAGACTAAACCGGTAAATGAATAAACAAGTGCATAAAGAGTAACAATTAATCGTAGAATCCGAAATTCAAATAGTAAACTCAGTAAGTACAATCCGACTTATTTTAAAATAAGAGACGCTGACACGCTTACTCCAATCCAGGTTGATTTCAATGGCGTACGGCCAGATTGGCATGATCCAAGCGGCTGCTGGATTCTTCGTGTACTTCGTCATCATGGCTGAGAACGGATTCCTGCCGATGTACCTGTTCGGTATCAGGAAGCACTGGGACTCGAAGGCTATCAACGATCTGACCGATTCCTATGGACAGGAATGGGTAAGTGGTTCTTGCTATTAGAAGTTTTTTTTTCAGTAAGGAGATAAAATAAAAAAAATGTCAAATGCTTGTCAACCCACGCTCATGAAGGAAAACTTTGTTCAACAATAGATGTTGCTAGGAATTCCCCCTTTTGTTTTTTTAATGTCTACCATAATTAGGATGTTTGCAAAAAAAATACTCTGTAACTGCAATAGTTCCAGAAGAAAATGAAAAGGCTATAGACAGACGGAATTTTCGAAACAATAAGCATTTCTTGTACTAGCTCAGATAAGCAGTACTAGCTCGGATCCCACACCAATGGTTCACAAGCTCAGCAAGTGATATAACCGCTTGTTACATTCCAGACGTACCGCGACCGCAAAGCCCTCGAGTTCACCTGCCACACCGCCTTCTTCGTGTCCATCGTGGTGGTGCAGTGGGCCGACCTCATCATCTGCAAGACGCGCCGCAACTCCATCGTGCACCAGGGCATGCGCAACTGGGCTCTCAACTTCGGGCTCGTCTTCGAGACGGCCCTGGCCGCCTTCCTCTCCTACACGCCCGGCATGGACAAGGGTCTCAGGATGTACCCTCTCAAGTGAGTGTCATGTGGAGGAATGTTCTTCAAAGATATGGTTATATTGTCTTTACAACTTCTTTTTCTCTTCATATTTAAGAGCTTCGCTGCTCTCGGTGGAGCCTCTTCCATTCCGCCCGCTGGACCTTGCTATAATGAATTCCTTGCCTTACCAGGTTCGTGTGGTGGCTGCCGGGGATCCCCTTCATGCTGTCCATCTTCATCTACGACGAGATCCGGCGCTTCTACCTGCGCCGCAACCCCGGCGGCTGGCTGGAGCAGGAGACCTACTACTAGACAAGCCCTCACTTGTGTTCCGGCAGCGCCACGCTTGCAGGCTGCTGCCCACGCCCGCCCCACCGCCCGCCGCCCCGCCGCCCCACCGCCATCCTCTCATCCCCACATCTCCCCACCACACACACATTATCTATTATTGTATGTATATATATGCAGTATGCGCACCTGAGTATGAACTTGACGTTTGTGATGAAACAAAATTACAACAATTTACTTTTAAGAATTGTGTAACGTGTTATTTTTGTATTGAATCGTCTCACAGATTCTCCCGGAATCTCTCGGCGCTCGCTGGTGGGGCGGCCCGCCGCGGCCGTAGTGTTCGTCACAGTCCTCACTACACTAACGCCATATAAGATAGCATAAATTAATACTAATGTTTTTTTTCACATACTTACGTAATAAGTAATGAATCGTCGTGTAGCAGTAGTTGATTGATCGTGGGCGAGGCGCCGCGCGCTCCGCGGGGCGAGCGGCCAAACGAAACGCATTTGTTGTACTCTACAGTTAAGAGCCATTATTATTACAATTTAAGTGAATTAGATTAAGTTGAATTTTTCGAGTGAATATAATGTTTAGTTACGATTCGATCGGATGCATGGTGCGTGATAGGTCGTTGTGGGAGTGCCTGAGTCTTAGCGTACTACCGCTTACTGTTAGGTAGGTAGTTGAAATTTTGAAGCCATATTTGTGTCGAGCAATCACAGCCGCAGTAGATGCAGCCACGCGGGGGCGGCGCGTCACCGTGCGTCACATGCGTCATTGTGCGTCACCGTACGTCATTGTGCGTCACCGTGCGTCATCGTGCGTCGCGCGCGACCAGGCGCCGCGCCGGCGTCAACACCGCCCCGAGCGATTTTCTTTTACAAATATTCAAATAATTAGCGGTTTTTGTCAAATTTATTAAAAAATATAGGCTGCTCATGGTTATTATGTAAGAAGTTTAATTTATTAATTAAATGATAATAAACAAACTTAGTAATGCGTAATTAGAGATTTTTAAAATTATACAGTTACGATAGCGGCATCTCTATCGTCTGGCGCGCCGCGTCGCGGTCTTTTCCAGTAACGAATACATATTACATTATGATAATGGTTACAAAAGTAAAATATAACATTATAGCGACTAATAAATCTAAATTATATGAAATGTTTATAGATTTAAAAATGATGTTTGTTTCTTTAGGACCTTTATGCTTGTTCGGGTCTCTGCCGCAGTGACGTAGTGGTCCCGTGGCGTATGGTTTGTTCATGTAAACTATTTATTGTTTAATAATATACACCGTAGGACTAACATTGTTTTGCGTTCGACAATTCTTTACACCGATTCGATTTATTTGTAAGCTATTTTATTAGTATAACTCTGTTGGCTAGGAGCGCTGTAAAAATGTAAGTGTTATTAATAAAAACATTTTCAAAATATAATAAAGGGTTTTATTTGGTGATCTTAACGGGGTTCTTCTTACATTTTTTTTTGTCACAAACGAGCAAAACTAAACAGATAAATAAAAATGTCTTTAATAAAAAATAAATTAAAATTAAAATGTCAGTTGCAGTAAAACTGTTGTAAAAACTAAGCAGAACTAATATAGTCCAAAAGTGATAATGCGCATAGAAATCTTCGTCACTGTTCGACAACGGTGGTATTCCCGAGCGTTGGAATACGATATGTTATGATAGTTAAGTGCATTTTCTCTTCATGCGTAATTTAGTAGAACTATGATCCAGGTGTTTCCGTGAAAAAGTCAATTAGCGAAGATCTGCATGCGCATATTAATTTTGGGAGTATTTTACGTTAGCGTGACTGTTTAGAGCCTAATACTTATTGGGAAATATGTAAATATATTAGGAGAAATTGGTTAAGTATTTGTACTGAGAGCACGCTACCGATATACTGCCACAGACTTATTAGTATAGGATGATACTACGCAAACGTTTCCAAGTAGTATAATTATACTTAATAATAATTTATTTTCCACGTGATGTACTTCTGGCTTCTGGTGTTAGAAATTTCTTATAAAAAATTGAGTTAACAAAGAATCATCAAAATTATCACACCCGCGCTGGCTCGGACGTACTTAGTCCTTCAAATTGTGAAACTAACCCTACTTCCTTCTAATCTATGCTGTGGGGGGCGGGCTATGCTCACCCGTTTCTCGAAGGGGGATGTTACAAATTTACAATAACAGACTTACACAAAGAAGTGCGGGGTCACGTAACTAGGTCAAGGTCGCTGTAGGGCGGGCGCCGACGCGGATGGTTGTCTGTCTACTAAATTTTGTAGCAATAGACGTCTGTTAAATAAAACAAACTTAATAACATTAAGTACTTAGAAACGTATTTCCATACTTGAAATCTTTCATATTTAAAAAAAAAAAATCCACTTGTGGGGTAGGTACAGTGGCGGTCTGGGAGGCCGTAACAGATTTGTCTATGGTCTCGTTAGCCCTAGACTGTATTGCCAAAAAACAAGACCTATTTTGCAATACAGAAAAACCGGAAATGTTACGGCGAACTAGACCGTACAGTGCAAGCTAGCTTTTATTTAAAGTTTTACCTCACATTTTATTTAAATAGTGCCCAGTATTGAAATTGCGATCTATTTGACTATACTAATAATACTACAGGCTTTCCAAAAATGATTTTCAGTGAACTAAAAGATGGAGTTAGTTATTACTAAGTAACACACACACACAAGTACATATTACCTAACTACTTACTTACTTACTAAAAATCATTTACCATTATCCGACCATTCGTTAAACTTCCATTATAATATTTTTTTTATTGGGGTAAGTCTACTTTCAAAATCTACCCAGCTTAGCATCACCCAATTTGGAAGCCTGTAATAACTAGGCTGAAAACCCGAGCGTGGGTTGAAGGAAGGAAGGCAGTAAATTCGCTTGCCCTCATTTTATGTTTTTATGATGCCCCTACTCTTAAGCTCATTTTTTTTTGTAACAAGAGAAAATATATAAAAGTAGATAGAACCTACGTAAGTACACATTATTTCATATTAGTAGCAAACACGTAATCGAAAAAGTACATTAACTAGGTACATAGGCACTTACTTAGTTATTATTTAGCCTGTAATTTCATATTTTTGTAAAAATTCAAACTCAAAAAGTAACTATTAATTTATTTAAATACCTAATGTCTTTGTCCTTGGTACCTATGTCCTGTAGGTAGGTACTCGTCACACCTACGCCGGTGGCCGAGGTCCTGTCGGGGGCTCGCCGGGGCGTGAGGCGAGCCCCCCGCGCCTGCGCCCTAGCGACAACGCAACACTGACAACTCCGAACACGTCCCCAATATTTTTCTCGCAGTATTTTGTTTCCGCGATCTAAATAATCATAGAAGATGACTAAAGAACCAGAGTGAAAAACCATGGTGGCGAATATCGGGATCACCAGTCCATCTAACTGTAAGCATAACTTTAAGTTCCTTCTATGTTGTCTTCTATCTATCGCTGAATGTACCTACCTACTTAAATGGGTTTTTGTTTTAGCCATATCAAAGCGTAATTAAACTTACATTCTTCATCTTAATTACTTTTGTGATTTGATAGAAGTATCGAAATCTCGGAAATAATTTCTGTTCAGATTTCTATTGTAACTGCATATCCATCCATGCATTATGAATGTTCATTATCTTCCTTATAAAACGATGCTTTAAATTTTCAGTGGAGGCATCGGCGTACCTCAGTGCCGTGGCCGGGTTTGCCTTGGTGGTCCTCGTGGTCCTGCTGTTCCTCAGCCGCCGCTGGTGCTACTCAGCAGTATTCGGGCGTAAGTGCTGCGACGAGATACTAGCTGTGAACGTGAGAGTTCCAGAAGTAGCCCTCGACAATGCTCAGTTTGGTGAGTTGCTTGTATAAATAGGTAACGAGTAGTTTCTAGTATAGTTATAAAGCTAATACAATACTTACTTTAAATAATGTTAATTAATAAAAAAGTAGTAAAAATTATTAGAATAACTTTTACTTATATACTTAAGAAGTAAATTTTTTAACGAATCATATGGTAGATAATGTACTAAGGTAGCTACTCTTCATGCAATTAAAACGCTATGTGCGATAATAAATTATTCAGGTGTTTTCCAGACAACTTAAAAATTTATAGAAATTTATGAACATCAAACTGGCTAGTTGTTAGATTAGTCACCCAGGTGAATCGTAAATGTTTAATGTAGTGGACATTTTCAAGGGCGGTGCGCTGTAGAATTCTTTTGTCATTCTTGTTTGCTAGGGGTTCTTACGCCCTCATACAATGAAGGGTTTAGTTACCCATCCGATGCAGTGTGCTGGAAAAATCTTAGGCCGATGGTTTGTTTCAAGATCACAGAAGAGCAATTTTAATGTATATGTGTGTTAGTGTGTGTATGTGTATCAGTTTGTGAGGTGTAATGTAGATTGGAATTCTTGCGAAATCTCTTGAATTGCGTCGCGTAAGGGTGCATTCCCGTACAAAGCTTGTTACAAAGCGCTTGTTGGCGCTGGTTCGAAAAATGTATAGAAAATACCTGCGCTAACATTCGCGCTTGAACTAGCGTCTATGTCCGCGCAGGTATTTTCTATATATTTTTCGAAACTGTACGTGAATGCACTCTAACTCCTTAACGCATGATCGACCCGACTTTAGAGAAAATAAAAAAAGTCGTCAGTATTTTTTTACGTAGGTTGGTGTTGGTACCATAGTCTTAGTTATAGAGCCGTGTGTTTTTTATCCTATAAAACTGTAGCAGTAGCTAGAGTAGCGGCTAGTGTGAACTTGCTGACGCGCGCCGTCTGTGTTGTTTTAGATGCTTTGAAACCGATCCATTATCCTGAACGCGTTTTCGCGTTCGAGACCTCCGACTCGGATGACGAGCTGCGCTTGCACATACAGCAGGTATGTTGTACTAACAGTTCATATCTACATATAGACGCACAAGACGTAGCTACCACAAAGCACTATTTCTATGAACATTGTCAACCAACCAAATTGTCAAACTTAGATAAAAAATTTAAGCTAACAAAACTTTGTTCACCTCGTGTTTGTGAATATTTTTAAAGGTATAACGATTTAAAAAAATAAATTAAAAAAATAAGTCCTTCCTTATCCGTAGTTGTGCATGAAATTAGTTTTTTTTATCCATTTATTTGGTTTTATTATTATTAAAATACCGTATTAGTGTTCCTCGTATGTAGCAAAGTATACACATATGTAGATATTATAAAAATACGATTTGTAGAATAAACCTGATGTAAACATCATACGAAATACGACCTCTATGGATGACGATTCGAAATCTGTTAAAAAAAATATTAACACTTCACATTCAGAGCTAGCTAGAGCCCTAACTAGAAAGAACTTGTGTCTAGGGTCCCCGAAACATATACATAGAAAAACATTAGACCCAGACTGGGAAGCAAATGTCGCAATTGAAAACTGTTGCAAGAACTCGCTCTTTACTATGATAAATTGGCGCCCAACGTGGGGCCAAAGTTCGCAGCCGAAAGAACCGACAGTAGCCAGCGTAACAACCTCCCCATCAATACACAACTACTTACGAGTTACAACAAAAATGGGTAGCTTGACATGCGAACTTCTGTATCAATTGTAATAATTTGAAATAGTTTCAATAAAAAATACTCTACTTGGCAACTCGCTTAAATTCTAATTAACGTCATAATTAAGTAAATTATAAATATAAAATGATTTGTTCAATATAGGATACAAGGTATGTATCACTTATTGTAGGTAAATTAGACTAATACCATATTTTATAAAGTATACATTCCGAGAGGCAAGGTAGTTCAGGGGCTTTCCCATACGGGTCAGGCAAACAAATGTTTGCTTTGCCTTGCGACGATAGAGTCGCTTGGAGACGCCCCCAAACGAGCTTACCTCTGTCAAATGATTCTACTCTAATCTAAGCTATCCTCTTATAAAATTTAAAACTCTAGAGTAACGAGGAAGTGGAATGCCATTACGAGGAGAAGAACGAGAACGCTGGCCCTGGCCCGTCGCCCGCAGTGGAGGCGGTGGAGGCGGCGCTGCGGGAGACGCGCATCGACGACGTGCTGCCGCCGCGCGCGCACTACGTGCACAGTCTGGAGCCGCAGAGCAGCGTCGACAGCGACGGCATCGCTCATAATGTTCGTATATTTAATAATACATACATTTGACGGCGAAAGCGTGCTAGATAGACCGCGGCGGTGATGGCGGGACGACTTGGATTAGGATTGGCTGGAGATCGCACAGGATCGGGATACTTGGAGACGGGCGGAGGAAGCCTTTGCTCAGCAGTGGGGCCCATAATAAGAGACTAGTGAAAAAAATATGCTGTAAAATTTCAAGCATCTTTATACATATATTTAGCCTCTAAATAGACCATGCCAATAAAGGAAGAGGGGGAAAAGAATGGGGCGGCTTAACCAATCGTTTACTTCTTTTTGAAATGCCCATTTTGGTTAACAAAACGCACACACTCCCCTACTTGTAACTTCTAAGCCGGTGTGCAATATTTTTTGTTTTCTTGAAATCTCAACTGTCTAGATTAGGTATGTGATCGTCAATGGTCGTATAAGATGACCCTCTTCCCACCAGGACACAGTGTTGCTCTGCAACGACAGCGGCGCGGGCGCATCGCGCGGTTCGGTCGAGCTGACGTTACTGTTCGACGCCCCCGTGCGCAGCATGACTGTGCACGTACTGCAGGCGAGAGGCCTGCCTGCGCGCTCTGAGAACGTTGTCTTACAGAGCCAGGTGCTTAACATTATTGACTAAAAATATTTAAGTAGTACTTAAGTAACTTTACCTTATCATTATTACAACCGACAGACGTTAACTATTGGACATACGTCGCCTCCACAATTTGCCACATGAAAAACACATGGTGGAGGAAGTTTGCCATAATTGCCACGCTTGGAGGTGGGTTGGCGATCGCAGTGTAGCTCGTAAATGATGATAACGAAGAACGCTGCTGCACGTCCTTCGACTGTTCCCTTAGTCGCCTTTTAGTCACCCATGGGAGGAGATGGGGTGGTGGCACCACTCGGCAACGATAAATACAAGCATTCTCCCTTAAATTATGTTATTTCATTCCGGATCATTGCTGCAGGTGCGCATCGTTCTACTTCCGCTAAAGAAGCAAAAGTACAAGACCAAAATTCGTTATGGAGAAAACCCTCAGTACATGGAGAGCTTCGTGTTCCACAAGATCAACCCTGGTGAGCACTCCAATCATAATAAGAAACATCGTTTGTTCAGTAAATAATATAAAAGTGAACGCTATTTATCTCCATCCATCTAGATAGCATTGTGAAACCCTGTAGTGAAACCAAAGAGCTGCCTCCTTAGTGTTCGTGCATTCGAAACGGTCTGTGCTTCTGTGGACTTTCGTGTCGGTTTAACTAACATTCATTTGACTGAAGACGCATTGGGGTTAACCCTATATCGGATCGCCTAATGCATTGGATGAGGTTTAGGGTCAACTCCAGGCAAGTGAATGTAAAACCGACAGGCGACAAAAGCACAGACCATATCGACAGAAGAACTCTGTAAGTACAGTCAGAGACAGCTCTGCTGTTCGGTTTCACATTGTTTACTAGTAGGTGATTGAAGGTACTTTTGTTAACTAGACCTTCGATGTTGTACTTATTCTGTATTGAATAAATAAATTTGAATGTTAAAATCATATGCCAACAGAGGACGTGCACGGGCTGGGCCTGCGCGTGCGCGTGTACGGGTGCGAGCGCATGCGCCGGCAGCGGCTCGTGGGCGAGGCGAGCGTGGCCTTCGCCGCGCTCAACCTCGAGCTCGAGAACAGCCTGTGGCTGCAGCTCGCTGCCAGGCAGAGGCACCCGCCGCAGTTGACGGTACCTACTATCATCTTTATTTTAGCCGAGAAATGTCCACTATTGGCCTTAGGCGTAAGCTTCCATCATAGGTCAATACCTTAAGGACAATCTTTTATAATGAAGACTTGCCATAATCGTGACGCTTGGCAGGTGGGTAGGCGATTGTAGCTATGGATCTTCATGTACTTCAAATTAGGATGCTGCTGCCCATCCTTCGGTTGTTCCCTTAGTCGCCTTTTCAGACACCCATGTGAGGAAATGCATATTGCACATCACATAGAATAAGGCACGTCACAGATAAGCCGCAGGCGCCACATAGGCTCTAACAACAACGGCGACGTTACGGCATAGAATAATAATAGTTCAGCGCGTCTTTATGAGCAGATCCTGCGCCGTAGACGTTATATGTAGTGTGTAGTGTAGCGCTAGTGATGCCTACAGTACGATAAATGATATCGTTCTTGCATAGTTACCAAAGCTGGAGCGCGACCGCAGCATGTCGGGCGTACTCGGCAGCCCGGTGTCCATCAGCACGGTGACGTCACCAGTGGGCACGGCCGGAGGCGAAGCCTGCAGCCTGGCACGCTCGGAGTCCGCCTCCTCGTGCTGTAGCGCGCGCTCCGCGCCCGAACTACTGCTGGGTTTGCAGTACAACCCTGCCACGGGGCACTTGTGTGTTGAGGTAAGATCATCCTTCTTCTTATTAAAGACGTCCACTTTTGAACATAGGCCTCCCCCACAAAAACACAGACAAGGATGAGCATTGTTTGCAAACATCACCACGCAGACGTGGTGTGCGTGGTGATTATTGCAAACAAGACGTGATGGGGGTAGCAGTCTGCCGCATGCTTCGGAAATTCCCGTAGTCGTCATTTACGACACTCACCGGCGACTATGATTTAAAACAAACACATCCAAATCTTAGTATTACACATCGTTTTTAAGATCTAACCATAATTACATATTCACATAAAGATACTCGTTTTGTACTAAGTAGTGATGATATCTTCCCTCAGATAATAAAAGGCACCCATTTCCGGAAGCTGTCCCCGCTGAAGGCGCCGGACACGTACGTGAAGCTCTGCCTCGTCAGCTCGCTGGGGCTCGAGATGGGTCGCTGCAAGTCCACCACGCGGCGCGCCATCAGCAACCCGCTTTATAAGGAGCTCTTTATATTTCAGGCAAGTTTTAGAGACTTTTTTAGTAAAATAATGATTCGAAACTTAAATTTGCAAGAAATCCACTATTGGTTTCAAATAAGATATTTTTTATGATTTACATTTTATATTTTGGGACATCTTTTTTCATTATTTTAATTGAAAATATGCAAAAACATGTAAATGTAAATTTCTCGACAACCCAAGAAATTAGACTCGAGAATTCTCAAGACCCGAGAAACTGATAAGCTCGAGAAATCAAAAACCATAATGGTTACTGAGCTGATGCTTTTGTTGTGATCTCATTTACACCATTTATCTTATCATCATCATCATCATCAGCCTGTCCGAGGCCACTTTTGTCGCACGCCTTGCACCACGGTCCTGAGTCAGTCTGATCCACTGATACATAATGATCGATGTAATAGTAAGTTTATCTCTAGCAGAAAACCAGCCCGATGGTCAGACGATATCGATAGAAAACAATTTACACACAGTACAAGTTCAAATCGGTTTTCTAGAAGTGAATACAATTATGAAGCACAGCAGCACTGTCTGGTGAAAGGGCCCGAGCTCAGCTTAATACTTATCAACGACACATACTTACATCGTAATACTGGTGTCGTTATATCTCTAGATTGGCCAAAAATCTTGGATGACGATTCACGGAAAAGACCTATCCAGCAATGGGTAAATAAATGCATGCAGATGATAAAATTGTCTGTCTGTCAATAACGGTTCGTTCTCCCACCAGGTGGCGCTATTCCAACTGAGCGAGGTGACGCTAATGGTGTCGGTGTGGTGGCGGCGCAGCGTGAAGCGCAACGAGATGGTCGGCTGGTTCTCGCTCGGACTGAACAGCTCGGGCCGCGAGGAGGGCCGCCACTGGCGGGAGGTCTGCGAGCGGCAGGGCGAACAGGTCTCTCTTCGTTGTTATAGCTACAATTCAATCCCATCTCTCATAGGTTTAAACGGTTTAAGCTTTGTTATTAGTTAAAACTGTATCTGTCACTTTCTTTCTCATATAAAAAAGGTGACAGCTGCAGCTTTACCAACACAGTTTAAACCGAGCTGCATATTACGGGCCTAAAAAAATATCCGAAGACCAGGCTGCAGCTTCCTTCGTTAATTTTTTTTAACCCGCCTGCCAAGCGTGGTGCTGGTGATTATGGCAAAACTACCACATTGGTCTAACAGAGAACACATTTAGAGGGTTTATGATTTTAGACATAGACAGACATATTTGCATTTGCGCAAACTACACATATAAGGCCGCATTTGGGCGCATGCGGGGCGTTGCGCGGAGCGTCGTGCGGGGCATGCTGCGAGTAAATCAAACGTATAGAGCAATGTATGAGACCGTTTACGGAGACGAGTTGGCACGTTCAAAGCGGGCGCCGCGCCGCGGCTGTACCCGCGGCGGTTCCCGCGTCGGCCCCTGCACGACGCCCCGCGCAACGCCCCGCATGCCCCCCCTAATGCGGCCTAATAATAGGTTACAAATTGAAATTAATTTACTGTCCTGCTTAAGGCGGTAACTCTCGGTATGGCGCGAAATTCAATTTTTTTTCGCGTTTTTTAATTATTCTGCCGAAAGTATTCATCAATATATATAAAACTCTTCCGTTACTGACTGACTGACTGACTGACTGACAGACAACGCAAAGCCGAAACTACTGGGCGTAGAAAGCTGAAAATTGGCACGTGGGTTCCTTGGGGAGTGTAGATGAGCACTAAGAAAGGATTTCCCGAAATTCCCATGGGAACGAGAAAAAACGGGATTTTTGTGTTTATGAGAAGTCTACGCGGGAAAAACCGCGGGGCAGCCTCTAGTTTTTAATAAAGTTTTAATGTAAAAAACCATCTCCCACATTGTAATACAACGTTTTTGGAAGACAGACCTACTGATTTTGTGTCTTAGGACATAACTTGATTTTTGGCCTTTTATTTAATACGCGAATTCATTAAAACTTTATTAAAAACTAGAGGCTGCCCCGCGGTTTCACTCGCGTAGATTTCTCATAAACACAAAAATCCAGTTTTTTTTCGTTCCCATCGGAATTTCGGGAAATCCTTTCTTAGTGCTCACCTACACTCCCTAAGGAACCTACATGCAAAATTTCAGCCCGCTACGCCTAGTAGTTTCGGCTCTGCGTTGTCTGTCAGTCAGTCAGTCAGTAACGGAAGAGTTTTATATATATTGATGAATACTTTACAAGGTGTAACACGCAAGTAAATGTAAAATTTCAGTATCCAACCTAGATGTTTCAGCCTACTAGCGAATATATTTTTAAAAGTGAATTCCACTGCATACTTGATTAGTTCTGTTGTCCCCAGGTGCAACGCTGGCACGTTCTGCTGGATTCCTGACGTTCGGCGCCGTAGCGGCGCGGCGTCTCGTCTGACCACACACACGCACTGACGGCCTGAAACTAGGCAACGCGTTATCTATGGTATATCTGCACGATTTCGCCTCGTTTGTTTCTAATCTTAAGGTATGATCACCTTTAGGTATGATTGGATGCATTATTGGTCGGCTTTTGACGCCATTCTTATTGGCCGTAAACCGTGCGACCTTGCAAGGCGATCAAAAATAAGTTTTTTCTTTGTGAGTGAACTATATCACTGGCACCAAATCCTCATTTCAACATAGCGCGAGCAATGGCCAATTTAGGATGCCTTATTTAAAGATTGATTAACAAATGATGATTGAATGGAATCTGGAAATGCGGCGATGCACATTTCTTTGTGAAAGAGTGAGAGATGTTTTTGATGTTTTATTTGTAAAGGGATATGACAATTTTATATGAGTAAAGCACAGTGTATGTATTTTACTATAAACGGTATGTTGTTGTTTTTGTAAAATTTGCGATGGCTGGTTAGTAAACACAGTTTCAATTAACTGGTTAAGGGTTTGATGTATTTATTTCAACTACTAGTTTAAGGCATCGTTCTGTTCAACATTATTAAAATTTATATTTAATATATAAAAGTATATGGAGTATTTACACCTTGTATAAAAATCGGTGAGTGATATTTAGAGCAATGCTCTCTTTTGGAATGATTTTCAAAAACAATGTTTGGACATTTTCTTATTGTAAGTAAATAAATGAAGAAGACTTGGAGCGCACAATACTTGTCAGATAGAAATAGTTTAAGAATCGGATCGAATATATATTAAATATTATACGGTTAAATTCTTAATAGCTGTGTGACGTAGCTATGTAAGATATCTTTTTTATCGTTTATTACTGAAATACCTTCAATCTCTCTATCTTAACTCAAAGTGAAATAGTCAAATAAAATTATATTAAATTATTCCTGAGGGCTACAACAGACGAGCGACCCTGTGCCGCGCGGCAGCCGCGCAACCCATACACCGAGAGCCGCGCGGAACAGGGTCACGCGTCTGTTATAGCTCTTATATTCCAGATTATTAATAAGATAATCAAATAAAATTATTTCTACCTACTGGTAACCTGTATACTTATAAAGTTTTTATTAAATTGTTCTGACAAGGACAGACTAGGTTTTTGAGACCAAGAAATTGCTAAGGTTATACGAGTACTTATGTATAGGTAATTTTTATTTACTTACTTTAGTATCTTATAAAAATCAAAATACATATATTCGCGCCGAAGATTCGCGCTATTGGTTAAAAAATTTACCTATCACTGGTAAAGAGCACTCGTTTTAAGCAAGTTAACTTAATTATCTATTCTTTACTAGTGTTTGTTATATAAATTAATAGTGATATAAAAAAACTTTTATTTTTACGTATATATTTTATGCTTAAACACGTTTTGATGTCGTACTAGGTAAAATACTTTTTCTTAACTGTAGATAAAAAGATATTATTACTAAGAATTAAGGAAAACGTGTTTTAAAGTCATTTTTACATAAATAATGAAAATAATAAATCTCTGGATGAGTTACATACCTTAAAAAATATGGGAATATATGATATAAAAAACTGTGTGGAGTTAGAAATACATAAATTTAAAGCAACTCGCGCACTAAACGAATACTAAATTTTTGCAACAGAAGTAAGTAAGTAGGTCCTTCCTAAATATATTACCTGAAACGATAATTTAGGTAAATAATATTTATTTTGTTATTAATTAATTATTTTATTATAAAGTTCTAGCTAAAGCTTCTAAAAATAAAATGTTTGAGTCAAAGGATTTTAAGCCAAATCCTTTCTATGAATATTTTCTAAAGCGGTAGGTTTTGTAAGATTGTGAAATTTTTTTCTGCTTTGGTTACTTGCTTGCAAAGAATCTTTGTAGTTTTCTCATTTGTTTGTAGTACCTTAGTCAAAAGAATAACTAAATAATTTTGTATGCGAAGATTTGCTAAGCTCTAAAACGATTAACATCCTACTGTGAGCATTTTGCCTTCCTGCCTAAATATTTGTAAAATAAAAATAAATATATCCTACAAAGCTAACCTTACTTCAATACGAAACATTAATATTTGGCCTTGTCGTGATCGTCTATCTGACCTAATGGTTAGGACCCTCCATACGTTGTGTTTTAAATCAAATAATTTACAGTGCTAAAGCTCCTTTGAAAATTAAAGAATAATGAAAATAACCTTGGACTTATAAAATTTCGAGCCAATGAGCTGTACGCTGACAAATAAATTCTTAAAAAAAAATGCGCGCTAAACACGCGCGCTAGCTCGACCTCGTCAAGCGACTACCTAGGTATCCTAAACAGACGTTCCCTAATACATTACTGCAATCGTCCTTCTAAAGAATGATTTAAAAGATTGAAAACCCTACTGTTGCTCCTAGAAGAGGAACCGCGTTCAAGTGTATTATTACGGAAGGTAAACTTTGTTGAAGTGTATGACAACTAGCCCCGGGTAGGACAGTTCCTTCGCCATGCCCCGTCCGACTAGGTTTTGTGTAACCTTATGTTTGTGTGAAGAAAGTCGACTTTTGATGACCATCGATTCATGTGATAAAGGCTTAAGCCAGATTAATACAAAGATAATCATGAAGTTATGTGCAAGATTCTCAAAACGAGAGCTACGGTGTAATAACCCTGTTGCCAATCCGTTGGTCTTGTACCAGCACTTTTCTTGGTTAGAACTTACTTAGGAATGTATGTCTTGTGGTTTCAACTATCACTCCCACCATGATAGCACATCTCCTGAAGTACCGTAGATCGTTAGGCAAAGCAATGCACTTATAAACCAAACATTAGCAATTTCTTTAGATCAAATCACAGCTCCTCTGAAGTTCATCCCCTAACACAGGACGATCGCTTCTTTACGCAAACGAGCCTAAAGCCGCATATTATCAAACGTTAGAAAAGAGGTCTCGCCCCTGGATTAGTTTATCGCGAAGTTAGTTTTTACGGTTTAGTGTACATCGTGTGAATATATTTAATATAATATAAGTTTGTATAAAAACAGACCCTCCCTTGAAGCATTCATTCTACCTCACACAGACTCTTTCTGTCTCACATACATTCTTCAAGTCCTATCAGCTGATAATGGTTGTGGTGTTAGTTTAGTGTAATAGAATTATCACGAATCTCTAGAATACGTCATCCAACGAGTAACAAACAAAGTAAGCAGTCAAGCTTCGACGAAAGGATATTTTATATTTGGTTAGAACGATTCGGGCTTCATTTACTCAACAGGTATTTCTTATTAATCAACCATCTCGTACACCGTAGTGCATCTTCAAGTTTGATTAAGTTGTTCATTTGATCTCCATGCCACCGATCATGGGACCTTGTCTAGAACTCTTGGTTCTTTATATTCTCATCATCTAGCTATCTCATGCATCGTAATGCATTGTCAAGTTTGATGTGAGGTTTTAGTTTGCTCGTCTGATCTTCATGCCAACAATCATGAAGTCTTGTCTTGAACTCTTGGTTCTTTACTTATATCCTTTGTCTTAGCAATTCCGCATTACATATGTAAGCCACCACGCATTGATATCGGCAAACTTGAGATTATTAGGTGTGATAATAGAGGATTAGACTTTCCCACAACAAGCATCCATTTCGCACAATCTACGATTTACAATAACTGATTAACATCGTAAAAGGCAATCAAGACACAAGAGTAGTAATCGTGCAATCCTTCGTTCGAGGTTAGTACACTAAATAGACTGCAGCGACTAGATCTCAGAGAATATGATTACTCAAACAAGTAATCTTTCAAATCAAAATAATCACCGCTATCCAATTTTGTGACCTGTGTAAAGTGTTCGGTTATGTATTTATCTATACATTCCCCATCTAACTACTTTGATGAAGCGAGTACCGAGGCCGGCCACAATACTCCCTCGCATCGTCCGAAGGTGCGAGTACATATATATAGCTGTATTTATGTCAAATCAAAGGAAAACAAAACACAATCTCCGCGCGCTCGCTGAGACGCGGTAGCCGTTTCTAGGGAGCCGTCGTCGAAACCATCCAAAAGTATAAAATATATAATTTTTTTAAATTTAACAAAGCTAAAAACTGTACGATATAGGAAGGATCGTTACACTACCTTATAGGTTTACTTAATTCAAAAGTTTGAGAAGACATTTGAATTTTTAATGTTCGTTTAATTTCTTGCAGAAAATAATGATTAGAATTTGATAATTCATCCAACACAGGGCATAATTTAAAAATGTATTGTGTTAATATTATATTGTAGGGCGATATCAAGTTCGCCGTTCTTACATTAATTGATTTAAACCATAAGTATACCTATCTATAACTAAACATGTTTGTCTTTTATCTTTTCACTATACTTAAATCCACCTATACCTACCTTTATCCATATATTAAACGTTATAATAAATCAAAACACAATAATTGTTATAAATAAATTATACGTACTTACTTAATTCATTACTGTTTTCTGAATTAAATACTATAATATATACTTTCTGTTTTGCTGAATTAAATTATTTATACAAATTCCTATAAATAGTGTTTTATTAATATTTATATTCATTATTAATGCAACTATAAATCTTATAAGTACTTAACGATCGGGAAATAAAATAACCTTTGTTCACCGTGAATAACATTAAATTTCCCCTTAGCTAAATAGTGATATGACTGAAAATCGTTAAACAATAGAATAAGTACCAAACAACTTGACTACTACGACTACTTTAATTACATATAAGGTATTAAAAATTAAAAAGCTAAGTATACTTATCTATGTTTTTTAAATTTAAAATATATTTTTTTGTTTCCAGTTTTCCCCCTTAAGGGGGATTTTCAGGGGGGAATTCTAAACTTTAGATTTGTGGGTATTATTATTACTGCTCGATATTATTAATTTAAATTAAGTGCCAGGACGGTTTTTATTTTATTTTTATATTTTACTAGTCGACCCGGCGAACTTCGTACCGCCTAACCTATTGCTATGTTGTGCATGTATTATACATATAAACCTAGCTCATGAATTACTTTATCTATTAAAGAAAACCGCATCACAATCTGTAACGTTGTTTTAAAGATTTAAGCATACATAGGGACAGACGCGGGAAGCGACGTTGTTTTATACTATGTACTAGTCGACCCGGCGAACTTCGTACCGCCTAACCTATTAATTTTTTGTGCATGTTTTATACTTATAAACCTTCCTCTTGAATAACTCTATCTATTAAAAAAATCCGCATCAAAATCCGTTGGGTAGTTTTAAAGATTTAAGCATACATAGGGACAGACGCGAAAAGCGACTTTATTTTATACTATGTATTGATTGATAATTATAAAACGGCTAAACGTGGGTCCGGCTCTTGAGCTGGTACCTCTGCCTAACCCTTCGGGGAATAAAAGGCGTGAGATTATGTATGTATGTATAATTGTAACTCGCACTAGGTTAAATATTTCTCAATGTCACAATGTAGGAACTACTTATTAGATCAATTAAAAATGTTTAATGGTGTGCGTGACTAAAAACACGTTCTTTGTTTAAAATTTAAATTAATAATTAACCTGTTCATGTTGGTTCTAAAACAGCTATGCTGTTGTTAAAGCCACCATGCCTGCTCGTGAGAGATGGCGTTCCAAGGTTCTGATACGAGAGTTTTGCCTTGCAACCACTTTTCAGGGTTTCAAGTACTTCTACATCTACCCAGATAAACTATCAAGGTAACAACAGTGTTTTTCTAATCAAATTCGTGCTTAAAATGAGTCAATCAGTTTTATTTCATATGTACCCTGTCTCTATTTGATTTATTACCGGCTTGCTTGTCACACACAACACTTACTATTATCAATTATTCCACAGAGCCGGGAATAGAACCCCGACCTGAAAAGTCACTCTCACTCTGCCAACTGATCGAGGAATTTGGTCTATCATGTTAATTGTAAAACCCCTTAGATGCTTCTGGGCTGTTAACGTGGTGGGGGCGCTGGGATTCGCCGGGCTGCTCGGGTCGCTGCTGTACGCCCGCTTCGCGCAGATGCCCACGCGCATCACGATCGAGGACCAGTACGCGCCGGTCACACTCCTGCCGTACCCTGCCGTCACGCTCTGCTCGCCCAATCAGATGTCTTTGAGCAATATGGCACATTTTAATAGAACCCTTATGTATGTAAAGTATTTTATTCTAGGTTCTTGATCTATCATCACAACTGAATTACGTGAACTGTTAAGCGTGTTCTTCTTCCCCATTTATTGTCACAAGTGCAAACATTATGAGGTGGCTTGCCATACGTAATCGCCACGCTTTACAGACTGGTTTGCAATCGCAGTATGGCTCTTGAAAGTTTTTCAACGAAGGAAGGAAAGGAGGAAGAGGTGTGTTCCCTGCTTGGTCGCTATTCACGAGAATCACGGAAGGAGATGGATTAATATTGGCTATGCCGACACCGCACGGCGAGTTTCTAGTTTCTTTAAGGATTTTAAAATGTTGCTTTCTTGTCTAGGTATTAAATAAGTGAGGTAGGTGGTTTCTTTACGAAACCGATAAATGACAAAACTCAAGTTCGTCTGGTCTCAAATGTACTACATAATATCTGCGTATACTTCACAACTTGACAGTGACGGGGATTTAGACGTGGACATCTTCCAATTGCTGTCGCAGACTCTAGGCTACTACGAGATCGTGCCGGAACTCGACGTCGACAAGCTGCGGCACCTGCAGGACCTCATCGACCTCAACAGGCATTATGTTAGTGCCTTATCTTTGTAAAAACAGCACACGTTGTCCACTTGTCCTATAGTCAAAGTCCTTACTTTATAATTATAGTGCGCATTATAAATACTTATACAGTAACTATTTATTAATCTGTACTTAAATACCACCTACTTCGGCCTCCTTTCCATACCGCTGAAAGACGGCTTTCAACTTCACAACCTATTTAATGACAGTTCATCCAAAGAATTCTATTCTTTTAGTGAGTACCTAATTCATGAATATTGAATAAATCATTTTTCATTTTCATGTCTTTCTCCTACTTTGAAAGATATCGAAGTTATAAAATTTCTTAAAAAAAGTTATTTTCGATAAAATATATTTTAATCATTGAAATGAAGTTGAAAGCAGCCATGCTGTTATCATTAGAAAAAATATAATTAAATCAAAACCTGCAATGCCTCGCAATAAGAGGAGTAATGTAGTATTAAATTAAGGTAATAGTCAATAACGGAAGAGTTTTATATAATATTTTGATTTACTCCTCTTATTGCGAGGCATTGCAGGTATTGATTTAATTATATTTTTTCTAATGATAACAGCATGGCAGGCTCAGTAACGGAAGAGTTTTATATATATTGAAAATGGACTGACTGACTGACTGAATGACTGACAGACAACGCAGAGCCGAAACTACTGGGCGCAACGGGCTGAAATTTTGCACGTGGGTTTCTTGGGGAGTATAGGGTAGCACTAAGGAACAATTTCCCGAAATTCCCATGGCAACGGGCGGGGCAGCTTCTAGTTTTTATATAAAAAATCATTTTAATTGAGCTTTCAAATAACGAGAACTGTTTGCTTTAAATACTACTTACTCAGGTGCCAGTAGTAATGGCATCTCTCGCCCAGAGCTGCGACTCGTTTTTGCGAAGATGCATCAGGGATGACGTAGTGGTGGAATGCTCCACTATGTTCCGGCCTATACTCACCAAGCATGGACTCTGCTGCATCATTAACAGCCCTTACTACTTCAGAGATCATAAAAAGTAAGTTTTTATTATGGTGTTAGTAGGTACAGTGGCGGTCTAGGTTACACTTCCGGTTTTTCTGTATTGCAAAATAGCTTTTGTTCTTTGGTAATACAGTCTTTGCCGCACGAAACCATAGACAAATCTGTTACGCCCTCCTAGACCGCCACTGTACTTACTGGTATTTATTCATTTACCTATAAGTATATAAAGTAACTTTAAGCCATAGTCTTGAGATCATCAAAAACAATAAGAGGCAAAAAATATATAAAGGTATCTAAGTTATTTGAGTTAGTAAGTTTATTTGCACTTATTTCGTTTTTTATTAGATATCATTAATTAAGTATACTTACATAATATGAAAATATTTATAAATTTTTACTTGGTCCGGCGACTAACTATGGCCTCACGTTGGGCGCCAGTTTAGTGGGGGTTCCTTTTTAAATAAAATAACGTACTTTTACATACTTTCTCAATGAAAACGAATCTTAAAAAAAACATAACGTTACGGCTTGCCTAGTAAATGTAATGCCCACTTCCCTCCCTCCATATCACTCCGACTCGCGCGCACACCGCAGGCCCTGAGGATAGGGACACGAGGGGGTACTCGTATTACTGTATTAAATTAAGAAACTAAACTATCTTTCTGATGTTTGGGATGAGCATACACTACATTATCCGACTTTAACTTTCTCCGCGCACAATCGATTTTTTAAGTTAACCGATAGTTGGTCGATCAGAGTAGTCAGTATGGAGTTAGGGTAAAACGTCCTATTACCGCGGTAGTCAAAATCACGTCCTATTACGGCTCTATTTCATCTTTTGCAATTTATGATTCGTTGTGACTGTGTATGGTAAAGGTACATAGTGTACATACTACTACATAGTGTCCAAGGAAAACTAATACGTAACTTATTTCCCAGCACTCGTGCGTTTAAAATCGTTTAAAATTACTTAAATTAATTATTTTGTGTAACGTCACCAAAGCGAGAAGCTGTTTCATACAAACGCAGACTGACTCGCGGTAGAACATTGAATTTTCAGACTTCGTTTTTAGTTCAAACAAACACTTTAAGATTATGTTACTATATTCGAATACTTTTTACATTCAAGTAGTCTTAGTTAATCAAGTTGATTTCTGTTTAAAATCAAATATAACAAGTAAATATTAGTAAACAAAAGTCCGCCGTGTTAGGAAGGCTATTTGAGGGTACCGCCTATTACGGAGGGTACCATCGGTAATAGGAAAAATGCAGTGTCGGTAATTTATAAATTTAGTGGTATAATAAATATAATTTATGAACATTTCGTTATTTAAGTATAATTTTCATTAGTTTTCAAGTATAAAACCAATTTTGGAGGTACATGTTTTTTAACTAGAATCCTTGTTTTTGACGCTTAAAGTTGACAGTAAAATTTAAGTTTGTTAGAATACTGTGAAACCTTACGTATGAGTTTTAATGAAGAAATATAGTTTAATACAACGATTACTAACGATTTGAGAGTGTTATGGTAAAGTCAGAGTGCTCTTATGTGTATGTAATAACTTACATTACCGAAATATCTTTACATTATATTTCAGAATCAGGATATAAAAACTCATTAGATATTTTAGTACCTACCGTATTAGGCTGTACGGAATCCTAACACGGTGTATGGAAATTACAGAGCTACTTATTTAACCGTATTATTCATAAAGATACCGTACGTTTTAAAAAGCTATACTGCAGGTCTACTTATTTGGTTTGTTGTATGGTAAATACGTGACATCCTGTCTAAATTGACATACGTCAAATAACTAAAATGCACTTTTACTTTTTATGAATAACAGGGTAAGTAAATAATTAAAAAACTTACACAAAAATGTAAACTAAGGTTTATTTCGTACTTACGTAGTGTGAGCATTTTGCCTCCTGCCTAAATATTAGTAAAATAAAAATAAATATATCCTACAAAGCTAACCCTACTTTAATACGAAACATTAATATTTGGCCTTGTCGTGATCGTCTATCTGACTAATGGTTAGGACCCTCCATACGTTGTGTTTTAAAATCAAATAATTTAAAGTGCTAAAACTCCTTCGAAAATTAAAGAATAATGAAAATAACCTTGGACTTATAAAATTTCGAGCCAATGAGCTGTACGCTGACAAATAAATTCTTAAAAAAAATGCGCGCTAAACACGCGCGCTAGCTCGACCTCGTCAAGCGACTACCTAGGTATCCTAAACAGACGTTCCCTAATACACTACTGCAATCGTCCTTCTAAAGAATGATTTAAAAGATTGAAAACCCTACTGTTGTTCCTAGAAGAGGAACCGCGATCAAGTGTATTATTACGGAAGGTAAATTTTGGTTGAAGTGTGTGACTACTAGCCCCGGGTAGGACAGTTCCTTCGCCATGCCCCGTCCGACTAGGTTTTGTGTAACCTTATGTTTGTGTGAAGAAAGTCGACTTTTGATGACCAACGATTCATGTGATAAAGGCTTAAGCCAAATTAATACAAAGATAATCATGAAGTTATGTGCAAGATTCTCAAAACGAGAGCTACGGTGTAATAACCCTGTTGCCAATCCGTTGGTCTTGTACCAGCACTTTTCTTGGTTAGAACTTACTTAGGAATGTATGTCTTGTGGTTTCAACTATCACTCCCACCATGATAGCACATCTCCTGAAGTACCGTAGATCGTTAGGCAAAGCATTGCACTTATAAACCAAACATTAGCAAATTCTTTAGATCAAATCACAGCTCCTCTGAAGTTCATCCCCTAACACAGGACGATCGCTTATTTACGCAAACGAGCCTAAAGCCGCATATTATCAAATGTTAGAAAAGAGGTCTCGCCCCTGGATTAGTTTATCACGAAGTTAGTTTTTACGGTTTAGTGTTTATCGTGTGAATATATATAATAATTATATAAAAACAGACCCTCCCTTGATACATTCATTCTACCTCACATAGATTCTTTCTGTCTCACATACATTCTTCAAGTCCTATCAGCTGATAATGGTTGTGGTGTTAGTTAAGTGTAATAGAATTATCACGAATCTCTAGAATACGTCATCCAACGAGTAACAAACAAAGTAAGCAGTCAAGCTTCGACGAAAGGATATTTTATATTTGGTTAGAACGATTCGGGCCTCTTTTACTCAACATAAATCAACTATCTCGTACACCGTAGTGCATCGTCAAGTTTGATATGAGCTTTACTAAGTTGTTCATTTGATCTCCATGCCACCGATCATGGGACCTTGTCTAGAACTCTTGGTTCTTTATATTCTCATCATTAACTATATCGTGCATCGTAATGCATTGTCAAGTTTTGATGTGAGGTTTTAGTTTGCTCGTCTGATCTTCATGCCAACAATCATGAAGTCTTGTCTTGAACTCTTGGTTCTTTACTTATATCCTTTGTCTTAGCAATTCCGCATTACATATGTAAGCCACCACGCCTTGATATCGGCAAACTTGAGATTATTAAGTGTGATAATAGAGGATTAGACTTTCCCACAACAAGCATCCATTTCGCACAATCTACGATTTACAATAATTGATTAACATCGTAAAAGGCAATCAAGACACAAGAGTAGTAATCGTGCAATCCCTCGTTCGAGTTTGGCACACTAAATAGACTGCAGCGAATAGATCTCAAAGAATATGATTACTCAAACAAGTAATCTTTCAAATCAAAATAATCACCGCTATCCAATTTTGTGACCAGTGTAAAGTGTTCGGTTATGTATTTAACTATACATTCCCCATCTAACTACTTTGATGAAGCGAGTGCCGGGCCGGCCACAACACTCCCTCGCATCGTCCGAAGGTACGAGTACATATATATAGCTGTATTTATGTCAAATCAAAGGAAAACAAAACACAATCTCCGCGCGCTCGCCGAGACGCGGTAGCCGTTTCTAGGGATCTGTCGACGAATCCATCTAAAAGTATAAAATATATAATTTTTAAATTTAATAAAGCTAAAAAACTGTACGATATAGGAAGGATCGTTACAGTAGTTTCCCATCAATAAAATAATGTACTACTAGATTTTACCGCAACTTTGACACACCATACAAAACTTATTATGATTCGTTGGTTGTTTGTATTTTGGTTTGTTGTTTTTTTGTGTTCCATTTTATTGCATGTTTGTGTCAACGTTATTGTAAAAAAAATTATCTTTCTTTTTTTTTAACTTTCTCCGCTTGGGTAGAAATCCATTTTCAATCTTTTTTTACCGTTTAACTAAACCTTCACTGACTGCACCCCGCTGCTTCGCCAGTTAAATTTTCCTTCAAATATGTTTTATTTGTAAGGTTTCATTAAAATCTATTTCGTAGTTTTTACGTGAAAGAGTTACAGACATCCTTTATTACAAACTTTGTCGTTTATAATATTAGTAGGATTATTAAAACCCTCGTCCGGGCCTTTTCAAATTAAATTTGGAGAAAAACGAACAGCAATTGTTTTATAACGAGGTTAAGGAGGTTATCAATTCGACCTGTATGTATGTTTGTATGCATGTTTGTCCACGATTATTTCGATTTTGTCAGAACCGATTTTCACAAAAGTATTTTTTTTAATTCAGAAGAAGGGTTTTAGTACCTATTATGCATGTTTGCCCACGATTATTTCGATTTTGTCAAAACCGATTTACACAAAAGTATTTTTTAAATTCAGGAGAAGGGTTTTAGTACCTATTTTTAACTGATTTTAGAAAAGAGGAAGTTCTCAGTTTGGTTTGTATCAGTTTATTGATGTAGATTTCGGGTACACGTCCCGGGACCTTATTAATATGTCTTTTCCATCCGTCCGTCTGTCTGTCTGCCAACGGCACTAATTTCCGAAACGGCTCGATTCATTTTAATGAAAAAATTTCACGATATTTCATTTTTCATCCAAAGAATACTAACAAATATTAAAAACTTAAAAAAAATTTGGAGATTTAGAGAAAATTTGTACCAAAATCTTCCTTTTTTGAACAAACTTTTGTCGAGCCTCTACTGAGATATTGACCTGGTCAACAGACATTAAATAATGATCATTTGTAACTTCACTTAATGTAGATTAACAAAAAATATTGAAAAATATGTTAATAAGCTAGCCAAATTTGCACACATTACGCTTTTATGGGTATAACCTGCTCACATAAAGAAACGATCTCAAAACGGTGGCCTTTGTATGGGCTGTCTCTCTCCTCAACTGTTCCCTCATACTAATATACGCGAGATAGCATTCGTTCGGCCGCCATTTTCAAATCGTTTCTTTATCAGCGCGGCTTATAAAAAAAATCGTCCCCATATTTAATTCATTCCGTTCCGTTGTGCAGAGAGATGGGAGAACGTTACGGTGCCGTAGATTGATTGATTGTTGTTTTGTTATTCGCCCGTTCAGGTCAGGCAAAGGAACATAGTAGCCCATACAGCCAAATATTCATTATTCTTATTTCCTAAACTAATTATGTTACTGGAAACTTCTTAGCGCGAGGCCATTTATTAAATAGTTGATACACAAAATATTATCAAAATAGCCCCTTACTAGGAAGAACCTGTATTTATGTACAGTCAATTACAATCAATTATTATCAATTACAGCCATTGCATACCATTTTCTGATTGCACGGAACCATGAGCTGAGATGAAAATGTTTCATAATGAGTGTGTTTTCATCCCATACTCCGTAATAGGCTGTGCCTACCGCCGTAATGGGCTTCAAACTTTTGTTTGCCGCCGTAATAGGAATTCCGAATTGTCAGACAAAATATTTATTTAAAATTAATTATCACTCTAAAATAAATAAAACGACAACTGAAATAGAAAAGATAATTATCATGACTGTCAAAAAGAAATTCAAATATCTGCTAAAATATTTAGAAATGCTTAATTTCTTACCCTACTTTAAAATGTCGTCAAAACGCGCCGTAATAGGGCATGTTACCCTATATGGCAGTGCGCGCACTTCAAGATTATCTATTTCTGATTCTCTGTACAATCCAACCATCGGCCGAATAGATGCATGAAACTCCTTATGAATATCTCTAAAAGTAACGCGGTATCCTCATTTTTTTATTTTATTTAGTGACCGTGATCCAAAATTCAAACCACTCATGCCGAAGAAAGGTGGTCTTAGTTCCTCCCTCACAGTTATCAGCGACTACCATCCCGACGACGCCATGGACTTCACGCTGCTCAATGCTGGCGCCATCAGGGTAAGTGCTATGCTATTCAAACTCAATTTTCACACTTCACACTTCTTTACTATAGCCAAAGAGATAATATAATTTTGAGAAGATTAAAAAAAAACCGGGAACCTAAAAAACCTACAAAGTATACCAAATTAATAAAACTATAAGTATATGTGTAAAGTTGAATCATTTCACTGATGTAAGGTGATTTGGGGCGTCTCCTGGCGACACCATCGTAAGCTTTGCGGATGGGTTTGATCGGCAGCATGCCGCAAGAGGAGCAGTTTTGCTCGTGAGGCATGACAGCTGTCTCCTTACAGTGTTTGTTGTTCGTCTTCGTGGACTGGTGGTTTTACTATCGCTTACCACATGGGAATGAGAGACGACCGTAAACAACCTCGCATTATGCAGTGTAGGATACCCTGATTTTAGACTTTTAGTAAGAGATTACCTACCTTGGTCAACATGACTACTTGTTTTTTTAACGTTTGCCTTTACCTATTTTTAAAAATTGACCTATATAATAAGTTTCTCGCAGGCTAGTTTCAACGACTGGACGGAGTTTCCGGCGGATGACGAGTCCTGCCTGATCTACCCGCACCAGGAGGCGTTTCTGATCGTCTACGGAACCCACACCTACTGCTCTGATGAGGTCAAACACCTTTCTCCTGAAAGGTAAGTTAAGCCTTCTCAAAACAGAATTCAGATATATATCTGATATATTCAGATATATATTTACAGGGATGTGGATGCCTAGTGTTATATGACGCGTGGAAATGCAAACTGAAACGCGTAGGAAAGGAGAGGCGCAGTTTACAAAATTCTTCCAAAACATCGATTTGTAATTTGAGTATTTTTTCATTACTCATCGTAACTCAACGCTCAGAAAATAGGTAAGTATTGTTATTAAGCTTTTCTCTACACAAAAGAGCCAAATCAAGTATTTAACTTGTGGTACAAGGCCTGTGGAATTGTTGTCTCCAAAAATGGGAAACGTAGGTAAAAACCAGTGCCTGCAAAACTGCATTTTTACTTAAGGTACTTATATACTTATATAATACTTATCTACCTACGTGTATTTTTTTCAATCAGTCGCCGCTGCTTTTTCGAAGACGAGTCTCCGAGCGGCCTCCCAAACCAGGGCTACAGGAACTCCGACTGCGACATGATGTGCTTCGTGCGCGCCGTGGAGTGGAACTGCCACTGCACCATGTTCTACGTGCCCAGTCTTAGGAAGCAGCAGCTGTGCAATCTTACTAGCGTGCCTTGCATCATACATGTCAAATGTTAGTGTCACCGGTATCGGGACTGTTTTGTATTGTGTTTTAGATCGTGTTATTGAGTGTATGATCGGGCCGCCACCCAGTGGCGTAGCTACCAAGGGGCGAACTGGGGTAGTTCCTAGGAGCCCCCAAGCTCAGGGGTCCTAAGGGTCCCCCAAGCTTAGGGGTCTCCAGGTCTTTACTTAAACACTATAAATTAAACTATATTCAGTGAACATTTATCCGATATTTATATAAACCAGAATCCATGGGGAACAACTCTGAAACTTGAAAAACTTTAAAAAATTCATTCTTTCATTTGAATTCCCAATTTACCGTGACACTACGAAATATAAAATCGAAAAACCATATTCTACATAGTGTTTGTGAATTACCAGCGAACCTAGCTCAGATGGAAGGACTGAGGTCGTGCGAGTGCCCGCGCGACTGCGACTCGCGCCACTACCGCTTCGAGAGCAACACCGGCAACATGGGCGCCGTCCAGCACATGATACACAACCCCTTGTGAGTATAGGAAAACATAATAACAGTTAACTGCTTACTAGATATTTTTGACAAATCAATCGTGGTTCCTTAGTCTCGCTAAAACTCGAGAACGACCTGGCAAATTTAGTTGATTTTATGTCTGTCTTAAGTCCAATGAAGGTCTAAAAGGTGAGAAAATATGGAAAAATTGAGGGGAAGTTAGTTAAAAGAACAATTTAAGTTTTCCATATAAAATTTGACGGCGGGAAACGACGTTCGCCGGGACAGCAAGACATTAATAAATTTAAGAAGTGATTCAGCTCACAATACTTAACAGCTTTCTCTTAGCAGAATAGTGATTTCTTAACAAAATATCAGCTGTCCCAAACTTTGGTTCGAGTAGTTGATTTCTCTCGGAGTCGGTTTCTTCAAGTCCCCGGAGGAAGCGCCCACCATCAAGTAGCTGAGCGTGACTGACTTCGTAGAGACTTTATTTTTATGATTAAAATATTTTTTGCAGTTGCAGCGCTTCTATCGGATTTATTGACCACTTCTAGAAAAATGTTGTTTCATATTTTCTATCTTATTGCAGAGTCGGGCTAAAAATTAACTCTAGCACAACAATAATGCACATCTCGTTTGCAAACGCCTTCTACGTGAGACAAAAACAGGAGACGGTCATGTCGCTCATCAATTTAGTTTGTAAGTGCATACCTATTTTATAGACATACTTGTGAATATTTCTGCTGTTGCTATAGCTGGCTGGGAGCTGCACAAACACACCGCGCCCGCTGCGTAACCATTAATAAAATCGAGCAAATTTGGTTCGGAGTGGTGGGTTTTCCTCCGAGCTTTGCACTTATCACAGTGATCAGTTCTCGAGCTGCGACCGCGCATTGGAAAACAAAGAGTAGGCAGACCCCCACAAGGCGATCAGATGACCTGGTGTAGTATGCGGGAGTATACCGGGCGGTATGGCGATCAGTAGGGGAGGCCTATGTCAAGCTCTGAACTTCTTTTGGCTAAAGATAGCTCAGTAACGAATTGATTTATTCCTTCGACAGCGAACCTCGGCGGCGTGTTCGGGCTGTGCATGGGCTGCAGCGCGTTCAGCGTGCTCGAGGTGCTCTTCCTAATATACATGCTCATCAAGTATCGCTTCTTCACCGAGCAGCCACCAGAACAGAAACACTCCACAGTTCAAGTTAAACCCCGAACTAAGAAAAATAAAACATAAAATTAGGGTGTATGTAAACAAATTTTATTTTTTTGTTTTACACAACAGGTTGTATCAAGTATATCTGGCTATATTTCGAATAATTGTATCAAACATTATTGCTCTGCTTATTTATTTTCTTAATAAAAATACAAAAGTATTTAACACAAAACAATGTGTTCAGAAAAGTTTTGTAGAAAAAATTACAACTCTCTTATCAACTAGATGTTCATATTATGCGTACCTAAATAATTATAGCTTGTTAATGGTATTTCACGATTACTTAGAAAATAACTCTTTACGTTCGGTACTATCTTATTGCAGACGGATTAAAACTACTAAACATAAAAATGATTTCCTGATTTGAAATGAATAATGTTTTTTTTTTCTAAATAAATACAGCTCTTAATCGCCAACTCCTAATAATACTTTAACGGAAATTGCGGCTAGAAACTAAACCTAATGTAACGAAATAAAATCAATATTTGGCTTAGATTTAAATTAAATCTACGATAAAGCACATAGAATAAAATTTGGTCTAGGTTATAATATTTAAAACATAATTGTTAAGTGTCCTTATACTTTATAGTTATTGCCTAAAATATTTGTTAATTTTTTTAAATCCAGTGTTTAATTCTTTAGGAAAACCTCCTTTGTAACCCGCGCCGTTTATTAACATTACAAGGTTTTTTTTTGCTATTTTTCGAATGGCGCGAGCTATAAAGTACAAAGATATTTTCTCAGACGGCAAATCACTGGATGTATCACAAAGTTTCCTAGACAATACTCTACCAATCCCTACGTGGAACGAACGGTAATACATTATACAGCGACATTGAGCTAATTTACTTTTAATATATTATTTTTAATTTAAGTAGTATTGCTGTCGGTTATCGAGTGCAGCTTGGCGCATGGCACGGATTGACAAGATTGAACCGGCTAATCTACAGTGACCACTAAAATTCCATTGTAAAATAGATTTAAAATTTCTTATACTAGCAATAAGCACAATATCTAGCCTCGCTAGAATTTAAGCACAATTTTATTCCCTGAAATGCTTCAAATAAAACTCTGTTTTATTTTAAGAATCACAATTTCTATTTTTTCTGCTAATATACAAAATCTAAACTTCTTTATAGCTCTACCGGACAAATGCTAGAACAAATAGTTTTAAATTATCAATTGACTCGTGTAGGCAAATCTTTACTATTCAAGACTACGATATATAAAATACAAAGCACATAGTGAGCAATTACGTTACCTAAAGAAAGATTATAAATTACAAGAGAAAATATCCGATCACCGAGAACAGACAAAAAGAAAGAGAAGAAAAACACTAGAGACGAAACTTTCGTCGGAAAACGAAATGAATAAATAATATCGCGTAGTCTAATAGAACTCGAAACTTACACGAACTAGGTTCGAAGTCCCAGTCGAATGTTTGGTTTAAAAGCATTGAGTGTGTGTCGGGTCAGAGCCAGAGCGCAGCTCAGAGGCTGACGAGGTGCGAGTGCGGGCCGGACGAGGCGTCGGGCTCGGCGGGCCCGGGCGCGGCGCGCTGCTGCTGCGCGGCGCAGGGGTGCGCGGGGTGCGCGGGGTGCGGGTGCACCGGGGTCAGCCCGGTCCCTCCCTCCATCAGACTATCGAAGTTGAAGGGTATCCCGTTACTCGGAGTCGTGATCTCGATGCCGGCCAGCTTGCTGCTGCCCTGAGCCTTGTTGTTGTGCACCTGCGCCGGCGTGAGGCTGAGCGGCACCTGCAGGAAGCTGGGCCGGCTGGGCCGCGCGTGCGCCGGCGGCGTCTGCAGCGACCCGCCCGACGACGTCACCACCGCCGGGTTCGCCGCTGACAGCATTATTCTGGAATATCCAAAAATATGTTATTGATTGATTGAAATTATCTATATCTATCTAACTGCCTTGTTCATGAAAATAAAAACGAGACAACATAATATGATTTCACAAACAAAATATGATTCTAATCAACAATCATCTAAAAAAAATATTTCACCTTGTGTCATTGGTCGGCGAAGTGAAGATGTCATTATCGAGCGCGATCACAGGGCCGACCGGCCCTACGGGCCCGGCAGGCTCGCCGGGGGGATCGATCACCTCCACTTTCACTCTGACTCCCTCATCGTCCGGGAAGGGATACGGGATCGGCTCCTGGAACGGTTTCACGTCCGCCGGGCTCGGAGACCGCTTCACGAGTCTGCATGACAGCAAATGGCTCTGGAGTATTGCCTCCAGCTGTTCCTTGTCCGAGTTCAGTTTCCTCAGCTCGTCTTGAAGGCTCTGTTTCTTAGATTCCAGCTTGTCTGTCTCGTCTTGCAGCTCGTTCGTGTGGTCGAGCCGGCGCTTGCGGCACCGGGCGGCAGCCATTTTGTTCCTCTCCCTTCTGACTTTGCGGCGTTCTTCTTCCTCTGGTGACACATCCTGAGGGAAATATAAAGAGGTGTGTTAGAGAAACCCAAACACTTCAAATGATTTGGATGGCTACAGTTTACGTTCGACTTATTGGCATTACTACTCTCTTGAAATCTATAGAATTTGTTTTACGGATCCACTTAAATAAATTGCATAGTCATCATTACAACCGTTAAAAGTCCACTGCTTTTGCCACTAGTACAAACATTGTGGAGGGACTTTGCCGTAATCGCCACGATTGGCAGGCGGGTTGGCTATCGTAGTGTGGAACATCAAGTATTTCAACGATGGACGATGATGTCCATCCTTCGGCTGTTTCCTTGTCGCCTTTTACTTTCGGGGTTGGGTTCAGATATTATCATTGGCAGCTACACGCTACACGTCCTACTGCTGGGCCTATTTCCCCTTTCTTCACTTCTCCTGATTCTGGGCACATTCCCACCAGGTCTTAGTGTGTGCTCCCAGCTCATCACTCCACCACTTCCTAGGTCGACTACGTCGCCTCTTGCCATCCTTTGGGAACGACTCAGTGGTTCGAATAATCTCTTTAGAACAGAAAAACGTTTTGCTGTTACCTGTGGCGTCTTGTTAGGCCGTCGGCCGCCCATGTTGCGTCGCTTGGGCGCGGGCAGGCCGGGGCTGCTGCTGCTGTCGCCGCTGGCGGAGAGCGGGCCCGGCGACACATGCAGCGCCGTCGCCGGGCCCGACTCTAGGTACCCCACCTGGTACAGGTTGCCTGGAACGATACAATATGTGTTTTAAAGGTGTTACGAGATAACGATCGGTTAGGTGTTAGCTTAGCTCGCGTGGGCCGCCTGCACAAACTCGTGGTCCAGGTACCAGACAACCAGCGATTATTAGGGGGTTCAGGGAATACTATCAGCAAATAATTTTACTTTATATTGGTGCGTATACAATTAGTAAGCAAATTTTGATGGTTTTATTAGAATACAATGAAAATCAATATAAATTCATGACGAAGGAAAGTAGATATTTTATAATGTCTTTCTAAGTAATTTGATGGGCTATAATGTGATGCGTTATTTTATCCATATTCATCCATCAACATGAAAGGATAAGCCAAAATGAGGTGATCTTAAGATATATTGCCAGCCTTACCGTAATTATTGGCGGTCGTGACGGAGGGAGGCACAAAGCCGGCGTGGTGCGGCTGATCAGGGCGGCAGTTGCTCAGCTCAATGTAGGTCTGCTCGAAGCTCCGCAGTTGAGTAGGCGTGATGGTGGCCGTGGTGCGGGTGGGGACCCCCGAGTTGAGACCCTCGAGGCTTGCCAACTGTAACAAAAGAGATACATACAGTTAAACAACTGCAACTGCCAAAGGACTTTAATCAATGTTGTGTAGAGTTCGTTGTATAACTGAATGGTTAAGAGAACTATCCAGGTGGTATTGCAGAATTGCAAGATAGGGTTCAGAGTATTCCGATAAGCAAAGTTTACATAATATGTACTTTATGTAGCTCGATGAGCAGATTAGTATTTAATTGTAAAGAAATTCCTTCACATATCTTTCAAAACAATCTTATGTTGTATGTATCACAGTGTTTGTTCAATTTGTTTACTATAATGTATACTCTTCCACATTCTGCTGAAGTCGAGTATATTTGCATAACGTTGCGAAATAACAATAACATTCGATCACTTGTCAACATTTAATTATTTATTGATACTTAGCAGTTATTGTTAGCACAGTATAAATTTCTGTGGGATTTACTTGTCAGCAGATCACAATGTTTCAGATTAGTGGCAGAGTGAGAATAAATAATGCTAGTTAACATTGAAATCCGAGTCCGCTACTCATTAATGTTTCATCACATTTAAAAGTAGGTTAAAGTAAACAAACACAACAGAGTGAGACACCCCCGCTTTCCACTCGAAAGTATGATTTCCACCTCAGATATTGAGATAAATTTGCAGTGGGATTTAATATTAGAAGGGTCTGTTCTAAGTGGCTACTATATCAAATTGGGAACATCGTATAAGTAATATCATAATATATTAAGTATAGGAGCACTTCAAACGGAGAACATCTCAAGTAATTTTAGAGACAGTGATTGGTGCATACTTCTTGTACCTGATGGCACCACAACTCCTTGGCCAGAATGTTGGCGATCTCCAAGGCATCCATGCTCTGCATATTGCCGGGGGTATTATTAGACGCTTACTCTATTGTGTTGCGCTTTTTGCGCTGCGACACCTTTATGCGTTCGAGTTTGCTTGTCGATTTAATTCGTTATATTCCGCCCTCGTACTAAGTTTACTACTGGGATATTCGATAGCGTCGACCGTGGTCGTCGTGCTGGTCGCCGCGTATCGTGGTCGTAGTGGGTGTTGGTTCGTGTGCGCGGTGCGCGGGAGTGCGGGTCGTTCGTTCGTTGCGCGCGCGTACGGCGGCCGGCCGCGGCGGATAGCGCGCTACTGCCGCGCCGCAAACTCCTCGCCAACCCGAAAACTTCGCCCACTGATGCTTCGTATGACTTTATTAATAGACCACTCCACTAACTCCGGAAATATTTCGCGTCATTTCGCATCAGCACGCCGGCGGTTTTGCCTTGTTATCGATGCAGAGGCGGCGCCAGCGAATGGATAAAAGGTATCCTTTCGAAAGCATACGCCAAGGCAAGCTTTGCCTCAAGCCGCAACCCATCGCGATTCGCGACCGTGTTGTCGCAACATCTCATTCCCCTTCTGAGTGCATTGGATTGGATAGCTCATCTGGATACCTAACCTATTGTTATCATTATCATCATGCATAGCATAAAGTCCTTGTTACAAATCAGTACTCTATTGTGTCTGCCGCGTACTCTCAGTATGGTTATTCGATAAAAACTCTTCACTATCATATCGATTGGCGTGGGCAGGTGAGAGACCTTGCGGCAAGGTCGAATCACGGAGCTGTGGGCGACCACCCGAACAGTAAACGGGCAAAATACTAACAAGTCCTAATTAGGTATTGGTTTAGAGGCGTAGCAGCTCGAGGCGAATTGCTAACCTTTAAAGCAGGTCATCTTCATCCTCATGATTGATTGCCGGATAGACAATCGAATTATCTTTACTCTGTTTAAAATATTGAAAAATTTGTATTTCAGACTGAAAATATAATTGAGAAGCACTAACTCTTTCAACTTATGCCGCAGTACAAGGTTCAAAGCTAACATAGTGCGGAACATCTGCCGTGCCGACCTCAGGAAGCCGGTGACCGGCCAATTACCGCAATTGTTCGCCGCATCTCGGTGCAGCCGGTGGATTAACAAACTCCCTGGCTAAATGAGACACTTAGGAGCGGTTACATTTATTGGAGATTCACTGCATCCTTAATTTCAATTCTTTTTTAATGCTATTTCGTTTAAGCTGCAATATTTTTCAATTTTTGTAGGCATCATGTAGGTTGTACTTTTTATCAACAGCGTTTTAAAAACAGATCCGCAACGTCAAACAAAGGTAGGTGAAATTGTTTTGATATCAGTTGAAACGATAACAGAATCGGCTGGCACCGATATCATGAAACTTTCATACGTTACATTACATGACTTTATAAATATTCAAAAATAGCACGCAAATCTAATTGATATCAAGAATGTTATGTTATATATTATGCGACATGATGCACCATCTGCTATCCGGAACGGTGGTAACCTTTAAGCTCAATGTCTCCTCAGTCGATGTTCAACTATAAGGAGGTTATCAGGTTGACCTGTATGTATGTATGTTTGTATGTTTGTATGTATGTTTGTCCGCGATTATCTCGCGTTTGGCTGAACCGATTTTGATGCGGTTTTCAGAAATGTATTTGTTACATTCAGGAGAAGGTTTTAGTACCAATTTTAACCGACTTCGAAAAAGAGGAAGTTCTCAGATTATGTATGTGGCAGTTTGTTGAAGGCGGGTCTCTTTTTGCAAAAAATAAATTATTATTTCGATTAGTTAGATTCTAAACGAATTTTATTTTCTTATCATCTTCAGTTCAGAACTATTCGCATCATAACATTTCTGTAACTCCTGCAAAAGTTCAAAGCACGCGGGAGCGGCACGTGGTGAGATCACCGCTATAACAAGCTGTGATGACGTGACGATTTAATCCGAATCTAATTTCGCGCAATATCAACAACAAATAATACAATCTCACGATTTAAATAAACACTAAAATTTACATTTTGTTAAAAGTCATCTTGTTACACCATAACAATCATATGGTTGACAAAAAAATACAAAGCGAGAGCTCAGTAGCAGTATAACAGATAAGGCTAGAACGTTATGCACTCCACGTGTTCTTTCGCATAGTATCGCCCACGACATTATCGTACGGAAAATTATTTAAAACACTATTTGCAATATACACTAATATGGAAGTTACTGTGAAATTATGGAATGTACAAGGAAACCCCTGCATATAAATGATAAGCGACAACTTGTTAACTTTAAATAATTTTAATATATTTTGTTTTATTCAAATTATATTTTCTTCATCTCACAAAATTTCTTTGAAATTTATACGACCTTGACGTCTGTCGCCTCGAATGATATCTCATTAGCAATTGGGATTTTCCACGAAGTTTTTATTTTCGTAACACGTACACGTATCGTTTACAAACAAACATTTATAAATAATAAATTATACAAACTTATTTTGTCTCATCGTCAAAGGATTTGCTGATACTGAGACAGCTTGACCGATCGGTTCACAGGGCAGGTAGACCACCCACCTAATAAACAAACTAACACTCATAAAGTAGAGTGTAACTCTCTCAAGTAAAACGGGCGATTTAAAGACATTCCCACAGGTCATAAAAGCGTCATAGACAAAGGTTAAGCTTTTTCAAAGCCATGCGGGCGTCTAATCGTTACCAGGAACGCAGCAATGCTGAGGAGCAGTGTGAAATACTTCCCATGCCTTTGCATCTGGTGCATAAGAAACTGACCTCAATCATGAGGTAATAAGTTTCAAGTGACGCGATAAACACTATAACCATAGCAATTTAAAATGCCTGCCAGTCAAGCACTATGAGAGACCAAAAGCGAGTACTCCCTCATCTAGCGAACTGTGTGAAGCTTATTAAATGAACACTAATTGACCGCACTAATAACGTATATAAACTCTACGCTACGGTCAGGAAATTCCTTTAACTGATTCCATAGTGCGCAGCGTGTGTGTTAAAATCTTTATTTAATGGTTTGTTTCAAATTTACAATATAAGTGGTATTATTTCATTTGTTTACAAAGTGGACAAGTTTCATTAAAATAAGAACACTATGTAAAAAATACGTAAAAATAAATTTGTTACAAAAAAAATGCTTGCAATTTGTTTGGTGTACCGTCATTATCGATCGTGGGAGCTTGGCTTCAAGGCTCTCCATAGAAGTTTAATCATTAAATCATTAGTAAAGGGCGTTGCAGACTCAAAGCCTTACTTTAACTACATACAGACAGGCTGAACTATGTATTATCTATCATAGAACACTAAAGCTATTATTTAAGAATTGTTGTTTTGATAAGTTAAAATAAAACAGGATTTTCCTCATTTTAAAGTTTAGATAAAATTATATGCAGTCATTCAGCTATAATTTTGAGATTAATTAAACGGTATAACGGTACTACATGTATTTTTTAAATTTAGGTCGTTTACTGGCCCTTCTGATAAGGATATTAAGTTTTCTTCTGATTATTTAGTGCCAAATTTTAATTAGTTGTTTATAGTTTAAAGATGTTAAGCATACAAGACCGGCAAAGTCATAGCCGAAAAGTACAATTAACTATGTTTGGACATTTTCTTTATCCTCTAACCCCGGTTTAGTCCAGTTTGCATGTAAACTAATAATAATGATCCATGCAGTGGAAGTGGAGGACGGGAGGGGCGCTGCGCCGACATCGCGTCGCGACATTGACCGCCACCGTCTGACAATTATACACCGGAGCGACCTGGCACCGCGCCAGGCCCTTCATCACCCTCGCAGACTATCACTACATTCGCATCCATTGCTGGAAATTTACATTTATTACTAAAAACTTCTTTCAGTCCTTATTGATGCCCGAACTACAACTATACTACTGTAGCAGTTTGTAGTATGGGTAAGCAGCATTTTGCGTTACCGTAGGAATTTCATACCCTTCTTTAGTATTTTGTATATTTCCCAACCAACCAACGATCCATCCAATCCAACGTTTTATATGTATTTATTGAAGTTATAAGTTGTGCTGAATCGATATTTTAACAAAATACGGCCTTCAATAATGAATTTTCACGAAAACTCAGTCCATTCTTGTGTTCTCGGAAACCCCGCGTGATTCACGCTCTCTCTATCGAGCAGGTCCACTCGGCTCAACTGTTCCACGTATATTTAGTATTTACATCCAATACAAAGATTCACCACTGAATGATTCATCAATGTAAGCGATGGGTGACTCAGCCGCACGCGACAGGGTCAATTTCACTTTTGCTCGCATTATTTTTCTAAGCTTGAAGAAAATACCTAGCTCCAGTGATGAATAATAATGTGCAATACCTACTTACATAATTTTATACTTTTGATTGAGCCTCACATAGAGCTGCGTTCACGGGATAAATCACAAAGAGATTTCTTTTTGTAGATTTAAATTACCAAAATTTACGGCCAGTAAAGTTATCAGATTTTGGACATCTGAAAAGTTATAAAAAAAAAGTATTACTTTTGAAGCATCGCAAACAAAGTGACTTTTCTTGAATATAAAACAAAGCATGCAGATAAGGTTATCTGAGCCGCAATTGGCGCTGAGCCTCGGCCGGATATATTCCGGAAATGGCGAGCATTCCAGCTCGGCAGCGGCGCGGCGGGCGCCCGTGCCGCGACCGCAGACTTCGGAGAAAAAATGCTGATTAGGTATTTTTGATCCTCAAATTAGATTAATAAAGCAGTCGAGGTGCTTTTTATAAAATAAACTAAGGAATCAAGAAAACGAAGGTTGTCGACTCTATTTTATCACATCACAAAAGGATAAATAGAGAAAATAATTTAAGGAATCCAACGAGCTAATGAGCATCGTGGGCACCATATCAGCACTCTAAAATATTTAGTCCATTATTGTTCAGGCGATAAGAAACAATAACAGCTGCGCAGCCGAACAAAGGCTCGTATCGTAATGCGGACGCTTTGGATCGCGATGCAAATTGCATAGCAGCTGTGAGATTGTACTCCTGTTAAACTGCAACGGCGTTATCACAAATTAATTAAATCTCAATAAACACACGAGCCGAAAAATTACAGATATTGTGTGCAGAGTTTGTTGTCTAATTGTTGTCAACATATTAATGTAGTCTCATTAGTGATGCACTGATTCACAAATATATTCTTCACACGTAATTTGGACTAAAAGATATCTTGTCAACACGTAGAGAGATACTTTATATCTCTAAAAATTGTGTTTAAATATTATCAATGGACTTTTGTACAACAACAAAGTAAATTATTTATTAATGTGTATTATAAGGACGAAAGAGACATGCATAAACAGAGTGATAGCCAATATGTCACGAGATCTTGCGGTCCTTCCCTTGTGACGTGTATTCTTTGATAAATAAAATTTAAACTCACAAATTAATTTCGTACCAATAAAATAAAATTAACAATTGGCTCTATAACAAGAAATAACTAACTGAGGCATTTAATGCGAAGTTTAATAATAACAAATCCTTTACAAGCAATTGTATCATAATTGAGACGGTATATTTAATAACATAGTTATATAACACGTGTTCGGTATCACATGCATTGTGACGTTATAAGGAAACCATTTTCGATCAACTCTGTTTTCCTACTTCTCCTGGAGGGGTATTCCTGCGAACTTTTTATGATATCGAGTTTCGATCGATATTTTTACAGTAAAGAACCTTTTAGAAATATGTGTATGACAGAAAGCTACGCACTGATTACATTTCGTGCCATGACAGGGGCCTGGTCTTCCGTTAAAAAGTTTTTTACTGTCAAAATATCACAGAACTAGATAACATATCGAGTGCGCATGAGCAGGAACAGGAATTACCCACACTCATACTATTTGGTCTATCGAAATCCTGGTATCGGTTGGCAGTCAGATTTTTCCTTAATATTCAAAAATACATAGCGTCAATGCTCAGTATTATCTGGGCGATTCTGGCCTTCAGCTGGCAAGGGTCGCTGGCGGTCGGGCGGCAGCGCGGCGTCGCCCACGCACATGTTCCTCGTTACTTGTTTTATTTAATGTTTTAATTGCGTCGCCCACATTGGATTCAACTTGCGGAAAGTCATATTAGTGTTCACTGGCCTGAGTAGCCCGTTAACGCGAAGCTTCGTACTTGACGTCTCTGAACTTCGAACGGTCACCGCCTCACCGCCCGACACCTCAGCACAAACCATATTTGGTGCTTCAGATTTTGCTTGGCTACGCATGCTGGGTAAGGTTGTTATTAATCTTAAATCTGACACCAACTTATACGAGTGCCTCTGCTATATCTTTAAAAGGCCACAAATAAATTATTGTTAGACTGTTATCGTTTAGATAACTTTTGCGCTTAGGATAATAACAATATCAGCGTTTATAATATTCGATACAATTTGTAGGTGCTAAATCGACTGACATTGCCCTCTCCGAAAGTCATTGAACTAAGCCGAGGGTTCTACGAAGGCTATAAAATTGAGTAAATAAAGAAATGCAGCTACCTCCGTGCTAACATAAACTTTCAGACATGGCCGAGCGTCGCGACAGTCGTAAACAGTGCGCGGCGGCACGGGGGATAATGTTTACGCAGTTTCAAAATACACTTTTACTGATTTATGTACTCAATTTTGCAAAAGGAACCTCTTTGTCGGCTCCATTTAAAATTAAATTGTAAAATTATAAAAAAACAGCAGTTATGGAGGGCGACAAACGGACAGACAGACGGACAAAGCCATTGTCTCAGCTACCGCTCTGTTTGGCGGTGCTTATGCTAATTTCTTTTGAGGAACGCCACAGCCTTCCTTTACGGGGTACACCAATACAAATACTTTATTACTGCTAATACTCGAACAAAAGATAATCACGGTGGCAATGGACTTCAGTATAGCCTGAGAACGCGACAACAAAGAAAATTTAAAGTCTTATCGCCGTTCACATTTAAATTTTTGTTTTGAACAAGATAACGAGGCAATAGGCATTTCCATATATCCTCGAAAACTGTAATCGTTGGGCCATTACAACGGGCGTTGCTGATTACGCAAACGTAGTAGAACAAGGAGTGTTTTAAAAGCATTTTTATCAGTACCTATAAGAGTGCGACTTGTCGCATAAACTCGCAAGTCTTTGAAAGCATTACTATTGAACAAATAAGATAAGGCAGGGTGACGATCACAAAACACTTGAAACTCGATGGATTACAGAACATGTTGTTTTTTATCGCTTATTGTTAGTTGTTAGTTAAATCAATTAAGATGTGACCTATTTAATGGGTTCAGCGTAATAAGTCTTTCACAGCTGGACAGCACTTGTAGCGCCGCTATCAGCGTAGATAAGGCATTCAAATCGCTGTGCGAACCAGCGATAGCTCTTTATCGTCCTCTTTCCACGAAAGAGTCTACAAACGCGCCCTATCGCGAAACACTTAATGATTGATGCAACGGATATTCAGTAACAAAGAATTAAATTTATTTCCCGAGTTATTGCTAGCAAAGTCGTGTTATATTGGCCCTTGGTCATAATTGTGAAACGGTTTTCAGGCTACGTGGATAAAAACCTGCCTTGGCTAGATGCCCAAGGTTTATGATGGACATAACGATTCAATCGCAGTTCAACCATTTAATTACCATTGCTGATAAAATAACTTAAAGTGCACATCATTGTTTGTATGTGTATTTTAACTATAGAAATAAAATAACTATATAAGATTTTTTTAATGCTCATCAAAATTCAAATAGCGTTGCTTACCACCACCACACACAGAATCATAAACTGCGTAAATTCATTGTTTATTCATACTTTTTTTTTTGTTTTTTAATATTACTTACATGTAAATGTTTCCATCACATTTTGGAAACAAGGAAAATACTTAAAAATCTTACTTTATAAAGGTGTCATTCACATGGTGACATAAAACAACGTAATTCCAGAATATTGATGTAGAATAGAAAGACAACTATAATAAGTCAGATTTTTTCAAACCAAATTTTGTAATACTGAAGAAGAAATTAAAAAAAAAAATTGAACTTAGATGAACACATATTACTTACCAGAGCCAAAAAAAAGAGCACGAAACCAAATTTTCTCTAACAGTCAATCAATATACTAGTTAGTAGTGTGTTTATTCTTTATACGTTCATACACCCGAGGACAATGGATGGTACGGTGATGCAAATAATTTGCGATTATGGCAAGGTTGACGTCGCGACGCGGGTGGAGGGTTCAATCAACCGGGCGCGAGCGCGATGACACGGGCGGGGCGGCGCGGGCGCAGCGGCGGCGTGACGACACCGAGGAAACTGCCGAAACTTGGAAAACGTGATCATTCTCGCAGCCTTGAGATAAGGACTCCATTTATAGAGTTCGAGAATTTTGCGTATATGTGAACGATTTGAATTTACTATGGGAACCTAAAGTTTCTGTAACACCTACATAGTTGACTGAGATAGATTTAGGTACTCCACAAAGTATGCCTGTAAAAGTTAGTGACTTTAGGATAAATATAACAATGTTCCTTAGGAGATAAAATTCTGAAAATAATATTCATAAAATGCCTGAAAACCCCATGGGAAACTGTTAAAACAGAGTTAACACGTGCATAGGTGCGGCTACGACATGCTGATACCCTTAATAGGAGTAAGAGCAATGATCGTTCTTAGATACTAAGGGTGAAATTATTATAGTGAGGTAGAGGGATTGCATGATGCAATGTTGTTGATTTTAGTGTTAATATCATTGCAATCTTACCATTAATATTCTAGTAAGTAAGTACCTACCTATATTATTTAACTAAGATTTTTATTGAATGTTTTTTATTAGGAACTATTTTTTTTTATTTATTAATTTTAAAATGGCCTGCACAACCTTATAACAGAAAAGGAGTATGTACTACAAGTATATGCTTTAGCTAAATATAAATAAGTTTAAGTGGTATATTCTAATGATGAAATATTAAAACAAGTTGATTAACTTACCAATATCCTTTAATAGCAATCCAAACAATAACAACACTACACAATTTAGGCGATACAGTTGCAAAATTCACTAAACTTGTTTGAACTTGACAGGGCCCCACACTGGCAGTGGAGCACGCGTGCGTGAAATGAAAACAACCGACACGACAGATGTGTTGGAAAACCCCTTCGGAAACTACGCTGCACTGCGGACGCGCTTTGTAAATATTATGCTTCGACTGGACAAAGGTTTTTGTTATCTAAAACCAGTGACAGCGACCGAGAGACACGAGTCGTGCGGACAGTGGTGCACCGAGGAGTGAGCCTCGCGCGACGGCTCCGCCGCCGTCTGATAAGCCTGGCGCGACGCCCCCCGGCGACGCCTACGCCCCGCCGCCGGCCCCACCGTCCGACGAAGCCGCCGCCGCCGCACCGGTGCATCGTAAACAAAACACCACCGCACCACCACCACTGCCGACCGCCCCTCGACATCAGCACATTATGCATGGCACCTACACGAAATTTCACAATGCAAAACCCGCACTCTCTGGCACGTGCTACAAAATCCAAGCCCTTTACAGAGAAACCGTTGCAGTATTGTGAAACGGAGCCCAGATACCGTACCGAGAAGAACAATCGTTTTCAAACAAACGCATAGAGAACCTTATTAGTAACCTCCTAATTGGGTGCACCGGGTCGAGCAGAAATTCAATATGCAACGCGATCCGGTAGCTTACCAAACCAAAATGGAATAATTGAATTAGTGAGTGCATGTCAGTTTGCAACTGAGACGAAGCTTACAAAACAGTAGATCAGGCCACCCATGAAGAAGTGTGGAAATTGTTTACTGCTTACAGCGTTAGACACCTAGGAACCTTTAGCGCGGAAACCACAAAATACCTTGAGGTTAATATGGGTAGAAGCTATACAGACTTACCATTTAAATTTAGTAACTGCAGTTTTGTGAGGTCTCGAGTCGACTACTACCTAACACTAGGGACATTAGCGTTGGAAGAAATTTTAAATGAATACCAGTCATGGAAGACAGACAAAAAACTAATAGCTGTGATGGGAGGATAATTTTATGGCCGACAATAAAACGTGAAGCAAGCCCTGTAAAACAAGGAGATGCCTTAAACAAGTGGTATAATACATGAGTGTCATCAACAGCTACTAGCGCATGTAGAAATAACAATTCAATCACTCTACAATGTATAAAAGGACATAGCGGCTCAAGAGGAAACGATGCGGCGGACGAACTGGCCCGAAGAGGCTCAGACACTCCTCCTGCATGGGCCTGAACCTATAGTACCCCTGCCATTCAGTTGGCTGCGCAGCCAAATGAGGAAGCGTATCAGGACTCTGCACCATGGTAACTGGGAAAGCACCGACACATGCAAACACTTTAAAGAAATAATACCAACGCTCGACAATAAACTTACAGCCAATATTTTGAGGCTTAATAAACCCCAACTTAGGAAGTATGTAGGTTTGCTGACCGGACATAACACTTTTAATAAACATATGTTTACTCTAGGCATCACTGACAGTCCTACATGTAGGGCTTGCATGGAGGCGGACGAAACTACCAAACACATTCTACTAGACTGCAAACAGGTAGAAGTATACAGACGTAATTACCTAGGGTTCCCAAGCACGAGGCAGTAGGCAACGTGAAAGCGCTGCTGAGCTTCGTGGAGGAGCTGGGGTGGTTAGAGTAGCGCTACCCCTTTTTCACGCAAAATAGGCACGATAGTTGTCAAATTGCGGAAACTCGCCCGAAAACTAAACTAAACTAACAAGTGGTATAAAGTTTTACGGGTGCCCGCATATTTTAGTTATAGCAGAAAGGGCCACTGTTTCTTTTATAGTGTACGTAAATAAGTATAATAGACATAGAAGAAGACTAAATTGTTAATAATAATGATGACAAAAGGAACAAATTAGATGCTGTTAATAAAGATGTTAAGGAATAGGATTAACGGAAATTTGTTGTATAATCTAGCAAACAGATATGTTGAATTGAATTTGTTGAACCAGTTCATCCCTGCTACGAGGCGGCATGGAAAGAGAGGTGTTGAGGAAAACGAACTGCAGTGCAAAGATTTTTTTTCTCTACACATACGTGACGCGAATTGCTAACCGGTTAGGTAAACATGCATTTGTTTAAATTCTTGACGTTTCTAGTCTAATTTTTTTGTTAAGCTTTCTCCCATATTCTTTTAACCCTGTTTAGTTAAACCTGCAGTTAATATATTCTTAACAATTTAAATTTATTTAAGAAATTTTATTTACGTTTAGAAATTTTAAAATACACGGGACTTTTGAAGCTTGAGAATTATTTGACTTGTTTTTAATGGAATGGGGTGTAAGGTTTTTTGAGGGTTAGCTAGATGTAACGACAAATTTTGGAACATAAACTTTCTAAAATTATGAAGACATGTAGATTTATGTGAATACTAGAGGCTGCCCCGCGGTCTCACTCGCGCAGATTTATCATAGACACAAAAATCCATCCGTTCCCATGGGAATTTCGGGAAATCCTTTCTTAGTGCTCGCCTACACTCCCTAAGGAACCTACATGAAAAATTTCAGCCCGCAGTAGTTTCGGCTCTGTGTTGTCTGTCAGTCAGTCAGTCAGTCAGTCACTTAGTCAGTCAGTAACGGAATAAATATCTGTACATCAAACAAAACACTGTATCAAGACTTCTCTATTTCCTGTTGAAAAACCCTATCCGATATCACTACCCCGTCTGCTTTTAATGTGTCCACTGAATGATCTGCAATTTACAAGTTAACACAGCTAATATGTATCCATGGATATTCAAAGATTAACCAACACAGCGAACAACGTAATAATTCGTAAGATTATCAGCATTAAAAGCTGCGTAGGTGTCGTTTAGCGAAATTGGTTTCGGAGAATCGCGACCCCTGCAAGACAGACCCAGCTACAAAATTGAACTTAATTGCACAAAAAATACAATCGGCAATATCTCACTCACTTGGACATCGTAAGATTGATGTACTGCGACTATAAAATCAGCAATGTTAAATAAATTCTTGAAGCGTGTAATGAAGAAAAATGATTTAAATCACATTGATGCTAAAACGCAGGCGGAGTCGTAAACATTTACGAGTGCGTTAAACTCATATAGTTGAGAGCAGCCTCCCTGCCATGCCGCCAGTGTGAACCCGCCCTATAACCTAAGTACCGAAATGACGCTAACACACATCCTATGCATGTCGCTCAAAAACAACCTTAACGAGCTCATAACGAGGCGGTTCAAATGTTCAAAAAATATAAGACGTATCTTCTTTTGTGAGTTACCACAAAATTAATGTCATAAGTCAGTTTTGTCAGGCGAGAAATCTGGCGAGGTGCGTTTTGGGACCCACATAAATTACGAGATTAATCTTTTCAAATAATTTGACCTTTCCATCAGACGGGGGTTCATTAAATAATGCGCCCGGTATTGGGAGTGCGCTTATTGTGACGTCTATCAAGTCTTTGTGGTGGGCGGAGAGCGGAATTCATTCACCCCGCAGCCCCGAACACATTGTTAGCAGCAGCGGCTTAAGCAAGCCTCGGTTTAAATCAGATGGGACGATTGATAAACAAAATAGAATATTCTATCAGATCAGATAATGATACCTTCAGATTAATTGATTAACAGTCCATTGTGCCGACACGACGAACATCACATCCCGCTCTACATTTACATATTTTAATACGGAGCACAAAATGCCATTAATATACTGAAGTAACAGACCACTATTAAAAATTCGTTGCACTTTATTTGCAACAAAGATATTATAGTAATTGCAACGTTGAACTAATTGCACGTGCGTTCATTGTTGTTAGATATGACATCTTTTAATAAGGCACTCGAGGCGGAAACGTAGAAAATGTCAGTAATCTATGGAGCAGCCAGCACGATTCCATTCCTTAATCGGAACGAGGACTTAGCAGCTGTTGTAAATATCGGCTTCATGCTTATTATTGTGACGTAATTATTATTGCTCTGTGAAACAAAGAGTTGAGCTTCTGCATTCAAGGTTCTCTTTGTTCCTTGCTTACTTAAAAATGCACTGGAAAATTTGTAGCTTCTCTAAAATAAAGGCACTTTGTTCGACTTAATAATATTGTCTGGCTCAAGTTGTGAACTTGTAACCATCGATCGGCATTTCCGATGGAATGCCGCACACAGCACAGGCCAATCTTGTGAGTCATAAATTTGAACCTCTCGGCTCGACGTAGCTGATCACCGGTCACAGAGCACCGCACAGCGCACTTGACAACAAAACAAACAACGGGATCCGTCAAACGAAATGTTCCAGAAATTCCATACAACTTTATATTTAAAGAGCCGCTAGCTATTGTCCAGTTCAATTGCGGAATTTGTGCATCCTTAACAAACTGTATTTTTTTCTGTCAACAAAGATGTCTAGCGTGAATTTGGTGTCAACAAAAAGAAAGACAAGACGCCCTCGCCGTATTAAAAAAATCGACTGGGTATTCACATTACCAGGGTGTTCAATTGTTCATCTACCGACACAAGTAATAAATAACATCCTAACAGTTTTACAATAATTAAGTATGGTATTTGAGTAACATGCCTCCGTTCCGTATGTTTATAAATATCAACTGAAGCAAGTCATAGAAAAAGAGGATCACCAATCCATCAATGACAGAATTAAATTCGTTTTTAGATGCACCATACACACTATTCATTGTCATCATTATATCATTCATATTTTATCTTTCTTTTTTATTCTGTAATACTCTAAAGATTTCAAAACTTAGCTAAGCAAAGCACCTTTAAAACGAGACAACTCTAACAAAGCTAACAATTAATAATTATTAAACAACATTAATGGAAATTAGCCATGAAACAGCTTACAGCCTAGCGGTGTTACAAGACAAGGGCTTGTCAACGTGGGTGGTGTCACAGTCTTGCTGTGATATAGTGCTGGCGAAGCAGAAATATGGTAAATAGATGGTGCCAGGTAACAGACTATGCCTCGCTTTTATAGAGGGACACCGAGTTACGAGCTTTCAGATACATTAGTTGGACTGACAAGAGAGCCGGCCAACGCTGATATTGAAGGTTGTTGCCGTTATGGGACCGGTAGACACGGTAAGTAGCGCCCCAGATAAGGGAATGAAGAAATGTTGGAGATTATTTTGTTAGTCGCTGACGTAAGTAATGGTGACCGTAAATTTAATTCTCTAAGTGTCCACTACTAAATTTATGTGGCTCGCTTCTAAGACTACTGAAAAGTAGTTCTGACTATTGATCGAGTTCTGAGTAGTTATCTATTGATTTGGTGTACAATCTTACATTTTACTCTTTTGAGTAACGTTTTTGTAGAATACTTACTGCTGTTACAAATATTTTGTCATATCATAACAATTTTTAATTTTACAAATAAAAAACATATTCAATGTTTTTATAATTGCTGTGCTCAAGTGCTGTTAGACTCTAATATGCTGCTAAGCCAGAAATAATGAGATTGAGGCACGGTCGAGCAGCGTGGACGCTTTGTTACTAGTGACGTCACCTTCACACAGGTGCGTATGTGCTCATTTCTTGCTTTTTTTCCATTTAGGGCATTATCCATTTGTTTTTTTAGCCTATGAATAAATACCATTCAATACAATAATGTTATTATATTCATAACTTTAACAATAATGAAGGTATCACCAGTAATGTGTCCGTGCCACCATGCTATTAATCCGTCATAGTGAGGAAATATTTACTAGAGCACAATCAACTTTAACCAAGAGCTAAATGGTTTTAATAATGGTTGGTGGAGCTTTAACCAAAAGCCTAGGTTACTTACTAAAAACAATAAACTCTATGTGTCACTCATGTCACATCTGCTCCGTACTAAATTGTTTACTTCCGATGCACGACGATGACTCACATTTCTTGGTAAAACATTACCTTACCACTACTACATACTAGGCAACAAAAGAAAAAATAAAAAAAGATTGCGAGCGGCTTATTATGATATCGCTTTTTTTGGATTCCATACCAAGAGGGTCATTTTTAGTGAGCCTACCAATGTCCGTGTCTGTCTGATACAAGACTCATATAAAACATATTTATTTCATATAAAGCATGTTTATTTGGTATCCAAAATTACTATAAAAAAATAGGGTTGGTTGGTTGGCTTGTTTCTTTTGTAAGGAACCCTCAATACAATATTAAATCTCATAGTTCTGGATAGCTTGTGTGCGTTTATTTAAAATTGTAATAAGTTATAATTAAAAAGATATTCAATATTTATTACTTTTTCCAATAAAATGTAGTAACCGATGTGGGCGACTGGTATAATTATGACTGTCCCTTTCCCTCAGTATGCTGATAGAGAGATAGACTCTGTTCATTCGGTCGTTTGATTTATTTGTCGTATATCGTCTTAACAATCGTTTTAGAATTTATAAGAGGTGCCATAAGTTCTATCAAACACAATCTTCTGGCTTGAGTGAACATGACATGATTCAAGGTTATTATACAATACAGGCAGCTGCATTTATTGTAATTGTTCTATAATATAAATTGCAGTGTTAGACTGTTGACTCTACATTTGTATGCAGCTAAAAATCCCAAAATCACAAAGATAGACAAGCTTTCTTATCTCGAGTTCCATTATTCATAGTGATTTATTTTTTATCAAGTATTTATTATTTTTACGTACACATATATTTTTATTTGGAATGAAAGTTTTACCATGCGAAATTCCCGTGATAATGCTGCATATATTTCGACAAGGCGCGAACCCGGTCGCTTTAGCACGTCAATCGGGAATACCCGAACAATTTTCCTCTATTAGTTATTAAAGTGGCTTCTGCGAAGAAATTTCACAAGCGCGATGTAGGTCAAGTCCGGATCCGTTTTCGCCAAAGGTTACTGCAACCCGGTCGGACGGCTCCGGTTGCGCTTGCGCAACTTATCTTCTATACTTGAATGAAAACATGTTGTTCCATGACGTACACACAACCACCAAAAAATATATTTACATATATGAGATCAACATCTTCGGAAATCGCCTTAATGAAAATAAAATGGTTAAGTACATACTTTGAGGATGATTCTCCATCTATGATTTACACATTTATCGCTGAGGGACGCCTCCATTCACCCATTCAGTTGTGATGATGTTAATAAATAGAGAGCAGTAAATAACATTGTATAATTTGGTGCCCTTACCCTGCAAATAATTAGCAAAAGGGAATACAATCATGTAAAGTATGAAAACCTCTTCTCCGGGTCATAGGCTAATTGGGGGTCTTTCCAAGAATATATAGAAGGTTCTAATATTGTGTTCACACAAGATAAACTTTTTTTTAATTTTTTGTACATTGAATGGATAACTTGTGTTTATTTATTTCGTAAGCAGCGTGGGTGGACGTCTTTCACCTAAAATGATGATGATGTATTTTCAATATTATTTAATAGTTCGTATTTATAGACCAGACTAAGTATGTATGCAATGAACTAACTTGCTACAATACCTACGTGACTACATTCACATAGCTAATTCAAAAGCGTTGTGAAGTTTTTATTGAAGAAATGATTATTTGTACGAAATTCATCAATGATGCTCAACAGTTATGCAGCTTACTGAATTGGGTCACATTGGAGCTGCAAGCGTGATAACAACAAGACACGGATTCTCCGAAGACCAGAAAAAAAAATACTAGCGGCCTAAAAACTGACGTACCGGATTTTCCAAAGATCAGAAAAATGCGAGCGGCCTAAAAAATTGCGCTATGGATGACGTCATAGCACGCACACGCAACACGCCACTTGACGTCAGCGTTGGAAAGCGGTAAACGGGAAATCCAGTTAAGTTCTACAAGCCTATTAATTAACATTTTAAATAATAAAATAACAGTAACACTAATATTTGTATTATTTTCAAATTTATGGCGCCCACGCTCACACTTTTGGAAAAGAGAAATCCAAAACTACTAAAATGATTCTGATCCTTGGGTTTTTTTTTAAATAGTCTAAATTGTCTCCCACTGCTGAGTAAAGACCTCCCTCTCCCGTATACAGGTTTCCCTTTTCCTGTTGGTTAACATTGATATAGGTAAGTAATTACTTTCTCTTCACATGAAATATTTGAATGAAAAATAAAAGATTGCATCATCTTCAGAAACTAGGCTTAGAAATAGAGTAGAGACCAAGGTGTAAATCCTTTGCCTTAATTTAATCTACAAGTAGCGCCATCTGGTGAAGACTGTGAACATTTAAGACCAAAATCCAATGATGATGAATGCAGTTTATGGGAGAAAAAGTGTTTGAAGACTTAACAAGTTCTTCCATTTTCTTGACTAAAATTCACAGAGACATACCTAGATGTATAATTAAGTTTCAAGAAAACACTTAATTTTTTTAAATATAAAAAATATACAGTAGCTGTTAAAAAAAATAAGTTTTGTACGCTATTCATTTGTTATCATATTCAGCATTAAGCTAGTTTCCTTCAATTATTTTACGCACTTTAAAATCAGGTGGCCTTGGAGGCAGCAAGTAAAGTTCAGGAAAATGTTGCGATCACAGTGCTGGGCTGGCTGAATGACGTCAACACATTGATAAAAAAGAAGCAATAAGAAATATCGTTCGTCCTAGTCTTACAATTCCTTCGTCCAATAGAGTTCATGGTAATTTTATTACAATAGCGTGTTTATTATAAAATCATTTTTCTAGCACTGATTGTCTAATTTTAGTAGGCCAAGTCGCAACAACTACAAGTAAAAGAAGTGTTAACAGTACCCCTAAAAAACAACCAATAAAAAAAAAAAGTTTCAAAAACTAGGTATAGTTGTAAATGGACTCGGCCCAGATGAAGTAAAACATTGAGAACATACCAGAGGTTTGTTGCTATCATCTGTCTGATAGTCGAACATCGTCGCGAACATGAGACTATCGTCCTGCTCGCCGCTGACAAGGTGGTAGGGCACCAGCTGAGACATGAAGAAGAGGGTACAGCTCCGATAAAAAACAACACACCCACGAAAATTATATTCACAAAACAGTTTCCCGAAAAAACGCGTGTGTCAACTCACTCTGATAAGAACGTATGAGTCACGCGCGAGTGGCCTACGAACACCGTGTGTGCGTTTGGCTAGAATGTTTTATATCATACTGAGTCAGTTGGCGTGGTTACAGCTGGTTTTGTAGAATCGACGGTTGCGGCCACGACGCGCACGCGCGATTTGCCACTCGATCCAAAAAGGCTTATTGTGTTACAAAACTTATTTCAGCAAATCTCATTCTGCGCAAAAAATACTTATTTCTTCCAAACTTTAAACTAATTTAATAGATTTAAGTACTATCCTAATTATCTTTGCATTAATTAAAAGAAAGATCATAGCATTTAAAATTTATACATTGGCTTTCACAACAGTTGCACTAGCTATCGAACACAACGTAAGTCAAGATGAAAGTTGCAATTTTATCAATTTACTTACACCTCAGACACCAAACAATCATAAAACAAAGTGTATAACGCATTTTAACTTATCCTACCAATAACCGGTGCCACCGAACATTTAGATAACTGGTTAAGTATTTCACAATATAACAATTAGTTTCTTGAACGGTAACTCCAACTAGCAAGCTTTTACTAGCTGTCGTCGAGATCAGAAGTAATGAGGGTGCCAGAGCCTAAACGAAAGTCTGCAGCTGGGCTTTACAATAAATCTGCTTCCATTTGATCAATTTGGTACAATGCAGGCCGGGCCGATAATACGTAGTTTGATTTGTTGATCTGGATTGGACTGGACCCATTAAATTTTATGGAATAATATGCTTGACAATTTTAGTTACAACGAAGGCAGAAAAGTTACCCAAGCATATGATAACGATGTAGCTAAGGCACCACGATTATATGCGAGAATTATGAGCATGAGTATCGAGACGATGAAGTAGGTAAGGATATTCGCTTTTTAGTGAAGAACTGAAGACTGACCATTAAGAGAAGACGGGGAAAGATGATTGGGCATCTCATACGACACGACTCCTTTATCACAAACATTATTGAAGGAAAAATTGAGGGGAAAAGAGAAAGGGAACGACCGAGAAAAAACTTTTTTGACCAACTAAAGGATAGTTGTCGTGTCGTATCAAGAAGTCAAGCAGCTGGCGGGAAAAAGAGAGGAATGGAGGAGGCTCCACCGACAAGAGCAAAGCGCTAAACTTAAAGAAGAAGAAGAAGTGAAGACTATCCCACAATAGTAGCGCGGGTCCGCCTCGATACTCTCACTCGTGGAGATGACACTAAAACTTAAATTTTAACTGGAAATTCAAAGTTTAACAAAATACAAGTGATAATAGCACTATGAAAATTTCGATAAAACAGTAAGATAAGATAAAGATTTATCGTATTTGCCGTTGTTTAAAACAATTAACATATTCCTGTTTCTACGAAAACATTACATCATGTTTAACAGTCGATTATGAAGCTGAAAACCTTCCTTATTTTATGAGCAATTTTTTTAATCAGGTGTATATTTCTGTAATATAACATTAACAATACTTTTCTTGTTCCGAATAGTAACGATACGATCAAAATTACGGAACAGGTGGTATTATATTCACTGAATAATTTCAGCTTTAGCTACAGTCAAGTTCAAGGGTCGCCCCACTTAAAAACTGGCAATCAAAAAAAAAGGATTAAGAAAAACCTGCTGTACTTTGTTATACGCATTTGGTAAAATTTGGAATGAGATTTTGAGAAATTATGATAGGGACGCGATATATTCAACAGGCGGTAACAAACCCTGTACCTACCCACCTATACGTTATGCATGATTATGGTTAAAATCGTTACCATCCTTTTATACAACAAGAGCATTAAGCTAGTATACGTATAGAAAACTAAGCGGGCATATAACCACGGACACAAAACCGCTTTTCCAATACGAGCCCGTGCTAATAAGACTTGCTAATGAATGAGCCCAGTTTCATTCCAATACGCTAGTTTCGATTGATTTCGATGCCATTCTAAATGCTTAAATATTTAAAAAAAATTACACACTGTCATGCAATTTAAATATTACGGGGATAGCAGATGATGTTAAATCTAAGCGCTACATTGCCAAAATAAAAACCCATTTTTCTCCTCCTGTGTACATCTCACTAAACAGAAAAATATCAAACGGAAATAAGAATCGTTTGTTCTTTGATGAACAGCAATCTTTTTCCTATGACAGGATTCCGATAAGTGATTTTACTGTGCATCCATTCAAGATATTAGTATTGTTTAGCAAGACATATGGACATTGCCCTTCGACAATGCAAAATCACGGTTACTACGAATATCAGGCATGCGCGTGCGTATAATAACTACTTCCTTAAACTTTTGAAGGTTTGTACGAATTCGCGATAGTTGTGGGTCACAGCAGCACACACCACATTACTTTACCTGAGTTGAGTATTCCGAGTATTATGGATAAGGATTATTTTGCGAAAGTTTCAAGGTCTAAAGAAATTCTTTGATTTTTTTTTATAGTGAGTTTATCGGCAACAAACATATAAGAGGTGGATTGAGATTTTAACTAGAGTTCAAATTTATATAACAAATGAAATTGATGAAGAAGGAAAGCCAAGGTTTTTTTTCCGCGCGTGGGAGTCATACTGAAAAGTGTTGGAAGTATACCAAGATTAGTTCTAAGAAGGAAGCCAAATAGCGAAACCTTGTTTGTGATGTTCATGACTATGCGTAGGAAGAAATCTTTTAACGTATGGGCGTTGTGCGTTTAAATAAAATAATGATCTTTCGAACACGATGTCTCTTTTTAGATAGGATACGCTTCCTCTAGGTCAGGAAATTAACAGCTTAATATAAACTAAAAGCACAGCTAAAAGTTTAAACTAAATCATGGTAAGTGAAGAGTCCGAGCCCCGCCGCAGTGCGTGGGCTTGCTGCGAATTTTCCGAGAATTGCTGACGTCATCCCCGCGCGATCGCATTATTTTTATTATTGAAGACTAGCTGCCTGTCATGGGCCATGGCTGTGCTTACAGAACAAGGAAGATGCTCTCGCTGTGCTCGATCGTTACCCATATGTTACTTTTACTTGCCAATCTAGCCATGCCTTGAATGAAATAATACAAATTATATTTATTAATACAAATTTATACAAAACAATTTAAAAAAAAAATATTTAAAAAACAAATAATATGAAAATAGAATGAATGCCAAAATATTAGATTCCTAGATTAAGAAAAATAAGTAACATTTGCGGTCCTAATGGCAAACCAGCAGTAGCGAAGAGCCAAGAAGAATCCCATAAGTCCTAGATTTTATTTAGAATTATATTTTAATTTCAACCAAGGATTTTACAGTTTGTGTTCTGTGTTTTAGTTACAAAGTTACCTTATTATTCATAAAGATACAGTAGGTTTTAAGTGGCTTTACTGGAGGTTGACTTCTCTGGTTTGTTGTATGGTAAATATTAGACATCCACATCAAGTAACCAAATTGCTCAAACTTTTTATGAATTACAGGTGACTTTTAAATTTTCCCTAAGTTCTTTTTTTTGATAACATACAGCAAATAACAGAACCAATGTATGGTACACATTGGTTTGATCAGCTGACGGGGTCAATGTACGGGATGGCTGATTTTTGTTTTGAGATTTCGACCCATGTTGCTTTGGGAAAGTTGTTAGTTATGGTGAGCAGAATCCCTCCTTTGATTTATTACCGCCTTGTCAGAAACACCCTATGTATATATTCAATTAATAACAACAACAATTCCCCAAAATTATAGAATTCTATGTAAACGAGAAGTGTCAGTGAACTTAGTCTGATAAACAAAAATATGTGCAACAAACAAAGAATGAGACAAAATTCATACATAGAACTAAAACCACTCAAAGCACTGCAATTATTGGTGCAATAATGTAGTTTTTAGATATAGCGCTCCAATACTCTTGTATTACCCCAATGGTCAAACTAACATATAAAGTATAGTTTTAAGTCCTTCAGTGTTGAGCTACCCAACCTACATTGCATATAAACTATGCACACCATAGAACACTTGGCGGATTAAAGAAAATGATAGGAAATCCCCATCAGTCTGAGTTGCACAAGAAATAAATTAGATTAGGACATAGTAGGGATAAAGAATATTACAACTGGAAGTATAATAACATAAAGTAATAATATGATACACTTTACCTACTTTGTTTAGGTTTGGGTGTTTAGAAACAACTTAATGTAGCGCAAATGTCTGGATTTTCAAAGTTTTGCTTGATAGCAGCCCCCTATTCCTGCCTTACCTACTACTTTATGAGAACATGAATAATAAAATAATGGTTAGAGTTATCAAAAAACATACCTTTACAAGTCTTCCCTAAGTGTTAGTATGCAATAAGTATCTTTGCTTATCTTATCTATTATTTGACATTGAAAACTTTACAGAAGTAACATACCATGAATGTTGTCCTTGTGGTGGGCACGGAGTCATTGATGGACTCTTGCGAGGATTGGCTATCATCACAGGAGTAGTCCGAGTGGTTAGACTGACTATCACTCACTTCCAGCTTCATTGTCATGAGTTCTAAATTCACTTAGGTACTGATATTTTACAGTAATAACGCAGGCACAGTAGTCTGTAATTTATGTAAGAGACACAGGCACTAGGTTCACATTATTAAATTTTGCTAGTAGGTATATACCTATAGGTATGTAAATAAAACCAGTTTCTTTACATGGAATGCACTGTGTTCTAGGAACCTAGGAACTAGTTACCTACATACTTTTTTATAATTATCGACACTGTGAATTATGTGTGGCGAACCATTTTTTCTGCGAAAAGTTGATTGACAGTTCTTGTATGAAACTACCTAACCAAAAAATGATGCGACAAAAAGAAGCAATCGAGAAGTTAACAAATCAACAAAATAATGATGACTCATCACCAGTGACGTCATCATTCCTGTTTGGGGATGCCCTCCAATCCAAAAAATATTTAGAAACGTTCACAAAAGGTCATAAGCACCGCTTATGTTTGTAAGAGAAACACTTTTTCACTTCTGTACCTTACCTACTGTAAACTGCGATTATAGGGGTGAGCTCATAATCTATAAAAAGAATGGCGTCATATTCCACCAATCAGAATTTGAAATTTGAATGACGTCAAAATGGATGCGCCAATTCGTAAAATCACTATGTCCAGTTTTTGCGTTTCGAGATACGGGCACTTTTGTGTTAGAAAAAAATTGTGAAACTTTCTCTTTGAGTTTAAAAAATAAATTACCACTGAAATATATGGCAAATATCCTAAACTTTGATTTGCCAAGATCACAAAACTGTAATATTTGAAAACAAATTTATTAAAAATCATGAAAGTTTCTGGATTTAGTTCAAATTATTCTAGGACTTAGAGGTTTCTTAGCAGTTTTGTAAGGACTTAGTTAGTTTTCAATAGTATTCAGTACTTTTGCTATGAGAAAACACGCCCTTTTTTTTGATAAAAAAATACAAAATTTTCTTCTTTTTACTTTCCAGACTAATTAAGCATGATACCAATATAATTTATGTCAGTAAGTGTATCCGAAATCGACGATACAAAAAGTTTTTCTAAACAAAAATGTAAGGTATCATAGCAATTAGGCAAAAAACATGTTTTAGGCTTTTTCTCCATTAGGTACAATTATTTTTTATTGTAGTTTTTATAATGCGTATGTACTGAAAAAAAATCTAATTCTAATGAACAGTTTTGCTGCATATACCAAAATAATTTGCCACTGTTAGTAAATTAGCTGTGTATACTTTTCCCTTATAATGAGTCAACACGATTCATTAAGTATATTCCACACACCTGCATATGACTGAAAAAATAAATATAGGTTCAAACCTGCAATACTTGCCAAAAAAAACAAAAATTATTATTATTTTTAGATCGCGAAAAAAAAATTCATATCCCACACTTTTTAGGCCTAAATTATGATAGTTTTAATTTTTTATTTAGTACTTGAATGTAGAAAAACAAAAAAACGAGCGTAAATAAAAAAAACGTAACCCATAATTATACTTAAGCATTCAAATTCCATAAGAAGGTAGCTGGACTTAGTGATTTTATTCAGTTTTTAAGAGGACTTAGAGATTTTATGGACTTAGCGGTTTTACGAACTGAAATTCGAACAGTTTTTTTTTTACATTTTGAAAATCGGGTTTAGAGATTTCTGAACAGATATTTTCAAAAACAGAAATATACATAAAAATGCGCTCTTTTCAATGGTGTAGCTAGTTGAAAAAAACCCTAACTGTGACTTGGTGATTTTACGAATTGGTGCATCCAAATGTGCGTAAAGACTTCTTTTTAATTTTTATACCCTACCAATAAAATTATTATAGATTTTATCACACACAAGGAAGCAAAGTAATGTCACCGTTAAAGTGCGAAATGCGAAATACGTTAATGTGCACTTTACTGTGCACAAAAAAAAAAGGTTCGGCTTACGCCCTGCAGTACCAGGCCGAAGAATAGGACTGAGGTATCCCCTGCCTGTAGTAAGAGGCGACTAAGAGGGGACCTTGGGGTCGTTGGGTGCACGAGGCGGGGACCTCGTGTAGTCATATAACGGCCCCGAAAAGGACGGCGGAACGCGGGTGTCCCGTTTCCGCCGTTGAGCGTTGGGAAAGCTACCACGCTCCGGGGGGCCAACCATCATGTCCCCCCGAGAAGAGGCGTTCCGGAGATAATTGAAGGTGCCAAATGTTCAAGCCATAATCCTCACTAAGATGCCCTTATAACTCCGGAACCTCTTGAGGACCAATTCTGAGATTTGGCATGTCGTGTGGATCAATTGAGGACTAATTATTTAGACCTGAACCAAGTCCATAGGCCCTACCGTTTTCTTGGACGAGAGATGAGGATTACAGCTTGAACGTCAAGCGATAATCCTCACAAACATTTGTCTATAACTTCTAAAGTAATAAGTGGACTAATTATTTTACTTTGTGGACCAATTTGGATCAATTCATGACTAATTACTTGTATTCTCAAAATTTGTTTTAGCGAAGATATAAAGATATTTATTGCAACTTAGTGTGTACATGGTGTTATTAAAGGTACATAGCACTTAAAACTAAGTTACCCGGCAAGGGTATAGCAATTTGGACTTTTGTCCAGAAGGGTTCACTTAAACTAACTTTTTATTATAACACAGGCATAAATTGTATTACATTATAGTTATGTAAGTATTTCTGCTTTTGTGTTTTAACTTTAACTTAAGTCTATCACAGAGGTAACAGTCATTTTAAAATAAAATTATAATAAAAATTAATATAGCTATTAGGATTAGGCAACAATTTTTATATTTTATATTTATCTTCTATAGACTTATTAAAAACATGAGGATTACAGCTTGAAGCACACGTAAATTCTTAAATAATACTTTAAGCTTGAGAAATAAAAATCGCATTGATGCCTTTGCCTACCTGTCCGAAATAAGGATTAAAATGTATTATGTAGTATACATATGTCAGTTTCCGACTGTCAGTCACAGATTTATTTATTCATTCAATCAAACAAATTAGACCAAGTTTCAAGATCTCTACTCTAGTTGGTCTGTGGTTTCAAGACATGAAAATTGAGATATTTTTTTTCTAAAAATCAAATTTACTTTAATACCTAGGTATATTTCACGTAAATTCTCAAGCTTTATCGAACCTTTTATACCTTTCAAGGTTAATACAATAATATTGTATGAATATTGACACGTTATAACCTAAGAAGATAATAATATTCCACCACCACCTTTCATTTCACCATGTCTGGAAAGAAATGCAAGCATTGCGGGTCTTCTGACATAGAAGTAGATCCAGCCAGAGGTGACGCGGTATGCACAAACTGCGGCACAGTGCTGGAGGACAATATTATTGTTGCGGAAGTAGATTTTGTTGAGAACTCCCATGGAGGCGCTTCAGCTATAGGCCAGTTTGTTTCTGCCGATACAAAGGGTGGCGCTACAGGATTCGGCGGAGGTAATAAAGGAAAATGAGTTGTTTTTTTTGTTTAAGCTACATTTAAGGAAGTAGGTTTATTTCCCTGGGTGTGAGAATGTTGAGATATTTTGCTTTTCAACATTTGCTTTGTGATTTTAACTGTACAACAAATAGGTTTAAAAAAAATATATTTCAGCTTTCAATGCTGGTATTGGTCAAGAATCAAGAGAAGTAACAATAAAAAAAGCAAGGAATGGCATCACAGCTTTATGCCAGCAACTGCGCCTTAACCAGCAGTGTATTGACATTGCCTGTAACTTCTTCAAGATGGCTCTGTCGCGGCACCTGACAAAGGGGCGTCCTGCATCCCAGATACAAGCTGCCTGTGTTTACATCACATGCAGGACAGAAGGCACAGCCCGTATCCTTTACATATTTTGTGTTAAATCAAAGTTTATTGAAATTCTACTAGCATTTTGCCTGGCTCTGCCCATTGGATGCTCTTACTATATGGCTACCTAAGCTGAAGCAATTATACCAATTTTGACAAACTTTGTTGAAGTTACATTATATATAAGTTCCAAAAAACATTCAATCTCAAACTAAAATTAATTTACTAGGTACACAAGAATATTACTTATTGCACATCTAGTCAGTAATCTTAACTAGAATACCTTAATTCAAAACATAGATATTATACTGAAAGAGGCGAGGATAGTAGTTTTGCCATTTAGCATCAAACAAACAAACAGACAAAAATACAATAAATCATACGTATGATCCTTGTAAATACAAGGATTTTACTTAAATAATTTATTTCCTTATCAGTAAACAACAGATCTATTGATAGACATAAGTGACGCTCTACAAATATGCTGCTATCAACTGGGCCGCACATACTTCAGGCTATCTCGAGCACTCTGCATCAATATTCCATCAATAGGTGAGTGAATAAACTATTTCATTGTCCATTTTGACGCATGCGCCCCCGCAATGCCACAGACAGGTCCATCTAAATATATCTGTTTTATGGAGCCTATAGAACAGAAATAAATTTGTCGGAAATTTGTTTTATGTAGAAACTTTTGTCCAAAGTTGAGATCTGAGAAAAATCTGAAAAGAGGCTGGAAATCAAAGTACAGTGGTGGACACGATCGGCGTAACACTTCCGGTTTTTCTGTATTGCAAAATAGCTCTTGTTCTTAGGTAATACAGTCTAGGGCTGAGGAAACCATAGACAAATCTGTTACGGCCTCGTAGTCCGTGACTGTACCATAACTTTTCTTCCTAATTCCCTATTATTTAATTTATTTAATACTATTGTGCATGTATAACCATGGACCAATCAAGCAACTTTATTTTATACAAGCTATCCCGGCTTACTTTGTTACGCCATAGAATATAAGTAGATACTTCTAAAGACTTGGCTCTATAGACTAATATTTTCGTTTGACTGCCCAGAATGGGTGAATAAAAAAAGAAAAAACCACCTGTCAAAATATGTAAGCAACGGAAAAAATATTGGACATCCTTAATTTTTTTTTTAATCTAACATAGGCTGTGTCACTCCGGGATAGTGTAGCTTCCTACCAGTGAAAGAATTTTTTTAAATCGGTTCAGTATTTCCGGAGCATATTTGTTACAAACAAACAAATCTTTCCTCTTTATAATAATAACACATCACACTCAGAGCCCCTAACTAGGAAGAACCTGTATCTAGGGTGCCCGAAACACACACAGAGACGAACATTACACCCAGACCGGAAACAAACATCGATATTCATCATATCAATATTCGCCCCGCCCGGGAATCGAACCCGGGTGCACACGCTTACTCAGTCCATATCACTGCCAACTGAGCCACGGAGCAGTCGTATAATATTGGTATAGATAGATTATGTATTGATATTGATTGATACCCATACATAAGTATTTTTTATTATTGTGTTGTACTCTCCTTTTTTTTTGGGTAGAAAATAAAACCTTTATAGTTAGTGAATTTGTAATATTTATTGTAATAATGAAGTATAATGAAAATTTGATGGATTCTAAAATCTAAACAAACCTAGAGAGCTATATCCTACATACAACATCCATATCACATTTTAGGCATGAGAGGTGTACCTAATTCAACAATTACATTTACACTCACTACACTACAATACAATACACAACTTTAAAAAGAACCAAAATATAGCGATTGTGTTATACTTGTTTTTATTATAACGAATCCCAAATAGGCATACCGAGATTCTAGACAAAGGATAATTCAAACTGAATAGAAATTGGTAGGTCGAGATCTGGTCATTTGTCAGTCATCATTGGGAGTGGCGGCTGCGGAAGACGCTGTGGCGCTTGTGGTGGGTCCGTAGTAGATGAGCTCGGGGATCTGGCCGCCCTGCACGCCCGTGCCGTTGGTGCTCTCCGACGAGCAGTGGAACTGGAACGTCACCATCCCCATGTACACCTCGCTCAGACCTTCTTGGCCGAAGTAACTCAACTCACTACCGTCCAGTATTGCAGAGGCCGTGTAAAAGTATTCTGGCTCAATTTGAATTGGGTTCTCAAAGTAAACGTGGAATGTGTTGCTCGAGCCGTCCGAAAAGAACTTTGTACTGTTCTCGGCAAGCACTCTGCCCAGTCGTTTCAGTTCAATCTTGACGTTGTAGTCAGCAGCGCCGTTTGAAGACCCGTAAAGCCCAAAGCCGACTACGAAGATCCGTTTGTCAACGCAAAATTGTATAGAGTCGCACCTCCCTCTGTACCGCCATTGGTTGCTCCTGTACGCGCACGATTGAAATCTGTGACATATCTGAAATTAAAAATTATTTGTTTTAAGAGCTGTTACTTTGCAGCCTGTAGGTAGAATATAATCAGTAGTAACAATAAATTGTTTACTTGTGCTTTTAGTCCAGCGCGCGGTTTGATAGGGTACGAAAGTTGTGGCTTGTTCGAGGCAGTGAAGTGCAGAAACATGTCGATAGTTTCTTGCGGGGTCAGTATGCCGCGCTGGGCTGCGTTGTTCGCAAACTCCTCCAGCGACATAGTTGGGAATCTTATCAGGTATATTCCACTACCAAGCATTGCTCGTTTGTTTTGAGGATTAGGCTCGATCTCGCGCCGCAGACACTCTCCCTTGGCCCAGGCCAGGGCAGCTTCAAAGAGGTTAATCTCCTTGCAGTTGAGTGTCTCCCTCGCTAATACTGACTCTAGGGTCGACATGTCTATGTCTACAAACCCCTCTGATGTGAGAGCCATCTCAGCCTAAAATCGAAATTTAAGTTCAAGAGGAGTGACAATTAAAACTGCAATACAATTTGTTAAACATCTTTATTTAGCTCTTTTTTTTTACAACAAATAACACTTTTTATACAAAAAATGTGCTTTTACAAAATGCTTTACACCAAACATGCAAACAACATGATGAACAAACTGTATTGCAGTAAATCATACTACGGACTAGAAAACTATGTACAGTTATCCAGAAGGAATGAGTGGGAATGTTTCTAGCACACCAATTAACTTATTAAACTAACCTAGTATATCACAACCAAATTTTTGAGTATACAAATCATTGGCACAAGACTTAATTTGATATCAAATATTTAACTAACACAAGCTGCGAAGATTCTCTTTACTTCCCCGACAATCTTGACTTGAATAATTGAATGACTGTGACAGTTCCATGACCATGCTATTCTGGGAGGATGCATGTTCAAGTTGTACTGTGGCTAGGTTTTCAGTTGTCTCACATACCTGGGCATCAATGACTTCCCAGCACCTCTGCATTAGTTCTGGCTCTTCAAAGAGACGTGATTGGCTAAGCAGAAGACATGCATTTTTTGCTGTAAGACTAGTTTCCAGGTAATTTACACAGGCCCTTGCCAAGTGTGGTACAATATACTTTTTTGCAACATACAGTGTTGAGAGGACAGTGTCGGCTTCTAGCTGTATTTCATCACAGTATAAATATCTGCAATCAAACAACATTTAAATTTTAATAAGAGAAAATATTCAAAGTAGTATGTTAAGTAACAACATCCAAACTTTCACCTATAGATTAAAAATACCAACTTGAGTAAAGTAAGAAAGGCAGAGGGTTCAACATCAGGCACTTCTATTTCTTTTTTGCATTCTGCGAGTCCCCCATAAAACATGGCATAGAAAACTGAGCTGCCTGTGGCTAGCACATACTTATGGGCTGGTATAACTTTTGAATGACCTGAAAAGTAATAAAAAAAATACATTTATATAACATAATGTTAAAAAAAGGAGTTTCCAAAACAAACAAAAGAAATATTCATATAGCAAACTATGGAACCATGTAAGTAGTGACATTATACCTAATGATTAATTTGCCAATAGTTAAAATTATAAACATATATTTAAGTACCTGGAGATCCAACAATAAAGGTGATGTCAGCCATCAGCTCATTGTTAAACATGGCAGCATTTCTTTCCCTAACAGTGGGTTTTGTCGCTTGCCAATTTGGATCAACTGTAGCTGTTCCTGGAGGTGGAGCGGGCGACGTTGCAGGGGTCTGAGCTGTGCTTGAAGAACATGGTGAAGGGGGCCCGCTGTAGCACTGCGAGACCTGTGTCCCTGTCTCCCGCTGCGAGATTGTGTGTGGCGGAGACAGCGAAAGACCACCCCCATTGTTTATATTTTCCGCTGTAAAATTAATAATACAGAATGACACGATGCAGCTTGGTTACAAAGGTCATGAACAGTTATTAAAAGACTATTTAATTAGACCAATGAACGATGTTAACAAACAGGTAAACTGCGTCGAAATCCGGTCTGGAATGGTTAATCAATATTCTGCCTGACGACGACGGCAGGGCGCCTCACTCACCGTTCATCCAAGCGTTTGTTTGCGCGACCGACATGTTTTCCTGCAACCTTTTTGTTGGTTTTAAAGTTTTCCTTGCGCCAAAATTCGACATTATCTAAACGAGGGGGTCTTTAAAATATATCCATCAGCGCAACAATTAAATTTAATTTTTAAAGCACGAGACTATGCACACTCATTCCAAGAGGTCAGCCATTTTGAAATTTATTTATTTGACAATTTTGACATCGTCCTTCACTTGACATCTGTCAAGTCAAGAGTGGGAGAGAAGTAGAATGAATTGTTTTGGAGAGAAGAGCTAAACAAATATGCATTCTTTTTGTATGGATCCGCGAGTGCGAGGGTGACGGGTAGAGGGTGAGATGAGATAAGAGATAATTCAAATTTCGTTCAGAAATCGGCTGTCCAAATTCAAAGGTATTTTTACACAAAATCCGTTTTTGTTATTTTTTGATTTATTAAGCTGAGTCAGAGAGGTTTAAATTAATCTGAGGGCAGAGTATCGATTTGATTTGGACCTTAAAACACCCAGTTTCTTCTTCTTCAAATTTAAGAGCTAGGTTTTTGTCGGTGGAACGACTTCCACACCTCCCGTTCCCCGCCAGCTGCTTGACCTCTGGATACGAGACGACCCCTATAAGTTTTCCTTTAGTTGATCAAAGTAACTCCGTCTACTCCCTTTTCCCCTCAATCTTGCCTTCAATAATGTTTCTTACGTATAATTTAAAAAATAAAATTTAGCATGAGCATTTCTAAGCTCAACCGACTTACTAGACTAGGTAATGAATTTCATTTAACAGATTTACTTTGTTTTGAATTTGGCGCCGATTATAAAATCAATGAAATTTTATGTAGTAGGTATTATGTAAAAAAAAAAGTCAAGTCCCCATAATGCCATTAAAAAGAAGGGAATTTGGGCAAATCAAATCGTAACCTATGATAACTGGTAGTTCATTCTGAATATAACTATGAGAACTAAACTATAAATTCTGCCACAAATAAACCGCATTCGCATAACTTTTAAATAATTCCACTTCCAAAAACAACATTTGTCACAGAAACGTACAAACTTACTAACTGAAAATATACCGTACTAGTCGACCCGGCAAACTTCGTAACGCCTTACCTATTACTACTTTGTCCATGTATTATACTTATAAACCTTCCTCTTGAATGCCTCTATCTATTTAAAAAAAACCGCATCAAAATCCGTTGTGTAGTTATAAAGATTTAAGCATACATAGGGACAGACGCGGAAAGCGACTGTATTTTACGTGTGAGTGATTTAACCTTTTAACCGCCAAGCACTTGATATGAAGTAGTCACAAAGTTCTCCCACCACGCCAAGCACTTCTCTGGAAGTAGCTTACATTTTTACATTTTATGACCCAACTATATGTTCTAAAGAGAAAAATTCAATTGGATACTGTTCTTGAAGCTTCTATGAAGTAATTCATGTTAACAGATTTTGTGAAAAGTTAATAAACTTAGAATAATAAGACGATAAACTTTAAGAAACTTTCAAATGAAAAATAGTGTGCTCTCCCACGCCAAGTACTTTACTGGAAGTGGTCTAGTGTTGTGACATTACTCGGAATTTTCGATGATTCCTAACAAATATATTTTTTAAATTATTATAACTATACACTTTTTCAACCATCTCATAACGTGTACGCATAGTGCGGACTGGAATAATATAATTTCTATAAGAATTTACTATTGATTCCTTTATTGTAGACATTACAAATCCACGCCTTTGAAAATGTCGACAACAATTAATAAGGTAGGCGGGCGGCTCTAGCGTAGCAACCCGTTCATCAGTTGTTTGATATATCCCGTACGCCAAGCACTTGAGGTGAAGTGCTGCTGTGACGTCACATACGCAAGACAAGTTTTTTAGTGCTGTGCTAAAGAGTGGACATTTTGGTACATTGTGTCTAGACTGTTGGTACGCTCAGCGTAAAAAATAGTGAAAGTACATCTACAGATGAATTGCGCTGCGCATTTTCCAATGGTTCTATTTAGAAACTAATAAAATATTGTTGAATTGAATTAAGTCAGTTTGGATTTGGTCGTAAAAGTACCTACCTACTAATACTACGTTTACTTTACGAAACGTGTACACTTAGATCTACAAATGGTCATCACAGATTTTTTACAAACATCCATACATAGCTGGGTAAACGCTTAAATAGACACCATAGAATTGAATATTATACTATAGAACAAAATCACGTCTTTTAAAAAAAGCTTTCAACATTTTAAACGGTATTCACAGAGTAATAGGAAATACCCAGCAATACTAAAAAAAAATATTGGCAATTAATTCCATAAATGGGTTTGATTTGTTTGCTAAAGCTTTAGGTAGCAGTGCTCAGAGACAAATAGATGTCGCATTATGTTGCCTTTGTGTGTAAGGTATGTTGGATAACGCCCTGCAGTACCGGGCCGAAGAATAGGACTGAGGTATCCCCTGCCTGTCGTAAGAGGCGACTAAGAGGGGACCCCGGGGTCGTTGGGTGCACGAGGCGGGGGCCTCGTGTAGTCATATAACGGCCCCGAGAAGGACGGTGGAACGCGGTGTCCCGATTCCGCCGTCGAGCGTAGAAAGAGCCATCCGCGCTCAGGGGGGACTACCACCACTTGTCCCCCCGTGAAGAGGCTAAACAGCCAATGCTGGAGGGGGTCGCGGAGTTGAACATAACGATCGAAAGATCACCCGTGACCCCTTTGCCAACAGCCGAGATGGACACCGGCGGGGTTTTAGTGGGTGCGAAACCCACATAACCCTGCAACTCCCCCCGGGGTCGCAGGGTACTCGTTAGAAGTTTCCCCGCCTAAAAAAAAAAAAAAAGGTATGTTGGATAGGCACCCCGCCTATGCGTTTATGCTAAAACAAAAGCGTCGATTCCAGGTAAGAATACTCTGCAAAAAACCCTTTACAATAATGTGATTTATGACTTTGTTTACCTTAAAAATTCTTCTTTCCCACGGCTTCTACTACTGGAATACAGATTTGCAGAGAACTATTGGGACCTTACCTCATAAGTTGTTTTTTTTTGAACTAGTTAAAAGTTCATTAAAAAAATCTACAACATATATTTGTTTACGTATGTAAATGAGATACTTAAGAAAATTCCTGATGAAAATTAAAAAATCTCTTTGATGAAGTGTAGAGGTTGTAAAAAGAGACTTTATAGTATTTTACAATTATTTGTAATTTTTAATTTAAATGTTATTTATGTCCTCAAAATTAAAACAACCTTTGATTTTACATAGTTCTTTATAATGACGTTTTGGATACGATGTTATCTATGATTGATTTATGGCAATGGTCGAGGGACGAACAGCTACAAACATAAATTATATTAATTTTTAGATTTTAAATTTATAGAAAGTATAGTTTTAATTTTGTACATTTTTTTTTTTTTTTTTTTACTTACTTAAATAAACTGTTTTCATTTATTTAAATTATAAGTTCTATGATATAATTATTTAATTAGAAATAAGTTATAATTAAAAAGTAATGTATGTACATATTTACAGTATAAAATTCCGGTTAACTAAAAAAAAAAAAAAAACTTAAAATAAAACATATACCTACAAGTAAAATATTTCGTTCAAATCGCCGCCACTGGTCGGAACCGTGCCCAGCAGGCTGGCTGCGTTTCCACGCTGGATGGCCAGGCTTAAACGCTGGCCAAGATATGAGCCGCCCCGCTGGTCACCTGACTGGTCGATCAGGCGCGTCGACAGTTCTTTAAACAATCGGCGCGCCTCCGGCTCCCAAGGCCCTAGGGTTTCGACCCCAAACGGCACAAATTCGTACTCCCCACTAAGGGTGCCGTATTTGCGCCGTTTGAGGTCTTCAGCAGCTGCGGCTGCCGCGCCCGCGCCAGCTGCCGTGTGTCTGACGTGACAGGCCGCCAGTGTGTCGACACATGTGGCGTCCCACACTAGGGGCCTGCCGCGCTTCCACGGTATGACAGTCATACCGTCGGGCCGCTTACCGTCGTCACGCACCAGCCCATTGGGTTCCAGTATGGCTGGTACGTGGACGCTGGCTAGGACCCGGCGGATTATGTCGTTCAGGCTGGCGTGGCGCGGCAGTCGCCCCGCACTGCGCGCGCAGGAAAGTCCGTGGTGGCCGAATCGATCGACCATGCCACCGCAGTGGCAGCGATGTGGAGCGCAAATCGGTACCCCCAGCCGCAGGCACACCGACAGCGATAGGGTAATCCTGTCTAGCAGGGTCCCTATCGCTGCCGATGGAACAGCTTGCAGCCAGTACCCCGACACCGGATCCGAAGCGGCAAGGAGGCGAGCGCGCTCTACAGAACTGCTGGCAGAGTTTTGAAGATTTTGTTGGACAGCCCTGCAGAGCGGCTCGTCCCATTGTACGTATTTGTATTTGAGGACGAAAGAGAATAATTAAAAAACAATATATAATTTGCCAAAAGAAAACTAAGTATAGGTACTATATATTTTTTATCCAGAATTAATTACGTATTTATACAAAAATAGAAAGAACGCGCGTGCGGTCGGTGCGAAGCCTAGATCCCTCTGGAGGGGCACGATAAGGACCGATGCGCTCGCGAAACTATAGGCTCCGTCCGCCCCATTTATATTGTCTCCGTAATGTAAGGCCCCTGCAAACGCAAAAGCGGAGCGTTTTCTAATGGTGGCGAAAACGCCAAGGGAACATTATTTTGTTGTTACGACAAATTTACCCAACAACTTCCATGTCCCAATACAACTCAATTTAATAAAGCTTGACGGCTATTGGTTTTTTCAAATTGTTAGCTTTATAACACTAATACTATACGTTTTTTTAACTAACAACTATAGCTTTTGGAGTATAAATTGAGGTGTGTTTCCATGCCCATTGTCCAGGTATGATTCAATGAAATATCCCGCCACGCTCATGACAAAAATGGTGCCTTAAACTGTAACGAGAAATGCATCACATGACATGTGACTCATGAACTTAAAATTATTAAGTTACTTGAGTGAGATTATTTTGATTGGTACATACTTAAATCGTTTTATTAAAAACTAGTCCACCCGGCGAACTTCGCACCGCCTAACCTATCACTATCTTGTGCACGTATTAAACTTATAAACCTTCCTCTTGAATCACTCTATCTATTTAAAAAAAAACAGCATCGAAATCCGTTGCATAACTTTAAAGATTTAAATACGATTACCTAAATAAAAGATAAAGATATAGTACAAAAAAACTATCGACTCTGTGATTAACAACCCTTTAACGAGATCGAACTTCGCAGTTTTTGTGTCTCTCCAGCGCCGAGTACTTGATATGAAGTAGTTAGTGACGTGCCACCGCTTTAGTTTGTTATATAATTCAGTTGAAAGTAATCAGACAAAACTCCATAAAAGCAAATTCTAATTGGGTTCTAGCATTACAAAAGTTTAAAAAACGGGAAAATGTTTAGCTTTTCGTATATTAATCACTCCATTGTTTATTTATCTCACATAAAAATTTTGGTTGATTTTGTGTGTCGATTGAATTTTGCAATCACTAATGTTTTTGAAGGTAAAATGCCTTGGCGTGGGGGAGCAACCTTCGTTTATTTCCTGCGGCGCCGAAAAGGTTAAGAGCCAGTTTACAGCGATTCTAGCGCCATTCCCGAAAAAAAAAATCTTCTAAACTAAGGCAAATATCAAAAATCGGGCACAGTATGACACTAGATAATGTAGCCTAGTATTTTTAGGGCACGATTGTATAGCTTTTAGGTTAAAGACCAAATAAAGCTACAGAGTGTTGCTAAAAGTGGCCACTTTTAGTAACAATCTGTTTATAATTTTGTTGTTTTAAGTTAGGACTAAGTACTTTACTGTGCTCAAAAAATACTAATCAAGAATATCTAGTGTCATACTGTACCACATTTTTGATATTTGCCTTAGTTTAGAAGATATTAATTATTTTCGCGAATGGCGCTAGCATCGCGGTAAACTGGCTCATAAGTGTACTCAACTATAACTTCTAATACGATTAAAGGTACTTCAAACTATAGTCAGTAATATAAAAAAACTTAGTCAAACACCCCAATCGCTATTATTTTCTGGTTTTTGGCTCTCCTGAGTCCCTATTACGGCCGCTTTTGCAAAATTGCTTTGGGTCCTCTTTTTGTTTTTTTTTGTATTGACTTTGACACTCTAGAGGACGAAAAGCAATGTTGTCAAAAATGTGCAAATGTGGCCGTCAGGTGGCCGTAATATGACCTCCTGTCGCCTTTTACGACAGGCAGGGCAGGGCTTTCGTTTCGGTTGTTTCCTTCCATGACTATTCTGTCTTTAGTTGAATAGTAGTTGAAAGTTTTTGTTTAGTATTTATGATTATCTGTCCGTTTGCCTGTGTTTCTCTGTTATTCGTTTTTAAGGAAACTGTAGAAAACGCAAATGATATATTTATACTTAATCTAAATTTAAACAAAATTTTCCTCTACAGAAACTGGGGACTGGTTTTGTCAGACTTGTTCTCGAATCTTAAAAGAAACATTGAACATTTAATAAATGTTGTTGTTAGTTTTACCTTGAGCCGGTCGCCTGGGTAGTCCAAGTCCATTGTCTTGATAGCGCTGCTCGTTGAACCTCGCGTCCTCGTCGATCAGGCTCTCGAAGAAGTCTACGCTGCCGGTCATTTGATTTGATAGTTTGCTCTTTCGCGCATAACAGATTATTCTGGAATACAGATTTGTATTTTGAAGTCAAACAATATAGCTTTAGGCACTAGCTAGGGGGATGTTGTATACGCCTTAAATTATAAGACAATTTTACACATTTACCGAATAAGCATACTATTTTCCAGCTGTTTTATAAGACTATTTAATCCCTTTTTGCATAGAAAATCTGGATCATTACAGAAATCCCCACTATTAAATGCCCACCAATAGATATTGTAGTTTTTTTTCTTCAGATTTTCCCACCGGTATCTGGAATGATCCGAAAATTTGTACAAAAACTTCGTACCACCTAACCTATTACTATGTGGTGCATATATTATACATATAAACCTTCCTCTTAAATCACTCTATTCATTAAAAAAAACTGCATCAAAATCCGTTGCATAGTTATAAAGATATAAGCATACATAGGGACAGACGCGGGAAGCGACTTTGTTTTATACTATGTATTGAAGAACCGTCTAAATAGCCTTACTTTGGGATTTTATTATGCAATTTATGTACATACACGTTAGCTAAGAATATTTAAATCGTGCCCTGTAACTTAGCAGTTCATAAAAAATAAGGTTACATTGCTACTTGCACTGTGCTAATCAAACAATGGAACTTTGTATCGAAGCGAGGACCGATTAATTAAGATTGAGTACTTACTTATATAAAATTATATCGAAGTATTACTTGTTTATACTTAAAAATAACACATGAATTAATTTCAATAAATGTAAGTTTTAAACTAGTACTTGCCTAGAGAATTTTAAAAATATCGAGTTCTATTTCTATATTTTCAGTATCTATCTAATTACCTATTCAATATGATTCAAAAAGACTGATATTTTTTCCAACAAACTTAATAAGTAAGGCACACCTGTAGAGGCACGGCGAATATATGGAAATTATATTTAAAAAAATAGTTTGGCTAGGTGTCGCGCATACACAAACTGGATCAACACGATCAGCTAGCAAAGACGATTACCGGTATTGTATTTTTAATTTTTATTTTACATTGTGGCTATTTAGGGCCTTAAATAGGCTTGTGTCTGCGCATATAATAGGTAAGGTATAGGCTAGGTATATGTACTTACTTAAGTTTAAGAACTATGTTTATTAAGGTTTATTACAAAAAGGTTAAGTATATTTTCGGTTTACTTATTATGTAATACACAACTCAACATTAAAATAATTGAATGAACAATAATTCACACCTTTTTTCAAACCCTTAGAAAATAATAAACTTCGGGGTATTGTGTTGTGTCATATCTAATACAAAATAATATCAAAATTAGTACACACCTACACACTTTGTAAAAAGTAACGCGTGGTCAAATAATTGTGTACATTGTACGTACTTATAAACAAACGAGCGGTCCCGGCTTACTTCGTTACGTCATAGAATATAAGATACTACTAAATACTTGGCTCTATAGACTTTGTTCTTTTGACTGCCCAGAATGGGCGAATAAAAAAACAAACAACAAATACAAACCACCTGTCAAAATATGTAAACAACGGAAAAAATATTGCACCTTGGGTAACATTATTTGAGTTTAAGTAAGGATCCCTAATTTTTTTGAAAATCTTATATAGCCTATGTCACTCGGGGATAGTGTAGCTTCCTACCAGTGAAATAATTTTTCAAACAAACAAACAAACAAATCTTTCCTCTTTATAATATTGGTATAGAAATATATGTATAAGTCAGTAAGTATACGCGTTGACTTGAGAACCTTAGTTTTATTTTTATCGTTTAAAAATACTTTGAATAAGGAAATAATTAACCATTATCTCGAAGCACTGTCACACTCATCTACAGTGGCGGTCTAGAACGGCGTAACACTTCCGGTTTTTCTGTATTGCAAAATAGCTCTTCGCACGAGACCATAGACTAATCTGTTACGCCGTCCTAGACCGCCTCTGGACGATAGGTTGGCGATAGGTATATAGGTAAAATGCGACCTCTTATGTATGCTGTTTGCCATAAAAGCTGCAAATTAATTCCCGAAGTTTCTTCCACATATAGCAATAAGTATTTTTCTTTTGTGAGCCTTCAAAACATCAAGTCAATTCCAGTTGAAAATGTTTAAATATATAAATATTCCTAATAAAACATAGTCACGAACTAAACTAACTGGTAGGCGATGTATATTAGATCAGCATTCTCTAAAAACCATCGCGCAGCGCCTCTTCCAATAACCGCTGAGAGACGATTGTTAGATTCAACACAGTTTTTCATCACAATGCATGTTAAAACACTTCCACAGTTTTTTTCACTTCTTATTAAATTTCTACAAAATAAATAAAGGTATTTAAATCCGCCCGCGGTTACTGCCGTAAACAGAATGCGCGGGCGATGTTGCGGTTGCGTTGCGTACCAACGATACAGTGGCACTCTTGCACAAGGCCGAAAAAAAAGATTACTTACATGGATTCAAATCGACCGTTCTTCGTCGTTCGTCGTCGCTGACTTGCAGGGCAACGCACCCGTAAGGTCTTTGGATACTGATCGGTTCACCTGCATATAATAATGTCACACATTTAAAGGTTCTTCACGTTGTTTCCTTTTTAGAGCTATAGAAACCTAACATAGAGCTCTATAGTATAGACTCCATCTAATATGGAGCCTCTGGACTTGTGGTGATGATCACTTTAATGTTACGCTTGATGACCCGGGTCCTAACCTAAGCCTGACAGCGGGGCGAATATTGTCAAAACGGAAATCAGATAATAATTATAAATTTGAACCTAATTTAACGAGTTATCACTGTAGTTTGAGGGTCTACATTGTATTTTGTTAAATACTTTTTTCTGAGACATAGGTAAGTAACTGTGATAAGGGCTGCTTATGACAACATGCATGGCAATAGTTTTTTTCCGGTAAATGTATGAATACTTATCTTAATTTATTTCATCATCATCATTTCATCTAAGAGACGTCCACTGCTGGACATAGGCCTCCCCCACAGAACACCACAACGACCGGTCTTGAGCGACCCTCATCCAATGTATTCCCCCATCCTTCAACAGGTCGTCTGACCACCTTATGGGGAGTCTGCCTGCTCTGCGTCTTCCGGTTCGTGGTCGCAACTCGAGAACTTAACGGCCTCAGCGACCATCTGTTCTTCGAGCTATGTGCCGTGCCCATTGCCACTTAAGTTTCGCAATTTGTTTAAGTATACAAAATCTTATTAAAATTTAAATGTTTTACTCATACATACCTTGCTTATTAGAATGCATTGAGTGTGTTTTTTGGCTGCCGCCTATTGGTTTCAATGTTAATCGTTTCCTAAGCCGGAAGGAACCTTGATAACCAAAAGTACTTCATCAATAAAACCAATACTTAAGTATACAATACTTACCTCACATTCAATACAAAATCTTTTTGAAAATCCAAATAATTTTATTTAAATATATTTATGAATTCCTTATCATAATAAAATAAGTATATGGGATAGGTCTATCTGACTGAGCTAAATAAAAAATATAAAAAAATAATATAATATTAAAAAAATTATAACAATAATTGAGAAAGAGTTCGTTAAGACATATCTACCTCTAGCGAACTATTCTTAGGATCATTAAATCTAAAAGTCTTTAAACTCTGGTTCATAAGAGTTAGGTATTCAAGTGTTCAATCTCATTTAGAAGGAAGGCGTTATGCGAATTTAGTTTCTTTTGTGATGTAAAAATATGATGAATTTTGATTGATGAACGATGACCTAAAACAAAAGTTTATAATTATTTTTAATGTCATCTCCCTGAAAACCATTTCTAATTGAATTTATATTCTAATACAAAATATTGTAAGTATAGTACCTACCTACACTTAAGGTGAGAACGATGGGTGAGCAGACTGGTTAATGATCTCAGAATCAAATTGAATAAGATTACTTCATTCTTTCAACAATGTTTTAAGAACGGACTTTTGGAATTATACATATATGTATAGATATTCATAAAGAAAATATGTTAGGAACATTTAAACAAAGATAGACGTACTTACTATAAATAGGCAATGTCCTGGCTTTATTTCCTCAATGCAAGTTTAAACACTAGAGCTTTAAAATAATGCCTAATATAAATAAAATAACGCAATCACGACGTGCGTCGGTAAAACAGTGATATGCATTCAGGATTGGTAAGCACGCCAGCGGGCGCCATAAACGGTCTAATGTCGTGCCAATGCCGTGCGATGCGTGTGATGCGAGGTGAGGTCGTAGGATGTGCATTGTCATTACTGGCGAAATGTTATCAAAGACTGGCAGACGTTCAGTAAAGGAACCTTTTAAACTTTGCTCCTGAAGATAGAGTTATGTCTATGTGTTGATGTCTTTTTTTTTTTAAGCAAATATCAGGATTCTCTATTGTAACGAATTCCACTAATATCCCATTTTAAAACATGTCATCATAATAAAACACTATAGGTATAAATTTACAATTTTTCAGCTTCTTGAGTTAATCAGATAGTATTATACAAACCTTTATACCTTTTACAAACTAAACTAAACGTAAATATTACGTAATTAAACCTATATGTATATTGCTAATAATAAATAACATTAACAAACGTTAACCATGGATTTTATCGACCGAAACGCTGCTATGAGAGTATTATTTGCTTTTTAATTTAAAGTTATCGTCTATCTGTCGAAGTAATGGTGTTATTAAAAATTGCTAAACCCTATTTTTGAATTTGTTAAAAATATGCAAGAAATAGCTTTTGCCCGCAGCTTCGCACGCGCTTTTTCATTTAAAACGTTAATTACTGGTTGATGTACTACTCAGGATTTTGGTGACATAATTTCTGATCGCACCTATACCCCTAAAAATATCTACCTATTTACAGTAGTAATATTTTGTTTATTTCAGTTCCCGTGGCAACTCCAGAAATTCCTTTCTACACTCCACCATTTAGACACTGTAACTCATATTCCTAACATTTATATTAGCTGGTTGGGTAAAATATTAGCTCGGTAGTTGGATTATGTACCTACTCGGGTGAATTTTTTTTAGGCGCTTTATGTTTTTGGGAATGTTCCGTTACCATGTGAATTTTGGTAAATATTTTCTTAATATGACTCTGAATCTAATTACACCCACTGAAGAACCCGTTTTCCTATTTTTACGTCAAAATAAAGAAATATACGTTGTTTTCATACAAACTAAAGAGTCCCGTTTTACGTTCCCGTGGGAATTTAGTATATTTCTTTCTTTAACTACTACTACTACATCCACAGAGACACTTGTAGACCAAATTCCACGTTGACATACTCAAGGAAATACATTTTTCATACAAAATAATTAGTCCGGTAATCCCCGTTCCCATGGGAATTTAGTTAATTCCTTTCTTTCAACACACTTTCATCCACTGAGGAACCTGTACACAAATTTCACGTCGATACACTCAAGAAAGTCGATTTTTCATTACCACAAAAAAAAGTCCCGTAATTTCCGTTCCCGTGGGAATTTTGTAAATGACTTTCTTTTAAAATTCCTACATTTACTTAGGAACCTGTTCACCAAATTTCACGTCGATATACCCTAGGATCTCGATTTTTCATTCTCACTAAAAAGTTCCCGTAGTGCCCGTTCCCGTGGGAATTTTTTAATTTCCTTCCTTACAACACTCCTTCATTCACTGAGGAAACAGTACACTAAATTTCACGTCGATACACTCAATAATGTAGATTTTTCATACTAACTAAAAAATCCCGTAATTCCCGTTCCTGAGGGAATTTTGAGAAATCCTTTCTTAGCGGATGCCTACGTCATAACATCTACCTGCATGTCAAATTTCAGCCCGATCCGTTGAGTGGTTTGGGCTGTGCGTTGATAGATCACTATGTCAGTCAGTCAGTCAGTCAGTCAGTCACCTTTGAGTTTTATATATATAGATTAAGAAAACTTTTACTGAATTATTTTGATTAGTATATAATCTTCAGAAAGTATACCAAACACAAAAATTTAAAATTTTGCTCGGAAATTATTTACTGTGGAGTTGTGTTATTCACAAGGAGTAACTCATGGGACTTCGGACGCTATAATGTATGGACGCATGAGATCAAATGTTCAAATGAATTTAATACTTACCTAAGTATTTATTTTATAATATAAAAAATATATATATAGCATTTATTTTGACCGATATGATGCATTAAATTATTGTGGAATGAGTATCTATAAGTATATTAGTGTATTTTGTTTATTGTTTTAATGGCTTAGGCATTAAATTAACCCAGAAAGGTTAATGTGAAACACATATTTTAATACCCATAAAATTTAACAATAAACGATCGCCATCAGCGTTAACTTTTGCGTTGACCTAAAATAAAAAACAAAAGAGTGTTTCTTAATTTGCGAAATTATGAGAATTGGCCGGCTTACCTATTCGGTAAAGAAAAGGTGATACATTCTGTCGGTGTATCGGTTGTGCAATAGTAAATCTTTTTCTAATTTCGAAAACGGCTAAGTGAAACTATAATATCTGTACTATTATAAGCTGATACTACTACTACTACTAACAATAATAAGCTGTATTTCAAAATCTTTCGAGAATTTATAAGTATATCTAATGAGAAATAAAAAGAATTCGTTCAAATCATTGCAGTTTTTCCTTAAAAATTATCCTGCTTTAACTTCACACACAAAAATCCAATATCTTAGCATGAAAAACACAAAACAGAAAACCCTCTATTTTTACACAACTAACAGAAACCCCTCTTTTTACACAATTAATGTATTCCTCGTCTTTATTTCCAGATCCATGCCTCTACATTCTGCGGTTTGCCTCCCAGCTGCAGTTTGCAGACAAGAAGCACGAGGTCAGCATGACCGCGCTGCGACTCGTACAGCGGATGAAGAGAGATTCTATACACTCTGGACGAAGACCTTCCGGGCTTTGTGGAGCTGGTGGGTATAGTGTTTTAAATAAATACAGGAGCTGCTTGGAGTTGGGTTTCCTGTTGGTTATCTGTAGCTTAGGTGAATCTACCATACCTGAGGTGGATATAGAGACAACAATATTATACAACGCTAATGAATGAAAGAACTCTGCGCTTACCCCAAAGTTTATAATCATAAATGATCGACGAGGATTTAGAATAAATCATATTTTAATTGCCCTGAACCTTCCGAACTCTGCCAGGATGCCACAAACGATACGCGTTTAAATATCGCGGATAACATTACATTAGTTTTAAATCAGGTACGGTACGACACACCTTCATAATTATTTCCAAAAGCATTTTTCAACACAAACATAACCCTTCCAGCACTTCTGATAGCGGCGCGCCTTCACAACTTCAACCGCACTCCAACAGACGTGATACGAATAGTCAAAGTTCACGAGTCCACGTTGAGGAAGAGGCTAATGGAGTTCGGAGACACCCCCTCGAGTGCTCTCACCCTGGACGAGTTTATGACTGTGGATCTGGAGGAGGAGCAGGACCCACCGGCTTTTAGGGCTGCCAGGAAAAGGGATAAGGAACGTCTGCAGAAGGTATGGGATTAGGGCTCTTGTTACGTATAGTATTAGAGCGTTAAGAGGGTTTCAACCGCGAAACTATAGCGCCACTTTCGAAAAAAATTAAATATGCGTTAATGATGCACTAGATAATCTTGCTAAGAATTTTTAAGGGCACAATTGTGTAGCTTATAGGATAAACATCTTAGAAATATACGGTTTGTTGCTAAAAGTGGCCACTTTAGGCAACAAACAGATAAATGTTAAAGTTACGAGAGATAGAGGTCCAGATATTTGGTAGCAAACAAAAGTCGCTGATATTGAACTCAACGAAGCAACGCGCTTATGGAGATATATTATATAAATGTATGTCATTTTTTTTCAATGCAGTTAATAGAAGAAGAAGATGGTGAAAAGGAGTTGACAGAACTACAGAGAGAGATAGACTTACAATTAGAGAAGGACAACTCCAAAAGAAAGAAAATAGCTGCGCAACCGAGTGTTCTTCCTACTGGTTTGTACAAATTGTTAATTCTCTCTTACCTTATATTTTTTTATTGAAAAAGATCAATGAATATGTTTGCCGCAGATACAGGTGTTTCAGTTAGCAGTTATGTGGACTGTGACGCGGTAGCACTTGGTTCGATACTCGTAGTGGACTAAAATTGTTATTGTGAATATCGATGTTTATCTTAAATAAGTAACAGTTAGCAATTAGTTAATAGTTTATAGACTGATAATCAATTAGGTTTTCGTTAGCAGCAAAATACATGTAACTTTTGCACCTATCAAATTGTTTTGAATAAGAAAAAAACTCTGTTGGTTTTTGTATGTGTTTCGGGCACCCTAGAAACAGGTTCTACCAGATTATTGGCACTGAGTGTGATACTTGCATTAAGTTGGCTGATTAGTATTACTTAAGGGCCAGTTTACAGCGATGCTAGCGCCATTCGCGAAAAAAATAATATATTCGAAAATAAGGCAAATATCAAAAATGTGGCACAGTATGACACTAGATAATGTAGCCTAGTATTTTTAGGGCACATTTTTAAATCTTTAAGGTTAAAGACCATATAGAAACAAAGTGTTGCTAAAAGTGGCCACTTTTGGAAACAATATGTGTTTATTATTATTTTGTTCTTTTTTTAGGACTACTTTACTGTGCTCAAAATACAAAATACTAAGCAAGATTATCTAGTGTCATACTGTGCCACATATTCAATATTTGCCTTAGTTTAGAAGATATTTTTTTTTTTCGGATTGGCATCGCTGTAAACTGGCTCTTAATGCACCTGGGTAAACCACCTAGGTGCATTAAGTAGATCAAGCCACAAATATATGATAATTTAACAGATAACAGCACAATAGAGAACAGTGAGGCGTCGCGTTTTGCCGCGGAGGACGCGCTGCAGCTGATCGGCGAGATCGCGCACGAGGCCGCCCCGCGCTCGGGACTCAAGCAGGAGAAGATCGAGAAGGGACTTGGTAAGACATTACCATTTATTCGCTTTCATTCAACGCACATTCTAGTTTCCATCTCATATGTGATTTAGCAAGCAGCACGATGACCGACACGTACTACAGCTACACCACAACACGTGGGCGGGCAATAATATAAAATGTGCGATATTTTTAGAATATTTTGTAATATGCCTACCACATTTTGTGGTTATTTTTGACTGCGTGAGTGTTACCGATCACATCGCAGAATCCTGAGTCTAATGAAATCTGAGTCTAGCTCGACATCAGCCACAACCCAACAACAACGACATTTTATCGTTACCACTAATCAATTTTTTTCTATTTCCTATTCAGCATATCAATCTAACCTTATTGCAGCCTAAATAAAGAAGATTTTTTCAAAGACTAGCTTGATGACCTGGCTTATGAGTTTCACTAAAATTAATTCCATATTATTTTAATTCAAGGTCCCGATTTAGCAGTAATAGGACTCGGCCCCAGTGATGATAGTAAAACGGACAACTTTGTTAAGCCAGAACCAAAACCTCACTTTAGTAAAGACCTAATAAGAGAGGAAGAGCTGCATTTGAACGAAAAGGATGAAGACTACGTCAGTTCTCTCATAATGACTGAAGCTGAAGCGGCAATGAAAACAAGGCTGTGGAACAAAATTAATGCTGGTTACCTCAAAGAGCAGAAAAGTAAGTACATACGGTAGTATAACGTTACCTACTTTAAGAGTATGAGGTAGGTAATACTGCAGTAACCTCATTGAACAATAATACTGGTTGGTAAAACTTTGAGAAAAAGTTTATGTTCCATTTTCGGCAAATGGAAATGACAGGTTATTCTTCAAGGTTGGTAGTATGTACTAGTTTGTAATCTTATTCCTAATAACTCTGTGATCTTATTACGATTTGGTACTGGCTGGAAGATAGAGCCGTTCAAATATTTCGTTCGAAACAAAATTGTTTTTCTTAAAAAAAATCTTAGCCAAAATGACTTGGCTATATTCAGTTTTATAAATTCCTGAGGAAAATTCTGCGCTTCCGAACTATATGTACTTATACAGTTTTTTACTTTTATTACAGTAAAAGAAGAAGCGCGAGCCAAAGAAGCAGCAGAAGGCAAAGACAAAAAGAAAAAAGTTCGCGGCTCATACAAGAAGCGTGTGCCGTGCAACGCGGCGACGGCGGGAGAGGCTATAGAGAAAATGCTTCAAGAGAAACGGATTAGTAGCAAAATTAACTACGACATACTGAGGAGTTTAGACTCGCCCGGCACGCCCGCGCCCTCTGCCGCGCCTGTTGTCGTTGATGAGTAAGTGGTTTATTTTTTAAGCTTTCTGTAGTATACTAGTAAACTATGTAGTTTTAAAACTACAATCAGTTCACTTTCATGTTCTGGCTGTGTTCAACAATGCCGGCCCTTAGCTTATCTGTTCAAGGTTTGAGGTCATTGTGAATTTATAAAGAATTAGTCTATTGAAGGATTCTATTTAATGGTGAAATTATTTTCAAATCTGCTCGCCCCGTTGTTTCGGTGCTCAGTTTCGACGCTTAATCTATTCAAACAAATAAAAAATCATTTTTTCTGTATTTTACTTTATTCCCCGTATTCGCTCTTAAGAGAATACATAACTAATTTTCATAACTTCTGTTCAGTAGCAAAACAGCGAGTGCAACCGAGCCGTCGCCGGCGCCGCTAGTGTTATCGTCTCCGGTGCCGCGCAAGCGCAGGAAGCAGGCCCCGCCCACTCTGGCGCTGGGGGCCAGCCCCGCGCCCGCCACGCCCCTCGCCGCGCCCGCCACGCCCGCGCCGCCCACACCGCTCATGGCTGGTAAGAAACTACTGTTTTACTAATACTGCTCAAGTACTAAGACAACAATAGTAAGCGAGTCGTCACCCGCGCCGTTGATGGCTGGTAAGTCACTAAAATTCTAAGTCTGTCCAGTAGGCCTATTGCGGTTCTTAATGGTAATGGAACTCTTAACGAGAATGAAAATAGTCATTGGTATTGCGGTTACAAAACTATTTTTAATATCGCTATGGTAATGAATAAAAGAACGATTGAATGATAAGACTATGGGCGCTTTTATTTTAATTATTTCACCCAATTTTACATTCAAAAAAGATTTTTCAAGGTTTACAAAATGTAACTTCTTAACTCATTAACAATATCGATAAAGGGAGCAAGTGAGTCGCCTGTATCATTTGACAGTTGACATCCATGAATTGACTTCATTTCAATCCCCATTTTCATTCGGAAACAACGGCAATACCATGAAACGTCAAAATAGTCAAATAGTTCGATCAGCCATGAAAATGGAGATTGAAGTTCATTATGCCGTCAATATTCGTAAGATTGATATCCAGACTGGATATAAAATGTCACATTTACTTTCATTTTCATGACTATTGAGAACCGCAATAGGTCTGCTGATCGCCCGCGCGCATCGGGGAGTAATCTTATTCACGTATGCAATCAATGTAAATATAAAATTGTGTTAACCCAAATTCAATCATACAACAGAGACCGGCGACGAGTTCGACGACGAGCTCGAAGCCGAGCCGGCGGACGCGACCGCCGAGCTGTCGCTGGCCGCCATGCTGCAGAACGGTCCCGACGACGACTACTACGATTATGAGGAATACTAGATATCACTAACACTACATCTTTCTATACAGGACTTGTTCGAAAATGTATACAGGTTACTTCTAACTGGCTAATAAATCAAAGGCTTCGGCACAGCATACCTAACAACTTTTCCCTAGCAACATGGGTCGAAATCTCAAAACTTAAATCAGCTTTCCCGTACATTGATTGATTGACCCCGTCAGCTGATCAAACCAATGTATGGAACAGCTGTATTTTATTTTTTATTTCGACACATGTTGCTTTGAGGTGAAGTTGTTAGACTTGTTAGGTATAGTGAGCTTAATCCCTCCTTTGATTCGTTACCGCCGGTAACATTTTAGAAATCGATGTTAAATATTGTATTTATTGTTGACGTAATTTTAATAATTAATTTATTATATTTAAAACGAATTCTGTTCATCATATTATCCTATAACTTTGCCAAAAAATGGGGATAAACATGTAGCTAACTAGTACACTTATTTCATAGTTGTATAATGTTTTTAAAGTGGCGGCTGTTTATCCCTGGAAAGCTGTTGGGTAAAATGTGGGCAACACCTGCATAATACGATCTCTTCTATTTATGATTAGATTAAGGCTTCTTTGCAATGTATTAAATGAATTTGTAAAACAAGATTTTTAGTAACTCGAATGTGTATTTAATAAAGATGAATATGTATATGTATATAGTAATGATTTTAATATAGTACCTACACATTGTAATATAATTTCGGAGTTCGAAATTCTTTTAACTCCTTTTTTTTATTTTGTTACCTTTGTGTGTTTAATTTATAAGATTGAGTCTAATATTTTCGTAGGTGGTAGTGAGAATGTGTTTTTTTTTACAATTTTTCTTTGTTTGTTAGTGGTTTTAAATATTGTATTTAAAATTGCCCGTTTTTTTACGCTAGATTAGTATCTTTTTTTTATGTTCTTAGTATTGATGAGCTAGGTGCTTTAAATGTATATACTTATTTACTTATATGTATACCGCCTGGTCAGTATATGTCACGTCACCGCAAAATAATATCTAACCGTAAAATTTCAAACTTTGTTTTTTAATTTAAAGTGACGGTACTTAATAGTTTTGCAAACTGGAGATTGTAAAATTTTATGATAAAAGATGAAATATACATGAAAAATGTACCTTAATATGTTTAGGTTAATTATTTAGGTAGAAAATGAATGCTAGATACTAGATAGTTTATTATAAGCAGTATAATTTATTCTTTTTACAGAGACGAAAGGTTTATAACAGAAAATAGTATTTATATTTTTAAGTAAGTACCAGCTATCATGTTTATACTTCCTCTATTCATATTACTTATTACTTAGGTACCTATTAAATAAAAAACAACTTTCTTAAATCCCTAAAAAGTCTTATATTATTTATTTGATTGTAACTGGGTGATTTGACTAATATATAGATAGGTACATTGAATTAGAGCTTTTTTCTCTAAACAGTTTTGGATAAAAGCTTAGGTACTTCGTATGTCCCTACCTACTTAGTTAATGACTGTACATTTATTATTATATTTACTGCGCACAGTGCAAGTCTTAACTTGAAGCAAGATGCTAGTGATGATCACATTTACGTAAATGTTAAATTCTGTTTTATGTAGGTTTGCTAAAGTTAAGTCATTAGGAGGTGAAGGGTTGTGTTGATTATTTAAAAGTAGCATGTAGCATGGATGAAGTGGGCATTATATCTTCCAAAACAAGAGTTGTTGTTGGTTATAGTTGTTCTTTTATTTCCATTGTTACCCAATTTCCCCTTGATATTCCCAAGTGAGTAAAATGCTAATTAAATGAAACAATCATGGGTATTTTCTCAGGACTAACCTTAGGAGGCTGGTTCACGAATTAACTATGAAAATAAATCAATAAATAAATTTGGGCTCTATTCTATTGACTATGATGTAGGTACTTAGGTATAGTTCTATGTTCTAGGTGTACATCTATCGTGAGAAAAGTATCACATTGAATGTGACTGTGCATCACTAGCCCCGGTAATCTGCTAAACTTGTCGCTACACGCTGCAAGCAACTGATTAGGTACATCACATCGGCACGGCGAATACCATGCGTCATCGTGCGACCCAAAGTTTATTTCTTGGGTCATATTTGTTTTGGCTGCATTAGACTGGTGGCCACTGCGTGGCAAACTAACAGCTGTGATAAAGAAAAGTTATATTTTTATATTCGTGTTTTATACCCTTCTAATTTTTATAATGGGTTTTATATGTAAGTCACAGTTGCGCGTGTTAGGGAGTTTAATGAACTTGGCTAAAAATAAGAATTTTTTTATAAAGTTAAAATTAGCTGCAATGAAGTATCAAGCTGTATGGGGAGGATTAAGGAAAAAACGAATACTGCAGTAAGTTTAAAGATTTAAATGTTAATTATACCTACTAATATAAGTACTTACTTTTAATAAAATATTTTAACCAAGTTACTGTCATATATTCTACTAGAGGCTGCCCCACGGGTTTTACCCGCGGATTTTTTATAAACACCAAAATCTCGTTTTGTCCCGTTCCCATAGGAATTTTGGGTATTTATTCCTTAGTGCTCCCCTACACTCCCCAAGGAACCTACATGTCGATATATACGCCCAGTAGTTTGAGCTCTGCGCTGTCTGTCAGTCAGTCGGTCAGTCAGTCAGTAACGAAATAGTTTTATATATATTTACTAGAGGCTGCCCCGCGGTTTCACTCGCGCAGATTTCTCATAAACATAAAAATCCAGTTTTTTCCCATTCCCATGGAAATATCGGGAAATCCTTTCTTAGTGCTCACCTACACTCCTCATGAAAACCACATTTCAGCTTTCTACGCCCAGTAGTTTAGGCTCTGCGTTGTCTGTCAGTCAGTCAGTCCGTCAGTCAGTAACGACTAATACTTAACGACTAATAGGTACTTAGTCGAAGTCACTAGTTTAAGTAGGTACATTAAATAAATCTTTTAAATCTTCCTACCTAGGTACCTATTTCGATAAGCTGAGGAGATTGATGTCACGTTACCATATGCTAGTAAGATAAATTAATTAAATAAAATTAGTAAGAACGCAACGCTCGCACGCAAGCAAGTACCTACCTAACAACTAACAACTTCGCAAATTCGCAATCGCAAGATTCGCAAGGAAGTTGTTTGTTACCTAGTCGTTTTCGTTTCACAGAAGATCAAGATTCCCGCCTTTATTAACTTTTTGTATATCCGGTTTTGTTTGGAAATTATCTTTAAGCTTGTCCCACACATTAGCGCGCAAAATCTTGTGCTCTCGATTTCCATAGACATGGTAGATCATTTCAATAAAATGTTCGCGATGTGCCTAACAATTCACTCCCATTTCCGGGTTGCAAACCAAGTTTCTGTCTCTTTCACTCATAGCAAATGCTGTATCGACCTGTCTCCTTTTCTATCGAGTCTGGTATCAACTACAGTCATTCTTTAATCACCGGATGTAGTAAAAATAAAATTAATCTGTGCCATCCTATGTTTGACTCTGACTTTGATGCAGTGCTGCCAACCGTACGATTTAAGTCGTATTTGTACGACCTATTTAGCCCTGGTACGATGTAAAATCATGTGTTCGAAATCGTACGCAAAACAACCAATATCGCAATCTTTTCAATTTTTATTATCTTCTTAACAGTACTTAAAATAACGAATTCCATTTAGTAACTGTGATTTTGATAGCGATTAGAATACAATTTAAAAATATTTGTAATTTGTGACAAATATTGATTTTAATTTAATGATATTACGAATATTATAGAAGTAAAGCCTCTTTTTCCTGACAAAATTTAAACATTTGTATTTAGTTTGAAAATACATAATATATTTTGCTTAAATGATGAGAGTGAGTAGATCAGTGGTATTTGGATTGTATATATACTAGCTTTCCCGGCGAACTTCGTATCGCGTCTCACAATTCTTCAAAAAATCTTTCCAATTTTTCGATATTTAAACCTTCCCTGTACTTCTACAAACATATAAAGACCAATCAGCTAAATCGGACCGGCCATTCTCGACTTTTAGCGAAACTAAAAAACCACCATTTATTTTTATATTTATAGTAGAAGTAGATAGATGTGAGTTTCAATTTGTAAGGTTATATACATAAATAATAATTTTTGTATTCGAAATAGATTAGCAAATCAAATATTTATTGGCAGTCTTCTAGTTTAATCATAAATTATTTTATTATTTTACTAGAGGCTGCCCCGCGGTATCACCTGCGAGGTTTTTTCTTAAATACAAAAATCCCGTTTTCTCCTGTTCCCATGGGATTCGACTGTGGTTGGGGTACGATCCCGTCCAAAAATAAAGTTGGCAACACTGCTTTGACGTCTGTATGTTGGTTGGGTTGGCAGTACTGCACTACGCTGAGTTGAGCTTTGTTTGGGTCGAAGTCAAACTGAAGTTCGGTCGGTCCGCCACACAAAATTAAAAACACATTTTATTTTGTGTTTACGAGATTTTTGTGATTGTACGGACTAAAATAAACTAAACTGCCCTTTCGTCTTTTTAAATAATTGACGACATTTGTGTGCTAAGGATTGCCTGTACCTGTACCTTTGAATTATTCTGTGTGTTTACGTCCAGATAAAGTGAAGTGTAAATTCGTGATTCTTGTAACAATGAAGATCATTATTTTTGTCGCTATTTAGCGATGTGTGCCCTTAAAATTGTTGTGTTTTGATGGTTTTCCATGGTGTTCGTGATAGTGCCGTTCATAAAGCATAATTCAAATCATAGGTTCCACAATCGAGGAGACGGATTCTATCATGGTCGTAAAACGGTAAGTGGGCCCTGCTTGTGCGTCTTACCAGGCCAGTCCAAATTTATTGTTTGAGTACCTACCTAGGTACCGACTCTGTTCAAAATGTCAGTTGCATTGGACGAGTATGCCTGTTTTTCTTTTAGCTCTTGTTTGATGGGTAGATTACAAAATGCTTTATCACCTTATTTATCACCTTTGTAGGCCTATGAATTCATTTGTATCCTCCACTTTGTTTACATTGCATTTTAATCTTCTATGCCAGTTAATAGAACTTGCAACTCACATTATCTAGGTATGTCTATTTTAGATAATATCCTTTTTGGCTAAATATGAATTTGTTAACGTAAGGCTTAAAATTCTGAATTTAGATTAATTCAATAATATCTCAGAAACAATGTTAAGACCAGCAAGGTAAGCAAGTTCAAGGTGACAACCCAATCAATCTGGCAACTCGGTTCGTTATTGTAATAGCCCCCTTATATTGTAATACCCCTAAACACATTTTTAGTCCTTTTCCTTAAAATTACTGAGCTTTACCATAAAAAAGTAAGATCAGGTTTAATTTAGATCAAGAATGAAATATCAGATCTGATTTCATTTATTGCTTTACAATTGAGAGCAGGTTTAAATGTTTTGTGGTAAGGCCTACAGTGGTAAAAAAAGTGACAGACCTTAAAGGGTGATTATCAGGAACCGAGTTTTAGGTCTGTCCAAGCTTATATCTCTATTAACTGCTGCCTTTTGAATACTGTTTTTTTTTGTACAATAAGTAAGTCGGTAGGTTCTTAGAGCATCACATAATTCAGTACAATATATTACAGGATTTTGACAATGTTTTTTTGAAGATGAAAATTCTAAGTTCTTTGGCGCGTCCATAACTTACTTTTTTATTTCTGATATTTCTAAATGACCGAAATAACAAATAACAAATGCTATATAAATGTATTACATTATAAATACATTAGAGGAAATTGTGATTTAATTTTGGTTAATTATTTACTAGGATTTTTGGCTTACGACCCCAAAAAGTTCTGTCCGTCAAAAAATTCTAATTTCTTTGGCGCGACAAAACCATTGATCTTACACTGCTTTAACGAGACGCACCTCTGTCTATTGACCACTCCCCGCTCTAGCTAGTCCCCCGCCAACAAATACAGGAAGCAGAGTTGCCTCGGGTATCACGACGACAAATTAAAATTTATTTTCATCTCACCTGTGGACTTTGGTCCAGTAAGTGTCTAATTTCTTTGATATCCCTTTTTATGTTAATATTTACAATCATTTAATTCTCAATTTTTGTGTGAATTGTATTATTAAAATTATATGCACGTGGCAATAAGAGGTTTTATTAGCGCTAATGCTTTTTTTTTAATAAAATAAATTACAAGATTTCTAATTTCTTTGTCCCTAATTTCGTTGTATTTCTTTGGCATTTTGCGCCAAAGAAATTAGTTTTAATCCAAAGAAATTAGATTCAGTACAAAGAAATTATAAAACTTATGTCAAGTCGAGTATTATAAATATAACTTCATGTACAAATATAGTAAACCATAACCAACAAGGGCTTTCGATGGAAGTTTTTTTATATTTGTTGATTCTGCTCATATTTTTATTAAAAATTTCAAGATGTAAAATGAAATGTGCGCTTAAAATTTATAATCGCCTGATCAAGAAGCAACATTCAAGACAGTAATTTAGGAAGGAAAAAACGAACTAAAAAAGAAAGACTTAAAATAGACGAAGTATGTTTTATTAATTGGAATGACAACATAACAAGCCTGCGTAATCAAATATTGAATATCGCCGTTATCTTTAAGGAAACACCATAGGTCATAAGAAAAGACCTATAATTTAACATAAACACAAATATTTTGATTATGCATGTTTAAAATACCAATAATTAAAGTTAATTTGAAACAAACCTTTTTTTGTTTTTATTATCTGCCGCTTGTTTGTTGCAGATATTAAAAACATAAAATTTAAAACTAATTTCTTTGAACACGATTATAATTTCTGTGGCAACATTTCTAATTTATTTGGGGGCAATTCTAAGATCTTTGGCAGTTTCTCTAATTTCATTGGAAAAAAATCTAATTTCTTTGGGCAAAATCTAATTTCTTTGGGGGAATCTAATTTCTTTGGCAGTCATATTTTAGAACGCTAAAACTTCGTAATGGCTCGATCAATTTTAGGGCGAAACACATTATTTTGTAGGTTTTGACTACGTCTACAATGTATGTTATTTTTTGTAGAGTAAATATTAAAAAAAAAATGCGCCAAAGAAATTAGTCATTTTAAGCCATTTTCTGATAATCACCCTAAAGTAGGTAGTTCAAATATTCACAGGTTTGTAGGTGTACCCTACATATAAATATATATGACATTATATACTTAAAATAAAATAAGCAGAACAGAACTTACAAAGCGACACCTCTCAATTATTTTTTCATTGTAGTTTTGGTTGAATGTCAAGCTAAGGCTAATATATCTGATGACAATGCTTAAGGTGATGTGATTAGCTTCAAGGCAAGGCACATTTTTGACTCAATAGATCTGCTTACGGAATATTGTAATAATAATATGTCTAGTCAGCTGCAAGTAATAAGTGCACAGTAAACTCTGACCTTGCCGCAGTGATGGCCTCTCTATTTTATTTTGCAACAAAGCATTATAAAACAGTCATCATCATCAATATATATAAAACTCTTCCGTTACTGACTGACTGACTGACTGACAGACAACGCAGAGCCGAAACTACTGGGAGTAGCGGGCTGAAATTTTGCATGTAGGTTCCTTAGGGAGTGTAGGTGAGCACTAAGAAGGGATTTCACGAAATTCCCACGGGAACAGGAAAAAACGGGAATTTTGTGTTTATGAGAAATCTGCGCGAGTGAAACCGCGGGGCAGCCTCTAGTTATACTTATAATTTAATAAATAAAATTTCTCTCATATACTTAGAAAAACCAATTCCATTGAAGTCTCTCGACTTGATTGCTGAAACAGAGTATTTGTTTTTCAGCGGAGTTTTGATGTTTTTGTACCGCACTGAGTTATTTTTAGCATTTCAGGGGCTATTTCTGATTCAACCTGTGCGTACAATGCGCGCTGACGTCTATAAAGTTCGCTTTTAAACCCTCATTAAAGTTTCATTGCTCGGGGGAGTTACGTACGGCTGCGTCGCTTATCAACGGTGGGACGACGACGGGTCTGTGGTGGCGTTACAATTGCTTCATGCACTTCCGAATCCGAAGACGATGGAAAACGCGCATTGTGGTGCTATTAAACCCCGAGCACGGAAAATATAATTTATTTATTATAACTAAACCAGCTTTATTCGTTTGGAATGTGCGGCCTTTATGCCTGAACGAATTATTAGGTCTGAATCGGTCTGATCTAACGCATGGATTTAACGGAAAAATTTACCAGCAAACGAATGAGTATTGCTGAATGTAGTATTTGGCATAAAAGTGTTCACGCACGAAGGGGCTTATCCCGTGGTTTCTTGGAAGGAGGTTGGTAGGTAGTACCTACTAGGTACCTGCGGACCCCACGCATTATCGTCGGATGCCGGTAGCTCGTGTTCACTAGGCTGAAATTTTCACGCCTATTCACTTTCCTAGAGCATACATTACGATGATTTTATCTATGATCATAAATATGTATCATTATACGCTAGTTGTTCTGAGTGCTAATTGCGCAGATAAAAAGACGTAGTTTTAAGGCGGTAACTCACGGTATGACGCGAAATTCAAATTTTTTCACGTTTTTTAATTATTTTGGCGAAAGTATTCATTTTTAATAAAGTTTAAATGAATTCGCGTACGTCAAAACCTATTTCCCACATTGTGATATATCGTTTTTGAAAGACAGAGTTAGGGATTTTGTTTATATTCAAGGAACTTGTTTTTTGGACTTTTACCCCTTAGACACAAAATCTGTAGGTCTGTCTTCCAAAAACGTTGTATTGCAATGTAGAGAATGGTTTATTACACACGCAAATTGATTTAAACTTTATTAAAAATTTATACTTTCGCCAGAATAAATAAAAACAACGAAAAAATTTGAATTTCGCGCCATAGCGAGAGTTACCACGTTAACACTAAAAAGCACGTTATGTTTTGCCGTTCGATAAACCGTGGCGTGGACCATTTCTTTAGACATCCGCAGAACGGCTGGCAGGTGGCTCCCACACCTGCGGCAGATGTTACCGATCTGCGGGCCATAGCTCTATTAAGTTGCTTTTACCTAACTTAGCACCATTCTATTTCTGGAATCTATACAGGCTGGTCAATCATGTTAAAAAAGCCTCTTCGGAATCCTCTACAATTTATACCAACCACCTTTAGTTAGAATGAATTTTAACGGTTTCTTTTTATTTGCGAGAACATGCGACGAATTGATTTCAATGGCTTTCGGCATTATGGGGCTATATTTTGCATAATGTTATTATCCATCGATCGAGGCGGAGAGATCCTTGCCAACTGCAACGCACGCGCACGCCAACGAGTGCGGACTTGCTGCGGTTCGCTGACCCCATGTCCGATGTCCTCATTTGTAACTTATTGCATTTTTGTAAAATTTGGCCACAGGTTCTCCGACAGGCGCTCGTCACAGGAACTGTTTTCTACCACAAGTATCTTGATGCTTCCGAAATACTTACTAATACTAAATATCTTCCTCTAAAGTTAGGTTTCAGTAAGTAGACCTTCAAGAAATCTTGTTCGTTGAGCTAACGAACTATGTTTTTTTTTATAATCGATAAAAATGTAACTTAAAAAAACTTGAAATCCAATTTTATTTTTTCCTGTGAGTACTCCTTTTCTTACTTATTTCCACTAATTTGCTAAATTCCCAGCATCCGGGTTGAGGTGAATATTACCGCTCTGGTAAAAAAAACTAAACATGACTCGTCGTTGCTCCGTCGACCGTTGGAGCGCCTGTGGCGGTCAGAACTAAGTGGACCACTCGATTATTTATTGTCACGCACCAGTTATTCTTCGTTTTTACACGATTTGCAACAGAAATGACTGATATTATCTCGGGGTCATTTTGCAGCTTTACTTTTATTTGACGATTTGCATAATTTGGGAAGGCTGACGGACGTTAACTATCTTCTAACTGTCCATGTCTCTAACATTAAGGTTATTCTTTGTTTCTTTTGAAAATGTTTATTGCATGATAATAAAGAATTGAAAAATGACCCTCGTCTTAGAGGACGTCATAAAAAGTAACCTAACTTAGAAAATCTGGTCATAGTTTCCGCAAATCGCCACTAGGCTCGTAAACGTCAGTGAGGTCACGAATGATGATGATATCTGCAATTAATCCTTCTGTTAACATACAATAATAATTACCTTTATGTTCCGTAAAAATGATTTCAATAAACTAAGAAATGAACAAAGGATTTAAGTTGCCTCTCTTGAGGAACAGATCATTGAGTGGCAACATGTCGCAGTGTGATAGAAGTCGTGACTGGCGCGTTACCTCTTATGGGAGGTTTGCGATGCGATTAGACCGACGACGCCGACTTCAAGTTTTGCAGTGAAAGTGGAACGGTGCCATTGTGTCCTTCTATGCATCGAGCCAATGAGAACTCCAGCTGCTCCAAAATAAGGCCAGTTTAGAAGCAAGTTAAAATTAAATATGGTCCTTAGAATTTGTTTATGCTGCAAACCAGAGCCGAGTAAATCAACGGGAAAGGCCAACAGGTAATCGACGTAGAAAGTGTCCGACGCCTGAATGAGAGCCGCCTGCTTGAGATCGTGACCGTGCGAATGGTGAAAGTACAACAACAGGGATCTAATCTTTACCTACCGCGCCTTTGTACTGGATGTGAAGCAAACACCGTGTGTGTGTCCGTAGTTTAATTTAATTAACATTTACTTAAATATTTTAGATACCAATAGCAACGAATACGTGGTTTGAATAAAATCACAAAATACCAGTGATAAATAAAAAAAAAAAAGTTGTACAATGAATCAAGCTTTTTCCATTTAATTAAAGGTATCACATGTGAATTTTATACTCCGAAATCATATTTCCCTGTCTAAATTCCACCGGATGTATTGGCCGGCAACGTTACCAGTTTGTTAGGAAGTTCCAATGCACTAGTGACGAATCACTGAATGACTTATTCCGTTGTAGATTCACAGAATTTCACACCGACTAGGTATCTGCCCAGAAATCATAGGAGCGCGACGATATTTAATGTAATCTTATATCATCGCGTCACTAGACAAAGGCGAGACTAGGGCGGAAAAGAATGCGCAACAGAATTGCCTCAAGTCATGCAAATGTTCACTCGTCACGGATGCATCGGTCACGGAATCTTGGTAAATTTACGATATTTTGGGGATTGAGTGATTTCTGTAAAATTATCACACCCATCTAATAGGTATTCTTGATAAGGCTAAGTATCCTTTCCTAGTAACACATACTTGGTACTTTTTAGAAGCCCTTCTTGAAGTTGAAAAGTTTTTACAGTGTGCATTGAGCATCAGCGTATATTTATAGAAAAACAAATTCTTTTAGGAACTTGCAGATAGTCTTATGCAACTTGGGAAAACTATCACCAATAAAGCACTTGTTTGATTAATCGATGTTAAGGGCCGACCCACTTTAGCTTTGTAGTCGAGCAGATCGAACTGATACGTTATCGTTGATAGGTCGATCGATAGCGGACGGGAACTAACATGCTTTTTTTATGTTTATCGCTATGGGAAATGACGTGGAACTAAAGAATGTTTGTCATGTAATTTTTACCATATTTCCATTGAAAAAAACGTGGCAGGAAATTAATAAACATGTTTTGTGTTGTTATATTTATAGCAACAAGATGAATCAGTTACGAAATATATTTATTACATCGTTAAAAATATCCCTTGATATAACGATTTCACCACACCAAAAGATTTCAAATGTATGTAATAACTACTTTTGCGTACGGTAAAGACGATGCTTTTTAGTTTATTATTTACTTATGATCTGTTTTAAAACTCTCCCACATATAAGCATATCCTGTCAATAATAGCTGACGCGTTATTGCGATTTCTCTTTTAATTCAATAGATTTTTAAAATGGCTAGGCTACAGAGTTTAACGTCGCTATAGAAGAATGACGCTTGGTTGTGAAAATGCATCCGGTATTATGGACAGAAAATAACACGACTATGTGAAGGAGCCTGTATGACGCTTGATCGCAACAACGCAACCGGTATTATCGCCCGATAATGGAGAGCCTCTATGTGGGTGAGCCTTTATGATGTTTGCATAAGTGCAACATCGAGAGGAGACCGGTTCGTGCCGGCTAATCATAGTAACACGTCACTAATCTTGACCCACAGATGTTGGACTCGTTTGTCCAGTCTGCATCATGGCTGTAGTAGAAGATACTTCACTTTTACTATAATGAAACCTTGTCAATACGGATCGAGTTTTATTTTTAAATATATGTTACAAATAAAGATGAAATCATTATAACGTTAATTTTAATCAAAAGTAAAAGGTTATATTGAATCTCTGGATAATATTGTAGCGCGGCGTCCTTCCTCATCCGATCTTCCGAACCGGTTGTGATCATCACTTAGTGGCGGCTGAATTGTTAAATCCCTCGGCCGGATATTGTGGAGACTTGAGATGTTTAATTCAAAAGGTGCTTACCGAACGGGCCGCTTCTTGCGCACCTTAGAAAATTTTAAATTAAAATTTAGTTTTGATCAGATTCAGTTTTCAGGTGTGTTCTAGGTTTATGATTTTTTTTTTCCTAGATCTATATAAGTTTAAATTGTATTTGTTTTTATTTTTAATAATAATGCCTTCTATTTGTTCCAGTGCTGCGGACAGTGCGGAGTCGCCGATACTCGAGGAGGCCGGCGAGAGCGGGTCCGAGCAGAAGCCCAAGCCGCTTATTAAATATGGCGAACTTGTTATACTGGGGTGAGTTGTTGTAGTATAAATATAGTACTACCGTTTGTAAAATACTGATGTACTGAATGTGGAGAAAGAAATATGACGAAAGAGCTGCTATCAAACTTTAAATGTAACATTTTCTGAAATACTTGTTCAGTTTTGCGTCTAAAAGGATTCATAGACTTGATTAAATAAATTTAAATACATTAAACAAAACATCGTCGCTCTGCAGAATCAATTTGAAATGCCAATAGAGAATCCCGACTGCTTCTAATACTTGATGAATTCAGCATTTACAATGTCAAGATTGTTTTCTCATTGGATCATGTTCGAAAACGTGGAAGTTATCAGAATGTTGAGATTTGTGTTCTCGCCTTCATTGGGACTTGCGAATTTCACACACAACTAACTAGCTTAAGTCTCTTAAATTTTCGGTCTTGCCAATATCATATCAGTGTCCGAAATTTTTTACTGTTAAGAATTTCTCATGATAATTGAGATGTACTACTTACTATGGGTTCGCACCGCACACTCAGCTGTTTCAAACAACTGTTTATAATTTAAGTGCAGTTGAGTGCATCAACTCATCAGCTAAATCCAGACAAGAATTCGACCTGCTTTGTTTACCGATCATGCGGTTGAACCCTCCACGTGCATTGTGGTGTTTACATTTGAGCTAAAGCTCGTGTGAACCGGCCACGTCGACGTGTCATCGTTCGAGTGCAAGGTTGCTCGAGGCTCGGACTAGTACCGGCACATTCCGATCAGCTGATGACGCGCGATGCTTCCGATTAGCAGAGGTGTCGGTTTATGCTGCAGCATACCGCATACCTGGGTATGCTCGACCTTTTGAGCGAGTTTATAAAGAAACATCATCCAGTCGTTTCAATTTGTTACCTGTGATTACTATTATAATCTATTGATTGAGTGATGGTGCGGCCATGCAACCCAAACAAAAGGAATCTTATTTTTACACTATGCTTGTTGATTTCGTCGGCAAGGCAAACATTTGTTTGCCTGAGCCAATTGATGGACTCCCTTAACTACTTCGCCTCTCGCAGTATAGGAAACTTTACCAAATAAGATATTAATACCAATTAGATAGATACTCTCATTGACTTTCAATAAGTGATAATATCTTGTATCCTATATTGAATAAATCATTTTTGACTTTTGATTTCTGCTAAATATATTGCATGCATACAGCTTGTAAAAAAACTAATAGTTTTTGAGTATCTGCTGTTCCTACTTCGTTAAAACTAAGTTTTCTTTAAAAGTTAGTTATTGAGTATTATTTGTGTATGATTTTCTGCTATTTTCCTACTAAAATGATAATTCCATGCTCATTGTCGTTGTTATTGAAGATGCTATTATCCTTAATGGCATTCTAAGTATAGCTACTTAGTCTGCCGGGTTAGCCCAATAGCCTGTAATGCTTTGCTTTTCAAATGGAAACAATACACGGACTTTTTCAAAACAAAAATAAATTTTTTGTTATATGCATTAAACAAATTTATTTAGGAGCTTTGTTTCAACGTTTAAAAAAATATATTTATTTTAAACTTTCAATTTTACAATAACCTCTGTAGTCAAACCTTGTCCCTGTTACATAGTTAAAATGAGTTCAAGTTCATATATATCGCAATTATTTTTAATAACTAATTATTGTTTTCCTAATTAGCTAGGAAGTTAATGTTTGGCATAATTAATATCGTTTATTCTATCATGTTTTAAGTTTATAAGAATCAAAATTTTGAAATGTTTGACAGGACGCACGCAGTTCCCAACTCTGAAAAATATTTGCTAAAATATTTTTCACGCTCTAGTTATTTCTGCCTTCAATCCACAGAACGCAAAGCACACGCAATAGATGGCATTATAAAGTAAAGCGTATGTGCAACTGTGCACCGCGGAAGTTGAAGTAGCGCCCATCCCGTCGCGCCGCCGTCTGTCGTCGGAAATAGCGGTCCCGCAACCCAGACGAGGATTCTAAAATTATAAGCAAGTTATTATCTCACACACTGAAGGAACTGCTGCCTAGCAAGTCTGGCACATATAGGAAGATACAAAGTAAAAACTTTGATTCAAATCTCTAAACATCTTAGCCGAAAAACCGCCGCTGCTAGACATAGGCCTTCCCCAAAAATTCCCACTAATACCGACAGCAACCCCTCGTCGTCTAACCTTGCGGACAAATTATATGAGAACTTCTATTCTACGTAATTCATTTGTTATTGCTAGGTAAAATCAAAGCGCTTCAGCTAAAATCTACTAATATAATCAAAGTTCCGAATTAGTTGGTTAAGTAAGAGTTTAAACGAATGAGCTTCACGATCTGGCTAAGTCTACCACTAGCAATTTGTCGAAAGGGGTAAACTCGCATCAGTGCAAGATATTTCGTACGAGTGTGGGTGGGTTACGTGACATGCTTTAGCTGTAGTATAGTCACAACACAACTTACTTACAGTACATTTGTCTCGAGTGCACCCGAAGACGTCTGTCTAAACTTAAATACCTACTGCAAATAGGCGTAATACAAGGGTTGTACAGGAAAAAACAACTAATAAAATTATCAAATGATTAGTTTGTTTTTGGTATTTCCCAATACGCATGAACATTTAATAATTACCCAGTAAATTTTATCGAGATAGAAAATGTAACGTTTCTGTGCTAAACGGAAAAATTATATAGGTACTTAGTTTGTGTCATTCATTTTGCGTTTACCGTTTATTTATAACGGTACGGGTTTTTTTTAATGTAATTTGACTGAAACTATTGAACTAAGCACTGCTTGGTTCATTTGGAATTGAACAACAACATTCACATTTGTGAGTGTAAGTAAATGTATTCTCGACGGTTTTGAACTTTAGTATTTTAAGAAGACTTACATTTAAAAGTTATTTTTTAGAATTGAAAAGTTTTTTTTTTTTCATCAATGGTTACGATCAGTGGTTGTTAAATTAAAAAAATTAAAGAGTGTAACAAATTGCAAACCGACAGCACAACTGGTTTCACTTTCGAACAATAAACTCAATTAACAAAGTAACTATAATTTACTGCTCCACTGAGAGTGAGTCCGTCCAAAATCTGGGGATACCTTCTTAACATGTCATGTTAGTGTCTTATAATATGAAAATTGCTTTTATCATTCTTGGAATGCTTGATACCGGGTATTAAATTCTGTATATGTACCTAAAGATATTCCTCATAACTATTTTTTTGATTAGTATGTATGTACTTTTCATTGCTTTTCGATACAAGCAAGAGCTTGGGACACCCAATTCAAGTTTTAAGTGATGCACCAAGTTGTTAAAAATCGGTTCAGTAATTGGAGTACTATACCCAGATAGCGAGAGTGTGGGCGAAGTCGGGGGCAAACTCTAGTATTATTTATATTATATTATATAAAAACAAGAATATTAGCTAGCTATTAATAGAAGGGTACTAAAAAATAGACCAAAATTGTGCAGAAAAATTACCAAAAGTATGAAAAAAACACCATTAACGTAATAAATTCCCTGAAAGCGCGCTGCAGCATCGATCCAACTCCAACAGTCGACATGGCTTCTTGCGTTGCGGTCCGGTTGCGTAACCCAACACTATGCCAGTCCAGTGCTCGCTGGACTAATTCAATAAACTCTCAAGTGACCGTCCTTCCTACACCTGCAGCATTTGATCTTTTTCTGTGCCCTCTAAGGTCTGGATGGTTTGACGAGGATATTTTAAAATAAATCAGCAATGTTAGGCAGGAAAATTGTACTTTTTATCAATCAACATATATATTTTTTAACAAAAGTTTAATTAAAGCGTTATTTTATGACTTTTGACTCGTATTTACGCTGCATGTGAACCAGTCACCAATCATCAAGATCATCATCGCTTGCACGGTTATTTTAATCTCTTGGATGGCATTTCTTAAACTCTTAACATAACTACAAAAGGTTAATAGCTAATTACTTAAATGTACAGTACATATGTTTTACCTACTGTCTGTGTTGGTACTATAACAGGCCAGACTTAGAAGGCAATAACTGATGAAGCTTAGTTACCATTGTTGTGCAAATCAAGCGTCGCGAAGGTTTTATGATAAAGGATTTATCCTTAGTTGTTATCGTTGTTCGTTGACCGGCCGGCACTTGAGCGCAAAGAACCGACAACAATCATCAATATATATAAAACTCTTCCGTTACTGACTGACTGACTGACAGACAACGCAGAGCCGAAACTACTGGGCGTAGCGGGCTGAAATTTTGCATGTAGGTTCCTTAGGGAGTGCAAGTGAGCACTAAGAAGGGATTTCCCGAAATTCCCACGGGAACGGGAATAAATGGGAATTTTGTGTTTATGAGAAATCTGCGCGGGAAAAACCGCGGGGCAGCCTCTAGTTATAATACAAAACAAAAAAGTTACAAATTGTAAAACAGTTATTTATTTCCGTACTTTGAAGAATCCCTGTCTGACTGAGAGTTGATTTTATTAAACGATGCATTGTTGGGACGCGGTCATTGTGATTGTGACGTGAGGATCCTTTGTTATCTGTTCTGTAGGTGGACACTTAGCTGCAGAAAGTTGAAGAACATTGCGTGTTGCAGGGCCTTTTTTTAAACAATAAAAGCTAGAAGGACCTCTGAGCGTAGTGATAAAGTACAGAATATATGACTAAAGTTTGTAAGTGTTAGTTAGTATTTAGTAATCAAGCTAAAGTAGCCTCGTCCTAATTCTCAACTTTATGCTTTGACCCGTTGCTTTGGAAGCATATATAAAACGAAACAACATAACGTACAATTCCGCTGTAAAGTCAAATCTTATATCATCAATCAATACATAGTATAAAACAAAGTCGCTTCCCGCGTCTGTCCCTATGTATGCTTATATCTTTAAAACTATCCAACTGATTTTGATGCGGTTTGTTTTAATAGATAGTGTAATTCAAGAGGAAGGTTTATAAGTATAATACATGCACAAAATAGTAATAAGTTAGGCGGTACGAAGTTCGCCGGGTCGACTAGTATAAAATATTTCTTAAAGTTCGTTTTTTTTTTCAAAACATCGTCCATAGATCTTCCTTGTCTTTCAAAAATATTCAAGCCTCTTAGGCGTTGTATTGTATGTAACTTTAACTGAGTATGTAACGTATAGTAACCGAAACTCAGTCTGCTGCATACTAACTGAATGTTCTCTCAAATAGGGTCTAAGTAATAGTGTGACCTAATTATTCTATGTATTACGTGGACTTACGTAATCTAGATCGACATAAAACACTTAACATGAACAGCTAACAAAGGTTGCACTTGTGAGGTTTCCCATCGAGACATTGTCCAACTTCTTTACACTTGTTATGAAACGTGAGAATAGACGGAACATCCAATTCTCCGATTGTCGCTACAAGTTTTTCATTACGAAACTTACTCAAAGTTATCAATATTGTTCCTCCTTCTGCTTAATATTATCCTACATTTTTAAGCGATTTACTTGCATGCACATAATAAATATAAGCATCATATTTAATGTCACTGCGCTGTGCGTCAATGTAAATATGGCATTTGAAAGAAAAACCTTCTATTTGTTCTTTCTATAGTGTTAATTATTATGACCTTTCACATGCGCTGGCAACAAAACGTTCACATACAATAGCGAAGCAGGTATTATTTAGTGTTTTTATATATACTTAAATTATTTTTTGTTTATATGGTATAATTAAAGTACAGTAGTAAATTATACTTTCTCTCTCTCTGGGTCATACAATGACCCATCTTCGACCTTACTTCTTTATACTGATGCAGTCTCAACAACGAACACATTTTAAAACTGATTTGAATCAAACAAAAACGTAAATTTATTTATGAAGTTCATTGTAAGAGTTGCATGCATACATTCTGTAACACTTCGCTCATTTAATAAATTGTATTTCCTAAAGCTATTCAACCTACATTGGTTATTTTATCAAACAATCAATAGAAGGTTTTACCTTGCGGCATATTAATGCGAATTCTGTCTGACCACCCACTTGCAATCTGCTGATCCTACATTATCATTCACTCCCACAGATATTATGATTTCGTTATCCATAAGCGTCAATGTTATCAACTTTATGTTTAACATAGCACTTGAACGTGATGTTATGTTTAACATCGACACGAGCAGCATACTCTATTCTGAAAATGTAGCAACGAGCTTGAGATGACCTTTGATTAACTCAATTTAATGTCCAGCAGAACATCAATAATCAAAGCAAATGACGTGAAATGTCTGGCTTCTCATTACAGTGACTAGTCTCAAGGCTGTCTATAATAAATTCTCAATGGCCCTTCTAGAACCAAAGCTTTCTCGTATTGGTCTTTCGTTTGATAGATTGAATTCAAACATGGTGGTTCATAAGAGATGTTGATTAATGGTTAATGTCTCAAAATATTTTATAAAATATCTTTTGTTTTTTTTATCAGATACAACGGCTACCTCCCAGCCGGCGAGCGAGGCAGGAGGAGGAGCAAATTCGTCCTTTACAGAAGACCTCAGGCCAACGGCGTTCGAAGGTCCAAGCACTACGTGGTCAAGACTCCGCACAGTAGCAAGGCGATCCTGGACGCCAGCCAGCACTCGATATCGTACACCCTGAGCAGGAGTCAGGCGGTCATCGTGGAGTACACAGAGGACCATGACACGGATATGTTTCAGGTGAGTTTTTTATTTTATGTTTTATTGTAAGGACCTACTTTTTTGTATTAGAAAATCAGATTATTTTAATTGAAGATTAAGAAATATTATAGAAGCTTAATCACAGATGCGTAAAGCTAGTTTATTACTGTACTGTACTTAAAATCAACGCTACGAGATAACTTTGGTTTATTCATAAATCATCGGATTGTACGCCGGCAACATGATCTCCTTGGAATTTTAATTCCTGCTCTTAGCATGGTATTGCTGCGTGTGCCTGTAGCAATTTAACGCATTCCCCAAAACTCACGAATCTTTCACACAACGTGTAGGCACGATGTTTATTTTACGAGACAACTGTTTATGTACACTAACTGCGCCAGATTGCCACATCTATTTCGTCTTTAAATTTGAAACAGTTTCGAAATCGTGTGACATACTTGTTAGTACCTATATACAGAGATGTACAAGATACCTTGAATAAAGTATATATATAGTTGGTAACATAATGCTCGTCTCTTGTCTCTTATCGCGCTGCAGCCCTGTCTTCAACTTCAAACTACATATTTACAGTTCGTATCGCGTAAACAATGTTCGTTACAACAAACAATAGGATGAAGATACGCGGTCGTCGAACGAGGTCCTGAAATTGTATTGTTGCGCAATACTATTTTAGTTTTACAGCTTTACAGCAGACTGCGGTTGTGAAAGTGGCAGGCAATTGTGCGTTTACGATTCTTTTACGCCGTAGAAAAGAAATGCTGATAACTTTTATTTTTTCTAATATATAATATTCAGGTTATCGCAGAATTAAGAGCTATCGAACAACAGCACTATTTTTCGGATTAAGATAAATAGAAATGTGTTATTCTTGTTAATGATGCCTTATCAAAGTTTCCCATCTATTATAAAAAGATAGCAAGCCTTTTTACACTACCAGCCAAGCGTTTTGTAGAGCCCGTATCTAATCAACACATGGGTGAGTGCCCCCTGCAGCGCACACAATGCGTTGGTCCCTACATCTGGCGAGGTTGACGAACAGAATGTGCAGTGTGGATAGCCGTTACTGTTTAACTACTTTCCTTCTCATTGTTTCTGCCAAGCCATTCTTTTGTTTGAAAGGTAAATATGTAGTTGAATAAAATTGTATGCCGGATGTTTGGGCTGCCTCAGATCGCTTCCTTTATATCGAATGTGCCAAACTCGAGTCCCTTGAGTCCCAGTACGTTCCCTCCGAGAACAAGTGCGACACATGACACATACCACCGCTCCACATCCTGTTTACGGCAGCGCTTTTCTACACAACCGCTTGGTCGGCCGGATACATTACCAGGCGAAATGTAATATACACAGTGTTGCCAATGGCTATTTACCAGATTCCCCAAGATCACTGGTCAAATTCCCCAAATTTGGGGAGAAAAATATCGTGATTCCCCACAAAATCCCCTCACCATAGATAGTGAACTATTTACGAAATAACTTAAAAAATCAACCATTTATTTAATGACAAACACTTGAAAAATCGCAATATCACTTAAAAAATCATCCGGTATATTATAATCCTCCTCCGGTTTTCTCTTATATTCAGGCCTAAATGTAAAAACTAGGTTAAATATTATGGAAAAATTGATGGAGTGTAAATTTAACATAATCAAACAAAAACTTTTCTACTATACTTTTCTTTTCTAAAATAACCAAATATGTACATGTGTACATTAGCAACGACTGGGGATAACCAACTGACTGATTGTAAGGTAGGGTGATACATTTTCCTTATTGTATTTCGTTATTATTCAGTAATTAAAACGAAAAGGTCAATAATCACTTCTCTAAAGATAAGTTTTAGCTTTTTTACCATTAAAATAAATAAAGGCAGTAATTTATATTAATTGATCATGGATGTTTTGGTTGTAAGTTTGTTTTGAATTGGTTATATGCTAAATTCCCCGCATATTCCCCACACAGAGCCTCTCCCCACAAATTCCCCAATCGCTTTGGGATTCCCCGCAGTTTGGGGAATTCCCCACACATTGGCAACGCTGAATATACACCAAACCTACTTACCAATAAATATTATTTTATAGTCATCCATCACACCAAAAACAGCGGAAGTAGCGACCGACCTAAGCAACATTAGCATTCCGTCCGTCATTGTTTTTTTAAGTGCATTTTAATGTAGTCCGATTTATAGAATACTAGGTGACCCGGCAAACGTTGTTTTGCCATATAATTGTTTTTTAAGGAGTATGAAGAGAGAAACGTGGAAACGGGAGGGGGAGGTCTTTGCCCAGCAGTGGGACACAGCCACAGACTATTAAAAAAAAAAAAAAGAAAAATAGATGTTAGCCGATTCTCAGACCTACTCAATATGCTCACAAAATTTCATGAGAATCGGTCAAGCCGTTTCGGAGGAGTACTTGAACGAACATTGTGACACGAGAATATTAAATATATAAGAATAATAGAATAGAACTAAACACTTTATTCACTAATAAGAATATAATATCAATCGGCGATACGAAATCTAGCTACCTGTGCCAAGTTTTGTAACGTGTTCAGTGGCAGATGAGCTTGCGTAGCGGTATCATAATATCTTGCGTTTTCAGCGATAAAAATACATTCAGACTTATTATTGTGTTTTCTTTATAAGAATAATCGTCGCATGACCAATATAAATAACTTGCATAGCAATTTGTACTGTTGGTGTTTTATAATAACCGTGTTATTATCAGTTCTCCTGTCGGGCTATTTGTCATTGATATCATATTCATATTCATTTATTAGTGCTTTCTTATCGCTGCATTACTGTATAGTTCGCCGTGAACAACTGCACTATTGACCGATTTGTAAGGTTATCTTTGTATTTATTTGTTTACACAGTAGGAATATCTTACAACGCAATACCACAAAGTAAGTTATAGAACCGGATACGCTTGCTTGTAACTCGCGATTTGACTATTTTATTGGCACCTACAGTGCTCAAGGTTGATCGGCCAATTTCGCGGGTCAATGACCAGGTTTCTTGATTTTTAATACGGAAACGATCCTGTTTAACAGCATACTGCATGTGAAAATATTGATTAAAAAGCATGTTGGCTTCTTTAGCGATGATTTGAGAGTTCGACCGAGTGACCCAGATAGAGGTCTCTCACACCAATTACCTCTATTTTGTTTGTCATGATTCCTTGCTTTGTGTTTACCAGTGTTTACCAATGATTTTGTAAACTACGTAGTTAGCTTTCAGTTTGTATGTTTTTGTGATACGAGGTTCCTGTTTTTACGTTTTTAGATTGATTGAGTCATTTAATTTAATGTTCGTGGAATGCAGATGCTGGGTTTATCCGTTGACATTATGTGCATTTTAGATAATACTTATAAATAGAAGCTGATAGCTTTTATAAAAAATAGAAGTTAAATGGCAATATTCAAGATATTAATACCCTTACATTACATCCCATCATTATGTGATATTTCGATTGCAAGTGGAATCCCATTTGGGTAAAAAAAAATACTATACAATGTATCATCTTCTTATTAAAAAATATTCACCGGAAATAAATACTTCTGTTTATTTGGGGTAGTGTTGGCGTAGAACTCATGATCTCTTTTGACTCGAGGGTGGGTGGGGAGTTCTGTGACGTCAGAGCAGGCGGGCCAAGGACGTCGCCGAGCCGACCGCGCCGCAACATTCGCGACAATCGTGTAAGATCGATACTCCACACAATAGTAGTTTTTGTTTCTAGAGCTCTTTATCTAGGTTTTGAGGTGGCTGTTTCAGGTGCTAAGTATTTTTGTCTTGTTTCTTGCGTCTATAAATCTAAGAATGATGTGCAGTCATTCGTTCTATCTACACAATCCAAGTTTTCTTTTAGTCACTCATCCCTTCCTCGTAGACTTCCCACTGCTCTGCTTTTGTTCATACTGATTAGAAATACTTGTTATCTTGTATTATTTTCCAAGCTTTACTCTTTGTCCAGTCGCATGATGAAAGGAAACCTGGATGAATTTAGATGGAATTTCCCGACGTCTTTATTGCAGTCGTGTCTGCATCATAAAGTGTGCATATTTTACTTGAGTACTTCACGTTTTTCCATTCTCGCCGCAGTAAATGGTAAATGTAATGTGCATCATAAGAGGCAGTTACATTAACAGCTCGAAAGTGGACGGTTTTTATCTCCCGGAACGATTTTGAGAAAGATTTCTTTCCGCTCTTGGCCCCTGTCCAGACATTACTTTACTTGTGAAAGTACTCAATAGTGAACACGAGTTGGTATTTTGTTTTATTGTATACTTACGAAATATTGTTTTAGGTTTTTCTCTCCACACCGCAACGTAGCAAGATTTAATTTCAATATTAATTGACCGTGATTTCTCTTTGTTAAATAAAGTTGTAAATAATACATATTTACTTTGAAAGCTTTGATGCGTCAATCTCCTTTCATTTTATGTTATGCTTCTACTCCAATTATTTTGATATTGAATCGACTTTCAGGTCGTTTTTCAGAGGCTATAAACTAGAGCAGAAACGTATTGATTTATTGTTCTAAGTCTATGTCTAGACGTGTTTTTTTTGCAAACTTAATAGCTAGACAACAAACGGTTTTATGAAACTCATCGTGTACTGCAGGGGTGTTTCCGAGGGGGTTCGACCAGGTGTTCGGCGTTCCACCCCCGGCACCAGGGTGGGGCGTGGGGGGTCGACGAACTTGCGCGTGGAGACGTGATCTGAAAACAGAGGACTTATTATCGCCTCATCTCGTCTAGACAGTTGAATACAAGGACAAAGTGTTTTTAATACCATTTAATTGATTATTCAGAAATTCAGATTAAATAAAACGTTTGAATGGCTTATAGTTTCTTTGTGATTTCAGTAAATGTGTACTTTTATGTTCAATTAGGGAATAATCAATAATTCATTATGCAGATTATTCAATTTAAATAATCACCAGACTTCATTATTGAAACAAAAATTCATTGTTTTAATTTACTGAATAGTAATTTAATGAATGAGTGTAATCAGTGTTTCTTGCATGATCTAAATATTTATAATACATCTGTAAGTTTAGCCTAGTTTATAGGTACATGTAATTTTAACTTAGCGTTTGAAATTTTTTGCTGTGTACGAACAGTAAATTGATACCGCAATGGTTGACAAATAGCTCACAGTATTAATGCCTTGGAGGGGAGACATTAATTTAATCCTTTATTATCCGGTCAAGTGTGAATCGGCCACATCTAGTCTGATGGTGCCTTCTCTTATAGTTTCCATGTACTCGACACATTTGTAACTAAGCAATTTAATTAACTAGCGCCGTATGGTGGCCGCATACAATTCCTTTCCTCCCATGGGTGTCGTAAAAGGCGACTAAGGGAACAGCCGAACAGGACGGGCGGCAGCGTACTTCGTTGAAATACTTGAAGATCTAAACTGCGATCGCCAACCCGCATGCCAAGCGTGGCGATTATGGCAAACCCTCTGTCTTTGAGGCAATATACAATGTTTGTCTTTGTGGCGAAGACTTATGTCCAGCAGTGGACGCCTATCGCCGGTAATGATGAGTAGCCGAACTCACAAGACATAACACCACCTCTTACCGAGGTCAGTCGGCTCCGGTTAACCTCTGGGTCCGAATCCCTGAAACCCTTAATCAGCATCATCATCATTTGAGCGGAAACGCTTCGTTTCGGGTGCATTCAACTTGTATTATGGTCAGGGTTTACGTATCATGCTCTCGTCGTGCGACGTTGCTAATAATTATTTTTATTGTAATCTCCCTCCTTTATTAGTAGGGTGAGTGGTTACTTTGTTTCTTTAGTTAAGCCTTTGTACTATGACAAACGCAGGAGAAATTTGAACTTTAGAACGGAAATTAATCTCAATAATTAAAAGTAACCTTTATAGCTCTTTCTGTAAAATTGCCTATGTGATAGGTAAGATCATACTCATAACTACAATTTCGTTGTGTAATAACTTATTACTGAGAGCAACCGGAGACTATCAAATTCTGTTAAAATTGAATATCATCTTTCGTAATGAGATTTCCACATAAATAATGAAACTAATACACTTTTGATACTCTTCTGGCAGCGCTGAACAATGCTTTTAAGTAATATTGGGTTGAAAAAACGTATTCATTACACGATAGCCCTCATTACGAAACGTAATAACCGTTATGATAATAAAGTAACTGTGTGTTACTTGGTATTCCTTATTATACTTTATAGATACACACACATGTGTATAAAGCACTTACTTTTTATTAAATGTAATAATAAAACCTTATCCTCAGAAACGTGACTTTATTTCACTCCATTACGTTTGTTTTCTTATCAACAAGCTACTTGATAGAAGCAAAATTCACAGAAACCTTAATTAACCGTCTGCCTAAATTAGTTTGGTGTTTTCGTTAATTGGACAAATCTCATAAAGCGATTTAATCAAACTAAAAGCTAAAACCTAATTGAGGTCGGGAAACTTGAAGCAAAGTGGTTTGAGTGAAACCAGTAACAATGTAATATCATATATATATGTCACCGGAAAATAATAAGATTCGCAAGTTTATAAATTTCCTAGGAAATTTATAAACTTTCGTAGGATTCTAAACGAGAGATAAATTGAATTATTTTACGCCCACTTTTTCGCAAATTTATAAATTTTCGACGCGTCGTAGTAAATTTATAAACTAACGGATATCAATCCGTAAGATTCTAAACGGATCGACCAATCACAGAAGAGCTTTTAATTTTACGCTTTTTGAAATACGGAAAATAACACACTGCTCTCTGATTGGTCGATGTTGACAGTGAAAATGCTTGCGTCCATAGACTTACGTACAATCAGACTTGCCAAACAATTCGATCACACTTAAAGTACTTTTACTGGTACTAAAAACTTAGTAGGTTTATAGGTTAATATGTGACCGCTAATGTGCGAAATTCAGTAAAAGTGCACTAACTGGCTGAATCCGTTAAGAGTTCGAAATAAAATGTTGTTCTCAACATTAACTAGGTAATCTGCAAAATCCCTAGGTAATCTACAGAGTTAACGACTAAGTTAAGTTCGAAAAATTGTTGCCTTAGATTTCAGTTTAACACAGGTTACCCAAGCTCCGCTCGCTTCGCTCGCTACGCTGGTTAAAGATCACAAGCCAAACCTAACCTAACCTACAATTTTGCCCTAGATTTGAATTTTCGTTAGGAGCTTTCTGTTTTCCGCACTTTAACGGCGAGACCCCAGATATCCCATATTTCACATAAAATTTCGCACATTAACTGACCTAAACAGTGTGCCCGGGAGAGAGCACATTAACGTATTTCGCACTATAACGGTGACAGATATAATATGCTATTATGGGATAATAGCATATTTTATCAAAAAGTAACCTTGTATTTTAGGTACCTACCTACCTAGTAGGGGGTTAAAATTCCCTATTTCACTCTACCAAAATAAAACATTTTGGTCATGGCTAAAACTTTCGTAGCTCTGTGTTAAATTTCAATTCATTATACATGGCGTTTGGTTATTGGTTACTTATTATTTTACGAGTGAGTTTAGTAAGTTTATCAATTTACGAAAATGTAGGCGTAAAATAATACAATTTATCACTCGTTTAGAATCCTACGAAAGTTTATAAATTTCCTAGTAAATTTATAAATTTACGGTTCTTGTTATTTTCCGGTGACATATACATATAACAAATTCAAATAAGCACAATTATCATTATATAACAATTTTGCGAATACGCGATCTGTATGCATCGTTCATCGATATTCTTGAAAAACATAAAAGATAGGTAAGTACATTTGTAGTGTCATCATGCAAGTCACAATATCGATATTATCGATTAGCTTTAGGTGGGACCTTGGTTACGGACACTATGTATTTTAATGCGGACTTTTCCAGCCTGAAAAACTAGTTCTAGGTTACACAGAAACTTATTCTTTTAGTTTTTTTTATCATTCTGTCCTCTAAACTGAGGATCCATTGTCTTCGGCCCTCAAATAAAACTGTCCTTTGTTTAGGAAACAGCACAATGGGAATCCAGCAACAGTGTTCAACTCCTAGCATTTTTTTGTTCTGTAAAAGTACGTGTGCCCGCATGGTCATATTTATGTGCTGCGCACATTATACATGCTGGCAACGAATCTTCCACTGCCAAAGTTACTCTATAAAAAAAACAGTAATATTAATAATTATTTATTTAAATTATATATCGTTATTTAACTAAGGTCTATGATTCGATAAAATTCTATAAACTAATAATTCCCCCCGCCATATTTAATAAACCACACGCGTAACAAACATATCTAAACCGAAATAAAAAATCGATTCACTCCCTAACTAAAGATTACTGAAAGTTTATTGAAATACAACCACCCACATACAGATATGTCATCCTACCCAACCGTTAAAAAATCATTTTAACATCGGTCAATAAATTTTGATAACATTATTTGTTTTATAATCGTAAATAGACAATTCTATTAAATTTTATTATTGGTACATAACATAGACGACAATGGTCTGCAATCGCACTGCACCGGGGCTTGCCCGATAGCAGACGTTTGTTCAATGCCGTCGACATTGTTAGTAAAGACAGATAGACAGTTGTTTATCAGAGCTTTGTCTTATTATGCCTGTTTACATTTTCCCTGGGAAAGTAAAGCAATTTGTATTGTTAAAGGTACGATATCACGAAGACATAACTCTTGTATATTTAGACAACTTGCTATTAATTCTTAGAAACATAAAAAGTATTTAGTAGTGCTTAAAATATGGGAATTTATTTCAGGAAAATTTACTGTTTAGTAGTGCAAGAATAGGTTTCAATATGAATAAAAAACCCACAAGCTACATAAGCACCCCAAGGCTTACAAGAAAATCGGGAATCTAAGAATCGTAACAGTGATGTGGTGAATAACCCAGTGACTAAGTAGAAATTACGTCGGGCAGAGCGGGGCGGCAGGCATCTTCAATAGGGGAAAAAGAGAAATTTAAGTTAAACTAAGTTTTTATTCCAACCATAACTTCGTAACTTACGGCACACAATCTGGTTCTTCTGGATTTGGCTACAGCCTTTTTCGACATAATTGCGCCAGGCGAATCTAAATAAGATTTAGGCAATTTACTCTCCAATCTATTTGTTTCGGTCCAACGCAATTTTAAAACCACTAATTTCATTTGGTCAGTCTCGGCTTTTTGTCGGAATGGTTATCAAATTACTGAAACTCAATATTGCTAAGACACTGGATAGGTATTTACAAATCGCGTTGTTGCAGCAAGGGTTTGCGGATAAGCTAGTGCTGTGGCTTCTTACATAAACTTTAATTTTTTTTTTTACTATGACACAATTTGTAAAAACTTTGTTTCGCAAATTAATGGTCCGCGTAAACTATGTCTATTAATATTATTTTCAATAGAGTCGTCAAGCCACGCATTTCCGAAGACAAAGTGCAGTTCTATCGCGTGACCCAGTTGCGGCGCGGCACCGGGCGTGGGCCGATGAGATGAATGCTTCCATTCATAGCTAGATGATGCCTTTCGGCGTCTATTCAACTAGATCTTCTTCTTTGCCCCTCCAGAGTCATTCTGCTGCATGCAGTTTATAAGTTAGCGAATACTTAAACCTACCTTTGTCTGGTGATTTCGATTTAGATAGTCAACATTTGATTTAAATTCAAAGAAAAACTAAAATCTATGTAGCCCTTTAAAAGTAGAGATATAATTTTTTTGTAAGATTCACCAAACGTGTGAAACTTTGATTCGTTTTCTTAAGATAAGATAGAGGGACTCTCTAGATATTAATGCAGATAAAAGATTATATGAACTGATAAATGCCGGAGTAATTGGATTGGGAAAATGTCAGGAGAAGATGATTCAAGATTTTAAGAGTAAGTAATATATTTAGTTTCCATTTTGAATACTCAATTTTTTTTTTCAAAATGTTACCATTTATTTTTTTATAGTATTTGGTCATCGTCCGCTTCAAGCTGCTTTGCTACAGGCTTCAAAATGCTAAATGACATTTATGTCGGATATGTTATTTTATTCCCCTTGACACGGGCGCCACGTCGTCGTCGCCACGTGTTCGATTTAAAGGGGGTGACATTTGTTGTCATGACATGCAATAGGCAGGTGCTGCTTTTTACCTCCGCTTCCCTTAGATTCATACATAATAATAAGCTTTCGGCAAAAGAGCCTTCGCCATCGCCAATCAGCTTTTAATATTTTTGACAAATCAAATTGTTTGTAGGTCGAACCAAATTACTAAGCCTATTGAAGTGGTATATTTCTGTTCTTGTCTCGCCTACGCCGCCTACGGACGAAATCTGCGATACTGTTATGCATGAAATCATCAATTTAGCACTAATAAAAAAAGGATTTCAAACCCACTGGATACTTTTCTATGAAATCATATTTAATTCAATCACGCAGTTTATAAATAGTGAAATATTTAGGTACCTACCTACTTATTTCCTATAATAATAGATGTTTGATAACTTATTTGTTTTTTTTTTTACATATATAGTAATTCAGTAATTTCGAGCATCACAATCAATATTCGTGGTCGTCTTTAATTAATAGTAGTCTCTATGCAAACCATAATTAAGCCTCAACAAAACTATTAGCCTCTTTGTGACGCTTTCAACTAGGGCATTCGGTCGTCCCGTTATATCTAGACCTCGCTAAACGCAGGCTTTCAGACATTGTTAAGGCATAACAAAGGCCTAGTTAACGTGGTCGGCCGTCGGCTTGTTAAAGGGATTCTGCGTCCGTTATACCTACGTACCCCAAAACATTTTAGCATTGGCTTTGTCGCAGTATGGATGGATGTTGTTATTGTATCAGTTTTTTGTGCGCATCAATGGAAGTGGGTTGCCGCTTTTCTACATTTCTACTAAATAGCTTTGGCGCCATCGCAAAGAGATAAATAAACTAAGGATGGGTAACGGTAAATTTTACCGGCAAGGATGCATAAAAAGTTTAAAAGGGCTTCTCCGAATTTACTGCTTATTTTACCTTTCTGAGAAGGTATATCGCAAACCTAAATAGTCGGGAACAGGAGAGCAGTCAGGACTTTTAATGAATGATTATATATTTTCCGCATTCCGATACAGATCAATGTTCCCTGCTGCTGCAACAGCTGCACTGTATGCAATAGAGTTCGAGCTAATGGACTAATCAGTCTGCAGGATCGTCAGGAAATTTGCCTATCGCTATTCGCATCCGATCGCTTCATTTGCCTTCCCCAGACTCATAACGAAGCTACAGAATTAATTGGATACGAAAATGATAAATCATACTCAATAGTATTCTTTCTTGCTGTGTTTAAGCTCGAAAGCTGTCTCTTCAAAGTAATAGCGACAATCTATAGCCTGCTCTATCTTCTGGTCAGCCACAGTTTGCGGTTACAGCTGTGAGTTACCTACTAATAGAGCCGTAATAGGGACTGGATAGCGGTAGTGACCGCAGCCACTTACAATTAAACTTCCAGTTACTCTTACTCTTTACGGTAACGGGCGTCACGCTTGCTCCTGTTTACACAATTAGCTGAGAGCATCTGGGAAGCTTCCCTTATTAAGTGGGTAGATAGGTGGGTAGAAATAATTTTATATGCTAAATATGTTATGAGTTTTATTATAGTCTTCTTATGTAATGTCTGCGAGGGCTAACATTAAAGAAATTGACAATGTTATAAGGATTTTCTATTGTGTGCGGGCGTGACTAATCGTAGTAGCGTTTTCGCGATGCACATTGCAGTCAGTGACGCAAGAGTTGTAAGCCGAACAGCCTGCGTCACACAGAACAGCGGGGAACCGGCAATGCGGGACACGCTTGGCGGCTTTCGTCACGCTAGCTGCTATGCTAAAACATCACTTTGCAATAGCTGATACGAAATTTACAATACAAACTTGGTATAATTCATTAGGACAACGTGTACCACCTTAAAGATTAAAAGCTATCCTAAGGAGCCATTTAATACGGACAGATTCAAGTATTATATCGTTCATATTCTTTCGGTTAAACTTTTGGATGACTTTCTTGATTATACGAGTACGTTAACTAAAAGCTTTCGACTAGTTTGATGTTGAAAACTGCGAAGTTGCAGCTGCAATCAAACGAGAATCTGATCAATTTTATGGATGATTAATTTTTTTTTGAGGTTTGGATTGACGACGAATCCAGGGGAATTTGTAACCAAGAAAATCTAGAACTAAAACAATGCTAAAGTTATATGTATGTGCGACTTTATTCATTGAACGCTGAACAAACTGCGTAGTAGTTTAGATTAGTTTTGAATTCGAAATGAGGTTAGTAGTTTACTCTAAATCGATACGGATATATTGTTCACCTTGTAATGGTTTTCTAGATCGTAACCTTGACAGTGCCGAGGATTACCGCATGCGATTCAATTGTGTTTCCATCCTAACAATTGGAGTAAATGAATTAGCTTGAACTTTTAATCGATTGGCAGGATTCGAGTCGCCCCGAGCTGAGATTGTTCCAATAGAATTTTAAGTGGATATGGGCATTGTTAATTTTGCGCTTTGTTGGCTTTGGACCTCGTCGACGTAAATCAGAAAATAAGGGAATCTAATAGTTCACAGACATATGGTTCACGATGACTATGTGGTTTTACCCAACAGATTTTTAGTCAGGTTTATATCTTAGAAAAACTGTAAAAGCTCCACGCACGCAACCCATGGCTCCTTTAACTGAAGTTATAAATGAGTGAAGGAATAGGTTTATCATTTTAAACGTGCTTAAAGGTGTACGTGCATAGAATGGGAGTGAACGATTGAACCTATCTTGTAGAGTGGCGTGGTTAATTGGCAATTAGAGCGGCTCGCGCGGACGGCGGAACCGGTGACGTAACACAGCCTTCACAGTGGCCGACCAGCCGTTCCGTGCTGAGGAGCTGAGGTCTGATGGTAATAGAGATACCACGGAGCTAGCCGTGGTGGTCTTATTGAAGCCTAATGCTCTATGTTTTATAGGGTGAGGCTGAAAATTCATTGAATGCTCACAGCTAAGGCCAAACACAACGAATGTGCCTTCGGCTTGTTTTTGTGTATTGAACTTTCTTCCTTCAGTTGCTACTTTAATACAGCTTGTAGAATTCCACGAATCAGTTGCAGGCTCCATGGTTCCAGACTTCGAGACGATCCAGTATGACAATACTGATGACGGAATTAACTGTTACCACACTAACCCTTGTTATTTATAAAAAGTTAAGAAACATTTTAGTTATTTGACGTATGTGTTAGACTGGATGTCACGTATTTACCATACAACAAACCAGCGAAGTAAACCTCTAGTAACGCTACTTGAAATCTACTTTATCTTTATGAATAACACGGTAAGTATTTAGGAACTCTTTAGAAATTCTTTCTCGCTCGACTGCTCCTGATTGCAGTCTGCATCTTTTTAGCAATTTAATGGCTTTGACAACTGTCGGACGAAGTTTATTTTAATTTCTTGACGATTGTGACTATGATTCGGCTATTAGAATATTCATAAACCGTCCTTATTAATCAAAAGATTAACATCAGAATGCGTGTGCAAATTATGTTTTATTGGTTCTTTGACGTATAGTCTAATCAGTATCGAAGATTGAGTGTTTGTTTTGACTGCACAATGAGATATAATTAACAAGACAAATAAAATTAGATGATTGTAGAGCGATAGAGTTTAGTAGGAAAACAATTGCACTTTCACAAAGAAACTCTCCGTTTATTACTGCATATATTGTAAAGGCTTTCTTTAGAATGAATGGCACTGCTTTACATGGTTTCCAAAGTCTAGAATGAATACTAATGGCAATGATAATATAATATGAAATGAGTACTTGGGTAAAAAACTGCAAGATTTTGGTGATCGATCGCGAAACTGCACTGATATGATTAATACGTTTTTTTAATGTCCCAAATGTATTACACCACCCGTTCTCCCATCGTTAATGTAAATAGTTTGGCACGTTTCCTTGGAGAATTCGCTCACAACTCGCATATGCCGAATGTTTATGATATTCTATTATTGAATTCCTCCGCGACTCTGCTCCGTGCCGATATTCGCGAAAATTGATATTCGTATTCCCTTTTAGAGGTTTTCCCTGTGAATAACATCACGTAGATCGGCCAGTCGCTTGATATGATAGGAAAGTTGGAATCTTATGAAATATTTATTTGGATAACAAAAGGGCCGCCGAATTGGTAATACGTTTCGAAGACAATTGATGCCTATGCTAGATTTTTTGGATTACCTTATAAATCTTTACTGCGATTCTATGCTCTACCTTTACATCAATACATAGTATAAATCAAAGTCGCTTATTGCGTTTGTCTGTCGCTAGATATGCTTAAATCTTTAAAACTAGGCAATGGATTTTGATGCGATGTTTTTAAATAGATAGAGTGATTCAAGAGGAAGGTTTATATGTATAATACATGCACAATATAGTAATAGGTTAGCCGGTACGCAGTTCGCCGGGTCGACTAGTTATAAGTTTATGAACTTTCTAGCTAACTTTTCACATGCCTGTACTTGCCTAATAAGGTCTCGAGCTCGAGCCGAAGTTAATTTGCTACGCCCTACTAGCTTTGTTTACTAGTCGGTTGCTACTTACTGCAATAGTTCATGTTTGTGTGTATTAGCGAAAAGGCTGTTTTTTTTTCATAACGTTTTTTGTAACATTTTCGTTTCGATCTTATACTTATACTAGATGCTGCCCCGCGGTTTTTCCCGCGCATATTTCTCATAAACACAAAAATCCCGTTTTTTCCCGTTCCCGTGGGAATTTCGGGAAATCCCTTCTTAGTGCTCACCTACACTCCCCAAAGAACCCACGTGCCAATTTTCAACTTTCTACGCCCAGTAGTTTCGGCTCTGCGTTGTCTGTCAGTCAGTCAGTAACGGAAGAGTTTTATATTTATTGATGACTAGAAGCTGCCCCGCGGTTTCACTTGCGCAGATTTCTCATAAACACAAAACTCCAGTTTTTTCCCGTTCCCATGGGAATTTCGGGAAATCCTTTCTTAGTGCTCACCTACACTCCCTAAGGAACCTACATGCAAAATTTCAGCCCGCTACGCCCAGTAGTTTCGGCTCTGCGTTGTCTGTCAGTCAGTCAGTCAGTAACGGAAGAGTTTTATATATATTGATTTGCGACGTATAACGACTACTAGCTTTTGCTAAACAAAAGTATCAAACTAATAAGAATTATGCAGGAAAACAACAAAATGTAGAAAAAGGTTCTTGGATTTCTCGTCAGGCTTACACGTTCCATTTTAAATTACCAAAGCACAAAGATAAATACAATAAGTAATTATCTATGTAAGACATTATTAGGAATTCCCGTAATTGTAGATTATCAATTAAGATTGCCAAAACATTCTCGGGTTTTACCACTTGAGATGCATTATTTTATTTTTCTCATTTCCCACATGGAAACTAATAAAAATTTTAGTAGGAAAGTGGAATCAACTTGTGAATCTGCATCTATAACATGAAAAGAACTTTATTACTAAATAATTAAAATCGGTTCTAATAACCATAGGTATTATCGAAACGTAATTGTTTTTCTCTATTCCTTACAGATCGGTCGGTCGTCAGAGTCCCCGATAGACTTCGTGGTGATGGACACAGTGGCGGGCGACAAGAACGGCGAGACCAAAGTGGTGCAGAGCACGATATCGCGCTTCGCGTGCCGCATCATCGCGGACCGCAACGACGTCAACAACTGCCGCATCTACGCCGCGGGCTTCGACTCTTCAAGGAATATCTTTCTTGGGGTTAGTCTGGACTTATACTACCACAACTATAACATTCATATTCATGCTCATTCATAAGGAACTGTTTAGATAGATTGACATTTTATTGCAATCAATCAACATAACATAATTTCAATTTTCGTAAATTAATTAAGTAATACATTGATTGCAATGTGTGGCCTTATCGCTTAAAGTGCTTTCTTCCAGGCAACCTATGAAATTGTTTAGTAGGCTTCGCAATCTGATTGTAGAAATATTTTAGTCTATGATTTGGTTTATTATTTGATTAGGTGTTCGCTGTTAATCCCGCATAGCACACTCGCTTGGAACAATTTATGCATCAAATTGAAATTTTTGTTTGTTACTTTGGAACACTTTTTGTAGCGTGGCCTCATTAGCAACGCCAAGTCCACTTAAAATTGGTCCATAAATCATAATCGCATCTAGTACGTGCTTCAAAAACTAACTGAATAGTTTTAAAACAAAGCACGCGACTACATAATAAATGCATTACAATTTACAGTGATACTATCGTCCATTATGATGAATGAGCGGAACTTGAACAAATGATGCTACACCGCTGTGCAAGCACTCGTTCTCCATGCCCTGACCGATTTGCCTTTATTATAATCACTAGTAATAGCATTTTGATGGACGACCGGCCGGCCGGCGGCGATCAAAACTCTGAATGTTCAATCAAATATTCCAATTAAGATTTATTATTGCTCGCGATTACGTCTTGCGGCCGATAAAGTAAGCAAAAGCCTCTTTTAAAAGTACCTAATAAATGTTACTTCCCTTCCCGGGTTATTGCTTCCTAAATACTTGTGGAATCACTTGCCACGTGGAGAAATATTAAGATCGATGTTAGGAAGGCGACTGAAGTCGTTCAACTCTTGGTTTCCTTAGAATATGTTTTACAAGATTATAATAAATGAATACTTATTTAAAATTCATATATTACGAGTAATGTATTTAAACTAGATCTGAGATCAGTTAGAACAACAGCTTAATATAATATTTAAAGACTGAAATATCAATAATAGCCTGTATCTCAGAATGTTTTAGGAAATATTTTTGTTTAATAAAGATATTATTTTTATAGTTTTCTACCCTTTTGCATTGTAAAATAATAATTAAAATTAGTATCTGGAATTATAGGATTATGTCCTTGCAATAGTTGGCAGCTAAAGCGGATTTTCCTTAGACTAGAGGAACGTGTTGGCTTTTTAGTTTTCCTAACGTCCATTTTTTATTTCGATGACCGGTTTATCAGCTGGAAATTCCGAAGGTCTTCGGAACAATTGCTAGGTAGTCACGCGGCCTTTAAGCCCTTATGAGGGATAATCAATTCAAACGAAATGAGGCATTGCACGTGCCGATAAATAATTTAATAGAAAAAAAGGTAGGGTTCTATTTGTCTTCTAACAACTCATCGAGGAATTCCACAGATCGATAACGTTAACCTTAATTTGTATTTTAAGATAAATAACTCCTTATTTTTTTTCAAATACTTATTATTTAATTTTTAGAAATAGTCTGATATATAGTACAGTCTAAACTCTATCACAGTGAATTCCCGTTCTTAACCGTGCGTGACTCTTTATTAAATACTTTATATAACGACACAAGCCATCATATAAACAGTAACATATTATTCCTTACAACCCTTGATGACGATGATGATATCCTCTTATCACTCATCAGGGAAATAGGGCTCTCAGTCAAGATCGCCACTTTCTCCTGTCTTGGGCAATCTTCTCCATCTCGCTCGCCCACGGTGCTCCGAGTGTTCGAGGAGCCTCTTATTCCACCGTGCCGCGCCAGGTCTGCTTCGGGCGGCCGACGGCGGAACCTCTATTTCAATATCAAGCAATAACTGTCTCAAGCCGTTGGGAGGTGCCGAGGCAGATGTCGAAGCGCGTGTAAACAAAGCGCGGGCTGCATTCGCCCAGTTGAAGCCAGTCTGGCGATCATCAGCGATAACACGCCGTACAAAGCTTAGGATTTTCAATTCCAACGTGAAGTCAGTGCTCTTGTACGGCTGCGAAACATGGTTTGCCAGAAAAGATCTGACACAGAAGCTGCAGGTATTTGTAAACAAATGCCTGCGTAACATACTTGGGATTTTCTGGCCAAAGACCATAAAAAATGCTGAGCTTTGGAGAATAACATTTCAAAAGCCAATAGACGAAGAGATTCTCGGGAGGAAATGGCGCTGGATTGGACATACCCTCAGACGGCCTGACAACCATCTAACCAAGCAAGCCCTTACCTGGCAGCCTGGAGGAAGCCGCAAGCGTGGCAGACCGCGGACGACGTGGCGGCGCTCAGTCGAGCAGGAGGCGGCGTCTATGGGCTGTGACAGTTGGAATGATCTCGAAACTGTGGCACAAGACCGAGAAAAGTGGAAAAAGCTTCTTAAAGCCCTATGCCCCTGATGAGGGACTTAAAGGAAATAATGATGATGATGATGAAGCCGTTGGGGCTTTTACTGTCCTTTTTTGTCTGTAATTCAGTAGTAATGGAATTGTTCTACAATTTTTGTATAAATCTTTACAGGAGAAAGCAACAAAATGGACAGAGAACCACGAGATCGACGGTCTGACGACGAACGGCGTGCTCATGATGCACCCGCGCGGGGACTTCTGCGGCGGCAGCGCCACCTGCGGCCCGTGGCGGGAGACCTCGGTCGGTGGCGCCGTGTTCTCACTGCGCGAGAGTCGCTCCGCGCAGCAGAAGGTGAACTAGAATACAGTACAGCCGGCGGAACTTGTATGTAGTCTGGCTATGTCCGGGGATACTAAAACACTGGGTCACCGGCATAGTGTGTTGGAACAATTAAACAAATAAAAGAAACTTCGAACTACATTTTGTTATGTTGTACGTATTATGGTTGGTGGAGGGGTAGGTAGATGTGTTGGCTACACTGAGCTAAAACGTTATCTAGGAACAAAATTTTTAAGCGAAATCATGCATTTTTATTTATTTTATTTTAGAACTAGTGTGCGCATCAATGTGCGGCTTCAAACCGCAAGTTCCGGTGGTGTATTTTTGGAATAAAAATTAACCCTATTTCCGTCTTGTGGTTTTAAGCTATCTATCTACCAATTTTCAGCCATATCGGTTTACTAGTTTAGGCGTATTTGCGTAATTTTAGTAAAATTAATTCTCATCAGGTTATTCTGGTCGTAGTGGCAAACAGTACAGCCAGTGACAATTCTACAAAGACCTCTAAGTTCTAAGTGCAAGTTCTGTTTCAGGGTCTGCCGTGTCAGTCCGAGTCGAACGTGCTGCTCGACGGGACGATGATAGACCTGTGCGGCGCCACGCTACTCTGGAGGAGCGCTGAGGGTCTTAAGAATTCACCGGTAAGTTCCTGCCTTGCCGATGTTAGATTGTCCTCCTCATACTTAATTTTGGATTTTGGATTGTTTACTACGTTGAGTAGTCACAATCAGTTTGAACCGTTTTCGTATTTAAAACTGTCAAAAAAGGAAGTTCTCAAGCTGATTCCCTACTTTTACATAACTTTACAGAGTATTTAGATTTTGATAATATTTTTTTATAGTATGGATAGTATACAGTTTACATCGCAAATGATCCCACAAAAAATACCCTAAGGGTGTGAAAATAATAGAGGCCTAACATAGACCCACCATACACGGACTGCTCAAGTCCATCAGAAGCAGTTCGACTGCTCAAACGATTCGTGTAAAACGCATTTGGAAGTCTGTCTGTAGTTCAGTATGCAGTCGCAGCTTGCGCTGCTTTCAAGCAGTCTTATAATATGGCGGCTCTTATTGTTCACTCACTGTTTCAATCCTTGTGTACTGTATTGTTTAATAACGTTTCCTCAAATTGTTACCAGACGAAGCGCGACCTGGAGGCGCTGGTGGACGAGCTGAACGCGGGCCGGCCGCAGTGCCCCGTGGGGCTCAACACGCTCGTCATCCCGCGCAAGCTGAGCGCCGCGCAGCAGGACCTCAACCAGCCCTACGTCTACCTCAACTGCGGACACGTGCAGGGTGAGTGATACATTTTAGACTGGGGAAAGAGAAAGTGGCCAATTCCTCCCTATGCATCTACCTTGGAAATTATATTTATGCTAGCCGTGTTGGCGCGATGTAGGAATTGGTTTGAGCTATCTCCGTATGAAGTTGTATGGCTAATGTGCCGCTACAAATCCTATCTCTATCATTCATCTTAGCGCTGTTCTTTTACTGAGATTTACCTGAATATTAGAAATTCTTTAAAATAGGAATTTTTAATATACAGGTGTATGTGTATTTACTAACCACTTCTATTTAGCAAGCAACACATAGTTTTTGTTTCTAGGTTTGTTAATCTAAAATCTGTTAAAAGCTGTTAAAAGTGTCAAAAAATAACCACTAGGGAGCTTTGCCATGGTTTTGAAGCGACAGTTTGATCCCTGACGCAGGCGAGCACTCGTGGGGCGCGAAGGGTTGTACCAGAGTGACAGTATTGTCACACTAGTGTTATAGCTGAGTGATGTCGCTATAGTGTCACCTCAAAGCGCTAGTCTGACGCCGTGTTAGAAGGTCGTGACGCGTTGCTATAGCGTCCCGCTCTTTGCTACTTCACGCATCGTAAAGGAGCGTGTGTGTCATCAAAGAGCGCGAACCTCTAGCGCCGCGTCAGGCTAACGCTTTAACCTAACGCGACGCTTTAGAGCATTCTGTTTGACAAAACCTTAAGGTGGTAACTCACGGTATGGCGCGAAATTCAAATTTTTTCGCGTTTTTTATTTATTATGACGAAAGTATTCATTTTTAATAAAGTTTTAATGAATTCACGTATGTAAAAAAACATTTTCCACATTGTAATACAACGTTTTTTGAAGACAGACGTACTGATCAGAATATTGGTGTCTTAGGACATAAAGACCAAAAATCAAGTTATATCCTTAGACACAAAATCAGTAGGTCTGTCTTCAAAAAACGTTTAGTAAATAGTAATTTTGAAGTGACGGTTTGGTTACCCTGACGCAGGCGAGCACTCGTGGGGCGCGGAGGGCACGGAGAGCAACTCGCGCCGCTGCCCCATGTGCCTGACGGCGGGCCCCGTGGTGCGCGTGTGCATGGGCATCGAGCCCGCCTTCTACGTGGACGCCGGCCCGCCCTCCTACGCCTTCAACCCCTGCGGCCACATGGCCTCCGAGAGGACCGTCAAGTTAGTATGATAATAATATTTACATATTTATACTTTGGAAAATATGAATAACTATCTTCCTTGCATTTTTTTCATATTTTCTCATCGTTCTTTGTTTAAAGCTTTATTGGACTACGAAAGACATTTCACAAAAATCAGATAAATCGATCCAACCGTCTTAGAGTTCATTTTGCAAGACAAACGCACAGCAATCGATTTTTTTTAAATATATAATTTGTGAAATCAATCTAACGTCTATACAATACCTTTATAACCTGATTCATGCATTTCAGGGATATGGATTCTAATTTTCGGTGGATATTATTTTCCGGCCATCATGCGTCAATCATTTTTATGCCTAAATTGACATTTCTGAGCCCCTATTCGGGTTTTTGGCGGTTAACCACTAGTTTAATAACAAATTGAGTAAGAATCTATCTCTATATTCAGATACTGGGCGAGCGTGGACATCCCGCACGGCACGAACGGCTTCCACGCGATCTGCCCGTTCTGCGCCGCGCCGCTGCAGGGCGCGCCCGGCTACGTGCGCCTCATCTTCCAGGACAACCTCGACTGAGGCACCGCCGGTCAGTCTCACTGTCACACTCTCACCTCACTACCACTCTCACTCTCACTTCCACGCGATCTGCCCGTTCTGCGCCGCGCCGCTGCAGGGCGCGCCCGGCTACGTGCGCCTCATCTTCCAGGACAACCTCGACTGAGGCACCGCCGGTCAGTCTCACTGTCACACTCTCACCTCACTACCACTCTCACTCTCACTTCCACGCGATCTGCCCGTTCTGCGCCGCGCCGCTGCAGGGCGCGCCCGGCTACGTGCGCCTCATCTTCCAGGACAACCTCGACTGAGGCACCGCCGGTCAGTCTCACTGTCACACTCTCACCTCACTACCACTCTCACTCTCACTTCCACGCGATCTGCCCGTTCTGCGCCGCGCCGCTGCAGGGCGCGCCCGGCTACGTGCGCCTCATCTTCCAGGACAACCTCGACTGAGGCACCGCCGGTCAGTCTCACTGTCACACTCTCACCTCACTACCACTCTCACTCTCACTTCCACGCGATCTGCCCGTTCTGCGCCGCGCCGCTGCAGGGCGCGCCCGGCTACGTGCGCCTCATCTTCCAGGACAACCTCGACTGAGGCACCGCCGGTCAGTCTCACTGTCACACTCTCACCTCACTACCACTCTCACTCTCACTTCCACGCGATCTGTCCGTTCTGCGCCGCGCCGCTGCAGGGCGCGCCCGGCTACGTGCGCCTCATCTTCCAGGACAACCTCGACTGAGGCACCGCCGGTCAGTCTCACTGTCACACTCTCACCTCACTACCACTCTCACTCTCACTTCCACGCGATCTGCCCGTTCTGCGCCGCGCCGCTGCAGGGCGCGCCCGGCTACGTGCGCCTCATCTTCCAGGACAACCTCGACTGAGGCACCGCCGGTCAGTCTCACTGTCACACTCTCACCTCACTACCACTCTCACTCTCACTTCCACGCGATCTGCCCGTTCTGCGCCGCGCCGCTGCAGGGCGCGCCCGGCTACGTGCGCCTCATCTTCCAGGACAACCTCGACTGAGGCACCGCCGGTCAGTCTCACTGTCACACTCTCACCTCACTACCACTCTCACTCTCACTTCCACGCGATCTGCCCGTTCTGCGCCGCGCCGCTGCAGGGCGCGCCCGGCTACGTGCGCCTCATCTTCCAGGACAACCTCGACTGAGGCACCGCCGGTCAGTCTCACTGTCACACTCTCACCTCACTACCACTCTCACTCTCACTTCCACGCGATCTGCCCGTTCTGCGCCGCGCCGCTGCAGGGCGCGCCCGGCTACGTGCGCCTCATCTTCCAGGACAACCTCGACTGAGGCACCGCCGGTCAGTCTCACTGTCACACTCTCACCTCACTACCACTCTCACTCTCACTTCCACGCGATCTGTCCGTTCTGCGCCGCGCCGCTGCAGGGCGCGCCCGGCTACGTGCGCCTTATCTTCCAGGACAACCTCGACTGAGGCACCGCCGGTCAGTCTCACTGTCACACTCTCACCTCACTACCACTCTCACTCTCACTTCCACGCGATCTGATTTAGATATAATTAAATTTACTAAGATACTAAAATTTTTCATCTTTTCGTTGCAGATCGGACACGCATCACCGAAAGTGCGTGTTCAGAAGCGAGTGAACGTGATCACATTGTTACGATACGACTACCCCGCGCCCGCCATAGCTACGTAGACTTTACTTACTATTAGAGACCCGGCACCGACCCTGACGCCACTACTCAATAGCATAAACAGTATGTGGAAATAGTATGTTTTGAAATATCCGAATGGTCCTAGTCCTGTTATACATACCTTGAAGCTGAAAGAAAAATCTTAGATAATAGTTTGCCTCTCTGACTAAGCTGATACTTAACGTGTTTTGAAAAGAAATACCTACGACTTATGCACTTTGATAATATTTTTTGACAATATGGTGCTTAGTGTTGTTCCGGGTCACGACAATAACGTTAAATCTAGAATTAGAAAGAAGCAAACCGACGACGTCAAAAGTTCTTTTTTTTTCGGCTCCAAAGTATGATGCGCGCGCGACTGATGTTGCAGTTCAATTTGAATCAATAGTGTTAAGAGCTATGCCAGCTTTTAATCAGAGAAGCGATTTTACTTAATTTGGTTGCCGGTTTTGTACAAAAAGAGGTCCGACATCTCGAAACATGTTGAAGCGTTTTTTTTTAAACTGGCACTTGAAAATTCTCTTTCGTGTACTTTACTAAAAAAAAGGGTATCGGTCGATACTAATGTGGTCGAATTCGAAAATGCTATAAACATAGTTTAATCGCAAGAAACAGCATTGTATTTTGAGCACATATTTGATTCAGTGAAGAATCTCAATAGTTAATACTTGCTGTGCTTTTTATGTTTTGCCATTTTTATAAATCCTTATTTTCTTTGTTAAATGCGTGTTGATTTAAGGAAAGATTTTGTAATGATATCAAGTTGATTTATATGTTTTTTTCACTCGCTTTTTGTGGCTTTATGGAATATATAAAGGTCACTGAAGTTTTAATTAAAGCCCATGTGTTTTTACATGTTTGTAAAATAATATTTATGGGTCTAAAATCCGTTAAATAGGATATAATTATTTTAAATCAAAGTAAAATAAGGATTGATAAAATAGCAATACCTACAAAAATCAATATTTTTTGTCGTTTGATTAACAATGCTAATATTCATAAAATTACATCTACATAAAAAAGTGGTTCAATAGGTTAATTAAATGTTAAAATGTAATTTTTGAAAGAATTAACTAAATATTTATTTGTTGAAGACAACATGAAAATTCGATGGAAAATGGTAAAAAACAGCTTTGTACATAGCTTAAAGTTGATTAATGAGTGTTTAATGATCTTCAAATCAACTATCGACGTATAAATGCATCCAATAGAATATGATAAATATTATATCACGGCATTTTTTATTTAAGGCTACAGTCAGTCACTGAAATAATTATATTATAAAGATAGGTGTTCCTTCGTTTCATTGCCATTTCATTTTGCTAAAATGAAATGGCATCAAAACGAATAGGAGCGGCGATATGGTTTCCCCTATTTATTAATTTGATTTCGGAAACCAATAATTAATCTATTGTAAATAGCATCTTGTTCCTCTGTAATAGTTTTAAGTAATTTATGTTAAATTTTGGAGTGCAGTGCTTGTGGAATAGTAATGGAAGCCTTCTAGGTAGGTATGATAGGGATATATATGTCTTTGACTCAGTTTAACGAAGGGTTGCCCTCTACAATTTGGATTGTTTATTCATGAGACTCAGTGTCAAAAGTAGTAGCTGATGTTAAAACCTGCAGTAGGCACTTTTGAGTCTTATTTTTACCTGCTCGGGTTGAAGGTACCCTGTGAACAGCCTGTATTGTTTATTACAATAAACTCAGTATATAGAGAGTGGTTGTGTCCTCTACGAAGAATGGTACGTGATCTGATCTCCTGTTGACTGCAGTCAAATAAACTTTTAAATATGGCTCAATATAACAAACTATAACTCGACGCCATGTTTAAATTTATTTTAATTATATCATTAACTGGTGATTTTAATGTTAAATGAGAGTGATTAATTTGCCATGATTCTGGAAGTTAGTTGTCGAAGGCACGTTCTGTAATTAACTGAATAAAGTTGTGAACATCAGGTGAATGAGAACCAGTTGTGTCGATCTCAAATGAACATTGGATTTTAATTAATGTATGTTATTTGATTGTCCTGGGTTCTCCCTGTAAGTAATAAGGATATATTGTAAAGTAATCTTTACTTCAGACGGTTCTGTATAAATAAATATAAGTGTTTCATAGATGTAGCGAGTTTTAAGCTTAAAAGTTGAAATATTTAGTTTTTGTACAAATCGAGTTCACTAGTTAGAGGAGGAAAGCAAACATGCTCGGAGAATGAGATGCGAAGCGAATCAATCAACGCAACTGATGCCGATTGTAACCAGTACAATTAACAATGTGTATAATTTTAGTTGATGTAACAAAGGGCGGTGTTCCGAATCATTCATGTTTGCAATGTTTTAATAAAGTCAAATAAAAGCAGAACATGTTTTGATTCGCGGTATTGTCCTATTATGAAATGTCGTGTCGTCGATCACACGGATTGATGCTTGCTGTTATTCTATGAACTTCTTTTCTTTCAAGATTTGCATCCGCATATTTCGCACTATAAAAGCTTTTTAACTGTAATGGCAAACTAAACTCCCAAACAGTTGAGTTGATGTCTTGATTCGATAGATTTTATCTATTACTTACCTAATTGATAATGAATTTGTTAGGCAAAATTCTGATTGTCCCATGATCATTGAGTGGAAGTAACATCTTATGTGTTGGTATTGGTATATGTCAGTGTTTCGCGCATAATAATTAGAATAGTGTTCCGTTCATTCAGGACGTATAGTAAGCTTTGTATTGGACTGTATTGAGACTGTATTTTCTATTTTGAAAATGTTATTAATTTCATAATTTGTAATATTTTCAAAATTGTTTAATTTGAGATGTGTATTGTAAGAAACGGATTGATTAAACCGGTAAAGTTTGTTCTAACATTAGTGATAATAAGAACTGAATGCTAGCCTTAATCTTATTTATATTAAGTGCTAGGATAATAAATTGCTCTTTTGAGTTAGAAAATTTAATCTTTCGTTTTATTTTTAAATACTTGGGTTTGCTGCCACGATCTTACTCTTTTGGTAAAGAAGTCTAAAACCACTGAATCAATTTTTATAAAAATTGCTGCATTAAGAAAAAAATACTTTAAAAACACATCGGTTTTATAATTCAGCCGTTTATCGCCACAAACAAAGAAACAGTCAAAATTATTAAAAACCATATAAGTGGGATCCCAGGGTTGAAATACCATGTACAGGAGTATACAGTTATAGATAAGTTTCTAGTGTAAAATTATTTTATTTATTGACCAGAATGAACTTAGTATAAAATATTTACCAGTGGCTATCTACTATCATTTGACTTGCAATAAACCAAGTACATAGAGGACTTATCCAAGACAATGTTTGTGTATGAAAAATACTGGAAATGCCTGTCAGTTTTTTCTGAAATAGATAGTCACCGATAATAAAATAACAAATTAAATATTTTATATCCAGCACTGCTGGCGTAATAGAGGCACTTTATCTCTAACTAATCATCACCTCCAAGCCGCTCTGGGTTACTATTTAGTACTCTGTGGCTTCGGGATGGGACCTATTTACTCCCAGAGCGACTCAGACCAGACTCTTCTCTAAGTGGAGAATACTAAGGAAGACCAACCCCTATATCACGGCCGCTTTTGCAATATTGCTTTGCGTACATACTCTGCGTTTTTTTTTGTATTGACTTTGACACTCTAGAATAGAGGACGCAAAGATGTGAATGTGGTCGTAATAGTACCCCAGTACATAATTTACTTCTCTTGAATTCATGCTGCGCTGCTCTCTTATCACAAACCCTATTCCTACTTCCACAGCTACATACAGCTATTAGTTTTCTTAACTATTTACTTAGCCGTGTGTTAGAATACGACCTCCCCATCTCCTCCTGTGGGTGGCAATCTGTTGAGGAACCAATGTTCTTCCTCCAGTGAACGTCAACTCCTAAGATGATGTAAACACACTGCAACCCGGCTAGCTACTGCAAGTTCAGCTTGGTAGTGAGCACGACGCGCACGGCCTGGTCGTAGGCGACGCAGACGGCGAGCCCGGCGTGCTCGCGGCTCCACGCCCAGGCCGCCACCGGCTGCGAGCTCACCACCATGCGCTGCAGCCGCGTCAGTGACCCCGCCACGCCCGCACTGACGCCCTTGTCGTCCACCTTGCTTCGCTGCTCTGGATACTCGCTGTAAATATTTTTTTTTGTAATAAGCAAGAAATGTAAATTTAACCACATAGCTCATGACATCTATCAAAATGTTTGAAAGTATGGTCCGTGTGTTAAATATCTTCATATACCTACCTACCTACCTATGTTTTCTTTTGGTGGACCAGAGGCTCCAAAAAGGTCGCGACAATACAAAAAAAAGCTAGACGAACGAAAGGAATTCCTCTTTAAGCGGCCTTCTTACTGTGGCTTTCTATTTATTATACTGTGCCGTGGCAGTGCCAAGCTAGTGCATTTTTTTATTATAAATACTAACTGTATTTATAAAGTTACTTTTCGCTTTTTCAATCGCATTGCAAATCACTGTTAGAAGAGAGAGCGCCGTACAAAAAAAAATATACTTTTTTTTTTAATTTTGTACATAATGTAATACAAATAACTCGCAAAATAAAAGCGCTATCAAACTTATAGGCTGGTTTAGCTGACCGTTTATGATGGATTTTAAGATACTAACTAAATCACCCTAATTATTGTGGGTATGAGTGAGTAAGCACCTTCTTTCAGCAGAAACTTACTATTTCCACAGAGAGACTTGACCGTTGCCGGCGCAGGTAATGAAGATGTCCCTGTTCTGTGGCAGATGGCGCGCCACCCAGATCGTGCCGCTCCTGCTCGTGTTGTCCAGGACCTGGAAATATCATGCGTACTTGAGCTAATGTATATAGGATATAACGTCCTATTTAGGCAGTAGCAAAGAATACCTCATCATTAATTAATTTTAGCCGAAAGACGTCCACTGCTGGACATAGGCATCCCTCATAAATTCCCCCGGTCTTGAGCGACCCGCAGTTTTTGCAGCAGCTGGTGAAAACCAGGTTGTCTGACCACCTTAAAGGGGGTCTGCCTGCCTACTCTACGTCTTCCGGTTCGCAGTCGCCACTCGAAAACTTTTCAGCTTACCTGTGCAAAACCTTTGGCAGGATGCTGTGTTCTGACGTCAAACACATGAAACTTTCCCTCCAGCGTCGTCGCCACCAGTTTGTTCATAGGAATGTCTTGTCGGTCAAACTCCGCTGAACATACCTGAAAAAAGAAAAACACTTAAGGTACCTCTAATAATTTATTTTTTATTAGTTTGGGTAGGTTTTCTAATTTAAAACTAATTTTAACTAGTTTTTATGTTGAAATAAATCAGGTTTAAAAAAAAAAATTTTTGCAGTTGCTTGCTTCTAGCTGCACATTAGCTTCTATTCTATAGGTAGGTATCAAATCAACTTATTTCTACATGTGCCATAAAAGTTTTTATTCTTACCCCATTCTTTAAATTACATTCCCATCTAAGGCTCATGTTTCTCAAGTCAAACATTTTAAGATCACCATTATCGTAGCCAGCCACAACAATTCTCTCTGCATCATTGTAAGAGTTTCCGAAGCAGACCGTCCAGCAGTCTCGCTTTGTTTCTCCGGGAGCCGGCTGCATGTTGGCTACAGGCTTGCCTCTTTGACGTGGGTCCCACACTTTTACAGCTCCTAAACGAAAATATATAAATATACTGCATGTAAATTCTATCTAATAAAGTATCATATACATTATATTTATGTATGTAAAATTGGATGTAGTTAAAATAAAAAACTTTTAAAATAGTACATCGCCATACCATCTCTACTGCCAGTAACTATTTCTGGTGCTCCGCAATTCATAGTGGTTCCTCCCATTCCATCTATTGCATTTATTATATCGGAATGCTCTTTTGTTATGTAGACTTGGCAGCTCTTTTCTAGATCCCTGAAAATATATAAGTAGTATTTTATGGACACACCTTGGAGACTTCTAAAGAAAACGCGTTGCTTCTCAATATATCCGAAACTCGTGGACGTGCACGCATATCATTTGTACTGAGCACTAACTGAGAGGTAAACCAGCACAGGTGGGCTGTGGGTGGGCCGCACTTGCTGAGGAAGGCAGGGAGTGCCTGTACTGTACGTAGAACTCTTTATTAATCTGTGCCCGTCCGTATATACATTTTTAATTGGTGAAAATATGAGTTACAAACCATATCTCTAAAGTGCCTTTGAAATCACCGGTGGCTAGTCTCCGCTCCACTTCACTGCTGGCTCCGAACGTGCAGCACTTGAACGAGTTGGGACGTTCGATTTCCTTTACTTTATTCACTTCTCCCGATGTTATCTCAAATATTTCAATGGTCCCAGTTCCTCTTGGCAGACCGCCGACGACTGCAAACTTTGCGGAAACCGGAATCCATTTGCAGTCGAATAAAGAGTGGTTGAGGTTTGTTTCTATGTGAGTAATGATCTGCGGGCTGTTCTCGCTGAAATCCATGACTACAGTTTTTTTTTATGGTAGAATCGCAACATTAACCTAAAAAATAATGGTAAAACAAAAGCAAAGCTTGATTGTTGCCATAGCAACTGTGTCGTTTCATTTTACGCAGGCAACTGGGATTGGAATGAAAGAAAAATTTATTGAGCGTTCTTCTCGCAATAGCGTTTCCCGCGTTTCCCCCTCAGACAGAGTAAGGAAACCGCCGCTACGCGTTTCCACACCTCACTGTCTTCTTGGAGTTCTCCCCATCACAGACCAACTAGAGATACATACTATAGCGGCAGTTTCCTTAATCTGACCCTCAGAATAAAGACAACTAGAGATACATACTATAGCGGCAGTTTCCTTATTCTGACCTCTGACCTACCTCTCCATGTTCTCCCATCCCACCAATAATGTCTGAAAACAGAAACAAAAAAAGTTTTGAAATGAAATTGAAATTAAACTTTATGCTACATTGATTGATTGATATACAGTATTACAATTACTCAGTCACAGTCAGTCACTCAATCTCAGAGTACCACTTAAATACACCTACCTACCTACCTACTCTGATTCTGTGAAAATGCAAAGCAATGAATAAAGGATTTGAAGAAAAATTTAAACAATACGTAGCCTCGAACCATAATAAAATGAGTGAAAAACGTAGTAAGAAAAGTGTAAGTAAGGTAAGTATGTCTTCAAAAGCACAATTTTGACTTTGATGCAAAAAAAAGAAACTTGTCCCAATACTGACCAACTAACCAAAACATTTTGATTGATTTTAGAAAGCGGAAATCGCAAAGCAGTTCGACTTACCTGAACGACAGTCTAAGATAACTTCGCTGCTAAACCAAGCTGGCCAGGCGTACTGCATCTGCCGTTCCTCCGACAGCTCACGTTTTATGATGTATGGAAGTAACCCTAAAAATCTACTTTTTTGTAACTAAGTAACTAGGTGTAGGTATTACAATTATCACAAATCTCGTTTTCAGAGCATGTGATGCATGCGAGGAGTGGTATCACGGTGACTGCATTAACATCTCAGAGCGCGAGGCAAAGTACATCAAGACCTATTTCTGCGAGCGCTGCAGGGAAGAGGACCCTACCTTAAAGACCAGGTTTCGTCCTCAGAAGAGGGAGAATGATGGAGATTCTGGTAACTATTATAATTACACTTATATATGTCTTAATTAGATGTTTATCTATTTATCAGTTACTCACTCACTAACTAATTGTCACATAACTAAAAACCTCTAAGGTATTAAAGTTGACATTTAGGCAGATGCCTTCTTCCTATTTCTGAATTTTAAATCACAAGTGGAAGTAGTCTTTTATTTATCAATGTTTTCCTTTATTATTGCTTATACAGGATGTAAAAGAAATTTTACAAAATAACATTATTTTAGAAAACTCAAATTAAATGATAGAAAGATAAATAAATTTTGTGCAGCCAATCCTCTAGACTCTAGAGGGCTCTAGACTCTAGAGTCTAGAGTCTAGAAATTGAACTGTACTTTGGAACACAGTTTTACACAGTTTCCAGCTAGGGGAAAAAAGTAAATTAAATTTATAATAAAAAGAGTGAGTAAAGCTGCAGTCTGTGAGCTGTTTTAATTCAATAATTTAAGAAAATATTTAAAATGCAATAACAATCATCATAATTATAGGTAGAGAAGATAAGAAGAAGAAGCGCAAAGAGAAAGATCACTCGGAGAACAAGTCCTCAAAGAGAGCCCCCACCAAGGATGGGTGCGGGGACTGCAGCGGCTGCCTGCAGCTGCATGACTGTGGATTGTGAGTTTTTATTATATTTTTCATCCAGTCACCTTAGATTAGACAAACTTAATGATTTGCTATGTAAGGGGACAACGGAGTAGGTTTCGTGACGTATCAATAAGTCAAGCAGCTGGCGGGGAAACGGGAGATGTGGATGATGCTCCAATGACAAGAGTGTAGCTTTTTTAAGTTTCAAGATAAAGAAGAAGAAGGTTATTTACTGTTCAGGATAAGCATTTATGCTGTGTTTAGATCACAAGGATTCTTTGAACCTAATTTTTTGTGTGATGTGTATTTTATAAAATTACATGTGTCTGGTTGTAAAAACCAGGACACCTCATGCATGCAATCTTTCACAAACAATGTAAACAGCTAATTTAATTTTCTGAATCATAGACGATTTAAGATTTAAACAATACAGCTGAGTGTTTTGTGTATGTGTGTTATGTGGGCTCTTCTCGCTCAACACTTTTGCGGTTTTGTATGAAACATTGGTACCCATGTGTACCAAGTTGAGATCAGGTTCAATAATAATGATTTGTTGTTATACAGTTGTGAAGCTTGCGAGGACATGTTCAAGTACGGCGGCAGCAACAAGTTGAAGCAGAAGTGCCGGCAGCGGCAGTGCACCAGGAGCCTGCCTCGAGAGAACAAGAAAACTTCTAAACAGTCCAGGTTTGATTATTATTATTATTTAATTAAAAAGAAATTCATTAAAATTACTTAAATAGTTTTTATTGTATATTTTTACATTTGTAATTAAGATAATACAACCTCATAAAAGCATAAATTGTTTGACATATACAAAGAATCCTTAGGACTGGTCGCGTAGCAAAAACAAACTCACTATTCCACAGAACAGACTAAAACGGACAAACAAATGCTTTATAGGAAATGAAGTAAGATTCTATAACAAGATCCCAGAAGAGATTTTGATCCTGAATGATAATGAGTTTAAAACTCGTATCAAAAAAGTTCTGATTAAGAAAGCTTATTGCAATATTGATGATTATGTAAACGACAAAGACGCATGGAAGTAGTCTAGCTCTGCACTTAAGATATTTTCATTATTTCATGTACTTTCATTTTTATTAATCTGTATAATATTCATTGTATTGTCACCTAATTGTATTGTAATTGTAATATCACAAAAAAAAAAAGAGAGATAAATTGTAAAGTAGAGTTTGTTAGTTTGTTACCCCTTTCTTCTCTACGCTGTAAAATCATTGCGAAAGGGAGTAGAATCATTTGACAGAGGAGGGCTCGTTTGGAGGCCTCTCCAGGCGACTATTGTCGTAAGGCAAGGTAAACATTTGTTTACCTGAGCCAATTGGTGGGCACCCTGAACTACCTCGCCTCTCACAGTATAGGATACTTTACCAAATAAGGTATCAATAGCGATTAGATTATATGTAGTCTAATTGACTTTCAATAAGTGATATCTTGTATCCTATATTGAATAAAGATTTATTTGATTATTTGATTGGTCGCTATTTACTTTACACTTGAACTTGACTTCACTTCAGTAGAGTGTTTTTCCAATGTCAAGTTGATAAAATAAATCTAAAGGGGTGGGCATAAAGCCAGCCAACATTTTATCTCTTGTCAGTTATTATAAATTTATTAGATTGTTTTAAAAACTCCGCTTACATAACATATGGATCTGGAATCAACAATAAACCAAAATCTTCAACCAGGCTATTCTAGCCTTTCCAGCTAGATATAAAAAACAAAACCAGAATCTTTATGCAAAAAACAACTCTCTTTCCAAAACAGCAGCAACCGCAACAAGAAAAAGCACCACGAGCGCGAAACATACGAGATGGAGGAGTCCACCGCGCACCTGCACACGGCCTCGCCGCGGCAGTGCTACGGGCCCGCCTGCCGCCGCGCCGCGCAGCCCGGCTCCAAGTACTGCTCCGCGCCCTGCGGCCTGCGCCTGGCCACACACCGCGTCTACCAGGTGCCTGCGGACTAGGGTTCATGATTTCTCGAGCTTTTCAGTTTCTCGGGTCTCGAGAATTCTCGAGGCCAATTTCTCGGGTCTTCTCGGGTTGTCGAGAAATTTACATTTACCTATGTTTTTGCATATCTTTTCGATTCAAATAATGAAAAAAGTTGACACAAAATTAACAGTGTGAATCATAATAAAAAGAACTTATTTTAAACCAATAAATTGAGTGGTTTTTCTGCCAAATATAAGTTATAAAACTTGAAAAAAATTAACTTCTCTCAATAAATACCGTTAACTAATAAAAAACACAAATTTCGGCTTGTTAATTAGGAAATAGTCAACGTTAAACTAAAACTATACTTCAAAATAAGTGTTTAAATTGAATAAAAATTTTATAGAAAAGAAGGGCCTGAGTCGGTTAGCTAAATAAACAATGAAAATTCCATGACAATGACAGCATTCGAAAACTATTGCTGCTTTTCGGGAGGCATGTACTGTTGTCGTCTTTAAAAAGCCGCAATTGTTTTCGAATGCTGTCACTGACATCAAATTTTCATTGTTAAGCGACTTGATACTAAGATGTAGGTAGTGAACTGTGAAATTCATAAGATTATAAATTTAATTTGATTAAATAAAACACAAAATATACACAAGCAGTACACCGTCAAGCTTCATCGTTGAACTCTATCGAATTGTAGTTGCCTTGTTCTTGTTATCGATTTCGTTAACCATTGCCACTTTGTAAAGTCGATTTCTGTTATACGCCTAAAGAAACCTGGGGGCCAAGTTTCTTAACTAAAAACGAGTGACTCGTAATAGTCTTGTTAGCGACTTAGTTAAACATTGGTGTTTTCTTTGAGCGTGCAACAGAAATTACCTTTGTTAAAGCGGCAATGGTTAACGAAATCGCAAACAAGACGAGTCACTCGTTTTTAGTTAAGAAACTTGGCCCCCAGCAATGGTTAAGACAGTCGCTTGTAATACGATTACGAGTCGATCGATTTTGGTTACGAGACATGACTCCACCGCGTACCATCATTATGCTTATAAAAGTAAAAAGTACATTTCCATCTTTTACGTTATTCACGAACTTATTTGCACTACATAGACTCAAATATGATTTCTCGAGTTCTCGACTTTTCTCGAGCATAATTTCCCGGGAACAGAAACCAAGGATTTCCCGGGAATTCTCGACCCGAGAAATCCCGGGAATGAACCCTACTGCGGACTGACTATCGTAGCATGTCACCATCATATCTCTTTGCACCACGAGCACAGGAGCGAGGAAGGAACAGAGGCTACGCTTTTGTCGCAAACTCGTGATCCTGACGAACACTGTATCCGCTCGTCCACTGGCTGAGTCGGTATAAACCAGTTTCGCCGTATACGATGCAGTCCGCGCACACACGCGTCGTGCGTGCGTAGTAGTAGAAGGTTTCTGAGCCGTTCTATGAAGTTTAGTATCTGCTCCTTCCTAACCTCACTCATTAAAATGCGAGGGCTGCCACATTTCAATATTCACACGGAATTTTATATTCTACAAGAAACGAATTTAGAAAATTGAGAAGCAAGTCCGACATTTTCTTCTCGCTTCCCGCCAAAATGTGCTGACTGACAGATGTTGCCCTTACTAAGAAGTTTACTGCTGTATATATTGAATTGCCTTTGTCAATCCATGAGGGGCCGCTTCAACTTCTGACATCATGTAACTGTTCCCCAGGTCCTCCCACAGCGCATACAAGAGTGGTCCCTCTCCCCCTGCAAGGCAGAAGAGCGCAACAGGAAGTCGCTAGAGGTGGTCCGCGCGGGGCTGGCGCGCGCCCAGGCCGCCCTGCGCGCGCTCGACGCGCAGCACGCCGAGCTCGACAAGATGGCGGCCAGGGCGCGCACCGCCGAGATAGAGCTGCACACTGATGATAAGGTTCGTTACTACAACAAACTTTGACCAAGTCTCTAGAGGTGCTTGATAGGACGAAAGCGCGCGCGATAACTGCTGAAATAGATCTGCATACTGATGATAAGGTTAGTCACTACCATAAAGCTGAAATATCAGGAGCTGTCCCTTTCTTCCTGAGCTTGACAAGATGAAAGCGAAAGCAAAACAGCTGAGATTGAGTTGCACACTGATGATAAAGTTCGTTACTAGAGAAAAACTACGAAAACATGGCGCGCCCGTCCACATTTTTAGGCACTTGAATGTATTTTTGAAAATAATATACAAAGGTATGGCAGGAAGTGGAATAGCGATCCAAGGCGATCCGGTCGCAAGATGAAAAATTTCCTCAACTAAAACTGGTTGCCGCTTCGCGTTAGTAATAAGGCCGCCCATTGCAATCAATGTATTAATTCAAGAAATTTGTATTTATGTTAAGTTTATTGTTTGCAATAAAGTGTATTTATCTATCTACCACCATAATAATTATTTTTACCCAAATAAAACCAACTCTTCTACTTCTCAAAAGGAAGCAGACGACGAGACGTCAATGTACTGCATAACCTGCGGGCACGAGATCCACTCGCGAACCGCAATCAAGCACCTGGAGAAGTGCTTCATCAAGTACGAGGCGCAGGCGTCGTTCGGCAGCCGGCACCGCACGCGCATCGACGCGCAGAGCATGTTCTGCGACTACTATAATGCTAATAACGGGACCTACTGCAAACGCCTGCGGGTATGTTAATCATTAAACGTAAAAGCTTACACGGTGCGGCACCTTTCCCTAAATTGGTGACCCCGACGTGAATCTGTCAAAATCAAAATCAAAATTATTTATTCAATATAGGATACAAGATATTGAAACTTCACTTATTGAAAGTCAATTAGATTACATCTAATCAATTGCTACCTTATTTGGTAAAGAATCCTATACTGTGAGAGGCGAGGTAGTTCAGGGTGCCCACCAATTGGCTCAGGCGAACAAATGTTTGCCTGGCCTTATGACAATGGTCGCCTGGAGAGGCCCCCAAACGAGCCGTCCTTTGTCAAACGATTCTACTCTCTTTTGAAATGATTTTACAGCGTAGAGAAGAAAGGTGTAACAAACTCTACAATTTATCTCTACCAGACATGGGTTCTAATGAGCTCGGAGTGAGCCGCCTGATACATTAACCAACTTATATCCCAATACAGGTGATGTGTCCGGAACACTTCAAAGATCCAAAAGTGAGCGACACGGACGTGTGCGGCTGTCCCTTAACCCGTCGCGTGTTCGAGCCGACAGGAGAGTTCTGCCGCGCTCCTAAAAAGTCATGCTTGAAGCACTACCAGTGGGAAAAGTTGCGCAGAGCCGAGATCGACATGGAGAGAGTGCGACAGTGGCTGAAGTTAGACGAGCTTGTGGAGCAGGAGAGGAATATACGACTCAGTATGGCTTCTAGGTAAGTTCCAGTGAAAAGAGATAAGAAAACTTTATTGCAACCTATAAAACAAAAAAAAACATGAAAACGATTACATAGAACAATGCGAAAGGCGGCCCTTATCACTATATCTAAGTCGTGTAGGTTTTTGCTCCTACAGAAAAACCATAATTATCAAACTAAGTCAGGAGACTAAGTTCTCCCCCACCCACATATCGCCATACCGACCGGTCTTCTGCGACCCTTATCCACTGTGCTCCCGCATCCTTTACCAGTTGTGGGGGTTCTGCCTATTGAACGCCTTTCGATGCGCCGTCGCCACTCGAGAACTTTACGGCACCAGTGACCATCTGTTCTTCGAGCTAGCTATGTATATGCCCAGTGTTTTGCTGTATTGCAAAAAAGCCTGTGTTCTCTGTTATTTCAGTCTAGTGCGCATGTGACTATAGACAAAAGGGTTACGCTGAACGAGTCCGTGACTGTTAGGCTAGTCATACCTAGTATTAATATAGGTAAAATATATAACCAATATATATATTTTTTACCCTCAGAGCTGGTGTACTCGGCCTAATGCTGCACTCGACATACAATCACGAAGTAATGGAGCGGATTCAGAACAAACAAACAAGCGTTGGTGACAAGGGTGGCAAGAGGGAGTCATGACATGAAGCCCCCCGGCCGGGGGCGTGCGCCGAGAAGGCCCCCTCTGGCCGGGGTGAGACGCCCCCCAAGAGGGGCGAGGTGACTTCTAGTGGGGTTTCAGCACCCCAAATCAGGGCCTCAGATACATCTAATACGGTCTTGTCTACTCCTAGTAGCAATTCAGAACCCCAAAGTAGGGCCTCAGAAACTTCCAGTAAGGTCTTGTCCTCTACTAGTGGGGTATCAACGACTCCTAGTGGGGTCTTATCTACTCCTAGTGGGGATTCGGAACCGCAAAGTAGAGCGTCAGCCTATCCCAGTAGGGTTTCAACTTCCTCTAGTGGGGTATCCATGCACCCTACTAGAGACTTAGCGCCCACTAGTGGGAACGCAGCACTCAGTAGTAGGGTCACAGTTGCCCCTAGTAGTCTCTCATCGCCGTCTAGTGGCGTTTCAGCACTCTCTGGTAGGGACTCAGCCTCAGGTCTTCCTAGTAGGGTTTCAGCTCCCCCTAATAGGGTCTTAGCCTCTTCTAGTACGATATCAGTGCCCCCTGGTGGGAACTTAGTGCTCCCTAGTAGGGTCTCAGTTGCCCTAACTAGAATGTCAATTCCCCCTAGTAGGATTTCAGTTCCCCCTAGTATGGTTTCAGTGCCTCCTAGTAGGGTTTCAGCTCCCCCTAGTAGGGTTTCGACTCCTCCTAGTGGGGTTTTAGCTCCCCCTAGTGGGTTTGGTACTCCCCCCTCCCGTGTTAATGATTCTCCCATGAGGGATGTGAAAGTGGTCGTGCAAAGACTTTTAAATGGAGGCAGTAGTCACAAGTGATTGCAGCAAAACATTTTTTTCCTCTGTACTTTTCTAAGTACTTATTTGTGTTTTATGAAATGATAATAATATGTAATGTATGTTATGTGAAAACCTATGATTTGAAGTTATATGTATCAACATAGTATAAAACAAAGTCGCTTCCCGCGTCTGTCCCTATGTATGCTTATATCTTTAAATCTATCCAACGGATTTTGATGCGGTTTTTGGTAATCGATAAAGTGATCCAAGAGGAAGGTTTATAAGTATAATACATGAGCAACATAGTTATAGGTTTGGCGGTACGAAGTTCGCCGGGTCGACTAGTGTACCTATAATTTAAATAAAACACGTTTCGGCTATATTGTAATTTTGATATGGTAATAAAAATAAACAAAGTAATAATTTTATTTTCATTTTATTTTACCTATTTTTTTTTTATAGGGGGCGTTTGATATTTTAATATTGTTATAGTAAGGGCAGCAATTAGCATTAGTTCCGCCCGAACACTTGCGTGTGCGGCGGAACCCCGCTGATGTGAACATATTGTAGGGTGACCAACAGTTTCATTCTCAGCCAAGATATTTATTTTTAATTGAAATTAACTTTTACTTAATAAGTAGAACGAAACGCATACCATTATTCGGAGAAAAACGGAATAATAATATATCATAACTACTACCTAATTTACCCAGCCCATTTTTTTTTACTGATTTTTTTGATCTAAGTATATCATACAGTTTTAACCATGAAAACCTTACTGACCCAGTCGGCCACTTTAATACAATCAAATAGTAACAGCTGGATTATGAGAAATATGGTAGTTATTATTTAAGTTCTTTAAACACTTAAAGGGGGACAAAATTTTCTGACAATAAAATATTTCTTTGTTCAGAGTTTGATGAAACAGTGGTCACCCTACACGTAAGTCACCCTTTCTATAAGGGTGTCGTCAGAGCGACATATTCTCTCCGGTTCCGTTTAATTAAAATGATATTAGTCGGTTGTTAGACGCTGCGATGTCACCCTCCATTGTTGTCAAATTAAATTTATAAAAAAAATAATTGGGTAGATATACTAGTGTAAGATTAATTTTTATTTTATAATATCGATTTCTATCCACCCGACTGGACCTAGACTGGACTCAGGTGGCAAAGGAAAGAACTTAGAAACGTTGAAACAGAGGGAGCTCATTGGCCAGCAATGGGATACAGTTTAGTAGGTAGGTACGTAGGTACACATAAAAATGCTACTTTAGAGCATAATCAAGTAAACGAATAGTTAGTTTAAAAACATTTGTTTAGAAAAAAAAACAAATTAATTAAAATGTCTATAGGTAGCTTAAATTTTGAATTTCTAATTCCGAGAGTTAAGATATTAAAAGCAAGTGGGCTATATTGCCACAGTATTACAATGTAAGTACCTATACCTGACACACTCGTATTGCTATGCTAAATCTAAATGTGGTTATATCTAGCGTCTTGCTTATATCTAGCAGCCCGCCCGGTGCGGCTTCGCGGGAAGTTCTATGTTTCTTCCGAATAAGAAGAGGAACAATATACTTACGTACCTTTTAATTGAATACGCATATGATGTTAAAGGTAACCGTTTAATTAGATGAGGAAAATCTTTGAAAATATGCACGAGTAGTATACGAGGCTTTGGGCAAAAAAATGCGACCATCCTAAATAAAAGCCAATAGTGGCAAAAATTCAAAACTAAGCCTAAGCCAAGAAAGTACCTAGTTAACTTTATGAACAATATCATAAGAATACCAATTGGTAAAGTCGTCAATCCTATCAGAGCGTCAACAGTAACAATACACAGATAACAATTGGACGCAGCAGCACGTGCGGTCACCCCCACACCCACACCCACACCACCCCACATCTCCCCAGTTTAGAGTTAGTGACGCGTGTAATGTGTTGTTTCGCTAAATCTCATAATTTGACACAGATTAAGACCCCTCCTGTATCAATTTTGATCTAATTCAGTTTTGATTTTGCTAAAGAGATCTCGTTTAAAAGCGCATTTAAATTATTTTGGTAAAATTAATTGTTATACTTAACCCGCTAGCTTATCACAGGCGTCATGCTTACTAGGTAGTCAAGGGTCAAGGATAATGTCTAAAGTATAGATATACTTTTAGGTATATATTTACCTAATAAACTTTTTTTTTTGGTTGTCGATAGGGTGGTCGAGTTTTAAAGCCGGGAATTGACCGTGAATTAGAAATAGAGCAATGTTATAATTTGTGGGTAGAGTACTTAGGTATGTATAGTATATTATGTTCATTTGTTTTACAAATAAGTACGATCGAACTGCAGCAAGATTGGAAGCGTAAAGAAAATCTTTACAAAAGCATTCACCAAATAACAAAAGATCAACCCTAACACGCAAACATATTGCATTTGCGACAAGCTGGGCACAAAATATGTGACAAATAAGCCCCAAAAATTTGACATTTAGTCAATTTGTGATTCCGAAAATGCGGGGAAAGTGGCAAAGGGCCGGCCGTCATCAGCTAACGAGACCTCGTTCGATGCTTTTATTAAGAACGATCAATGGGTATCGTATTGTTGCATTGTGCAATCTGTATTAGCTTCGGTTAATGCAGGTGCAGAATGAATAATGGATGTTACCATTTCTATCTACAAATATATTAAAACTAGAAGCTGCCCCGCGGTTTTTCCCGCGCAGATTTCTCATAAACACGAAATTCCCGTTTTTTCCCGTTCCCGTGGGAATTTCGGGAAATCCCTTCTTAGTGCTCACCTACACTCCCTAAGGAACCTACATGCAAAATTTCAGCCCGCTACGCCCAGTAGTTTCGGCTCTGCGTTGTCTGTCAGTCAGTCAGTCAGTCAGTAACGGAAGAGTTTTATATATATTGACTAGAGGCTGCCCCGCGGTATTTCCCGCGCAGATTTCTCATAAACACAAAAATCCCGTTTTTTCCCGTTCCCGTGGGAATTTCGGGAAATCCTTTCTTAGTGCTCACCTACACTCCCTAAGGAACCTACATGCAAAATTTCAGCCCGCTACGTCCAGTAGTTTCGGCTCTGCGTTGTCTGTCAGTCAGTCAGTCAGTCAGTCAGTCAGTAACGGAAGAGTTTTATATATATTGATTATATGTATGTTTCTCTGCCAAGCTACTCAGATAGATCTACTTTACTTTTTTTGCTCTACTTTGAGTATACATGATTATTTAGATTTATTTTGTTTCTATTGCTGTATTTCCATGAAAATTGCTATCTGAAGAAAAGTGCAAGAAAAGAAACATCCAAATTCTCACCTAAGTTTTAACACCCGACCTACTTAAGGGACACTATTAAATTAGTAAGGTAACAAGATTAGGTAGGTAGGTAGAGGCACAGAACACGTAATATAGTACTTCGTATAAAGTAAAAAGTAAAAAGTAAAAAGTAAAAAATGATTTATTCAATACAGGATACAAGATATCGCTTATTGAAAGTCAATTAGACTAATCTAATTAATATTGATACCTTATTTCGTAAAGTATCCTATACTGATAGAGGCGAGGTAGTTCAGGGTGCCCACTAATTGGCTCAGGCAAACAATGTTTGCCTTGCCTTACGACAATGGTCGCCTGGAGACGCCCCCAAACGAGCCCTCCTCTGTCAAATGATTCTACTCCCTTTCGCAATGATTTTACAGCGTAGAGAAGAAAGGGGTAACAAACTCTACTTTACAATTTCTCTCTTTTTTTTTTTTTTTGTTCTTATATATGTGACATTACATTTCAATTTACAATACAAAGAACATAAATTAATAAGATTTAAAGTACATACATGAAATAATGAAAATATCGTGCAGAGCTAGACTACTTCCATGCGTCTTTGTAGTTTTCATAATCATCAACATTGTAATAAGCTTTCTTAATCAAACCTTTTTTGATACGAGTTTTAAACTCATTATCATTCAGGATCAAAATCTCTTCAGGGATCTTGTTATAAAATCTTACTTCGTTTCCTATAAAGCATTTGTTTGTCCGTTTTAGTCTGTTCTGTGGAATACTTAGTTTGTTTTTGCTACGCGTTCTAAGGTCTTTAATTTTATCACATTTTTTATCAAACATATGTAAGTTTTTACGAGTATACATAATAATTTCAAAGACGTACTGGGACGGAAGCGTCAAAATATCAATTTCTTTGAATTTTTGTCTGAGGGACTCGCGAGCTTTAAGCTGATAAATGTTTCTAATTGCGCGTTTTTGTAGTATAAAAATGACGTTAATATCTGCAGCTCTTCCCCATAGAAGCAAGCCATAGGTCATTAAGCTATGAAAGTAACTGAAATACACAAGTCTCGCGGTAGAAACATCAGTTAATTTTCTGATTTTCCAGATTGCGTACGCAGCCGAACTGAGCCTTGCCGCAAGATTTGAGATATGGGGGCCCCACTGAAGTTTCGAATCTAGAGTGATACCAAGGAATACAGTTTGATTTACCAGATTAAGCTTGTTATTGTCCAAATGTATGTCTGTATCATAAGCAGTCACATTTGGCAAGGAAAACTTAATGCAATTAGTTTTCTTTGCGTTCAAAAGTAAATTATTAGAAGTAAACCATTGAGAAATCTCCACTAATGTTTTGTTTATATCTAAGTTGAGTGAGTCACCTCGTTTAACTTTAAATGTTAAAGAGGTGTCGTCCGCAAAGAGGACAACATCAGTAAGTTTATCTAACATGTAAGGGAGATCATTTATGTAGACTAGGAACAGGAAAGGCCCCAATATCGATCCCTGAGGTACACCAATCTTGATAGGACAACCTGCAGACACCGCACCACCCACGTCCACTCGTTGGTCGCGATCAGTAAGATAAGAGGCAAGTAGATCAAGTGATTTATCAAGTAAGCCATAGTGCTGTAATTTAAGTAGCAAAGTCTCATGATCAACGCAGTCAAAAGCCTTCGAGAGGTCACAGAAAACCCCAATAGCATCGTGAGAATCCTCCCAGGCTCCATAGACATCGCTGATGAGTTTGTGACCTGCGTCTAAGGTAGACCGCCCTTTCCTAAAACCAAATTGATTTTTGTGTAGGAAGTTATTGACTGAGAAGTGAGACGCTAATTGTGCAAGAATAAGTTTTTCAAATATTTTACTTAAGGAGTATAGTTCGTGGGAGCATTTTCCTTTGGATTACTTAAACTTGATTTTAGCGAACTACTAGCTAAAATCAATTTAGACTAGTCTCTACGTCTAACAGATATTTTTCAAAACTAACAAAAATTTTCAAGCCTCTGAAAACAGTTTCACGTTTCAGCAGCATTATCTGCACTGCAAAAACAAAATCTATATCAAGCCCCGCCTCGCCCTGCACCGGCTGTAACCAATCATATTCTCGGATCACATTCCACCCTTAATCTGACCAATCGGAGCGCTAGAACCTGTCACAGCATCAGCTTGGGGTAGTAATGATTAAGTTTATCAAATTTGAAGCTTAACTCTCACGATTTAGGGTGTTTTACGGATTAGCAAGAAGTTTTTAATAAACATTTAATATTTTGGGGTGTTATGAAAATATGATTTAGTAAATCTCTGTAGTTCGTCTTCGCTGGTCCAGTGGAGTGTTGGGCAGGTATAGTATTGTGTAGTGCTCTGTTAAAGTTCATCAAGATTCATTTCCCGCTCATGTCCTACGGAAGCGAGACTCCGCACGTATGGAGCAATTCCGCTGTAAGTCTTTTAGTTTTCTCAAAAGTACCTAATAAACCAAAAAATTTGGAGATACGTGCTTATGCTTATTAGAATTTTTTTTTAGTATTTGATGTTCCTTTAGGGCAGTGAGATCTCTCCTTACGGTCCGCTGTGGGACGCCCCGCCTGCTCCGGTACCATATCCTGACATCTTGGCCTTCCCGCCCGCTGACTTGGGTAAATATACACCCAAATTTACTTAAAGTATTAAATATTTATTTGAATTATTGGAATTGATTACATTTCATAACAAAGATAATAAAACTTTTACTAAAACGTCGTGGTTACTAGATTTTTCAGCGGAATTTCAAGATATTAGCCGCCTTTTCGAAAACCGTTCGCTAGGTAAAAAATGAATGAAGATGAAAATACAAATTCACGTTTCTATACTATTAAAATTAAAGAAACTACGTAACTTCACTTACCCCCTTACCACAAAAAGTTAGAACGGTCTAATATCGCCAATTTGTAAGACGAACTAGTGATTTAAACCTAGTCTAGTGATTTAGACCTGGTTTAACTCTTTTTGTGGTAGAGCCGTACAAGTCTAATGAAAAAGCATCTCAAAAAATATAATCGCACAGAGCATTTCCCATAATTTTACGGAAATACGTATTATTTACCTATTTTGTTTTAATAAGTTCCTTTCGTTTCCTTTTCTTGACTTGGAAATCAAAATTTTCATTAAAATAATTTTTAGATAAAAAAGTAATTTTTAGGAATACATACTTACTTGAGTAAGTACCTACCTATAGTCAAGTAATACAAAATCAGTGTTCTCATTAGTATGGTCGGCGGCGGGCTGCGGGCGGTCCAGCTCCCGGGGCTCCGTCGGCGGCGGCAAGAAGCCCCGGCGCCGCGTCGCCTCGGTGGCCCAGCGGCGCGCCGCCAACATCCGAGAGCGACGCAGGATGTTCAACTTGAATGAGGCTTTCGATAAATTGAGAAGAAAGGTCAGTTTAACGTGTATTGGTCTTGTGCTAGGTTAGTTGCGGGCTTTTCATTTTGGCTGCCTGCAAGTTAACTGTTTATCGGGAGATATAATTTACACTTCATTGTTGCCTCGGACAAAAACAGCCTCTGCGTAGAACATGCATATACAAGAAGTGGACCACACGGTAAAGAACGCTGCTGTTGGCCAATAAGGCCAAAAATCGCTCAGTCGAGAGCGCGAGCAAAGCTTCAGGGTTTAATCGTGCCTTATATCATGTTAATCTTTCGTTTTAAATGTGGGAAACGATCAATTACAAAGCTTCCATGAAAGTGAGCTGAGTCCAATCTCTTCGTCACCTTATTCAGTAATAAAACATAAGGTTTGTTCTTTGTAGGTACCAACATTCGCATACGAGAAGCGACTATCCCGCATCGAGACCCTGCGCCTCGCTATTACGTACATAAGTTTCATGTGCGAGTTATTGCACGGGTCACCGCCTCGTGCGCCTATACCACGCCACTCTTATGAAGCCGATATACCATGGTGTGCATAAAACACGCCAACGACACAACGAAGACATAAGAATGAGTAGCCTTTTTAAAATATTTAGAAGGACCCTTAGAACTAAGAAGATTTTTTATTTTTTATTATTTGGCATTTTCTCGTGCCCTTTTTGCCATTGTTGAAAACTCGTTGCAAATGCTTAAATAAGTACCTTATTTAAAGTTAATTGTTTAAGATCTTAAGACTCCAGGACATCAAGTCAGATATGTAGAGTAGTTAATGTTTTTACTAAAAGCAAATACTGACCTACTCTTGGCGAACGGAGCAAGAATATGTCTTACCAAAGCACTCAGCCAGCAAAAGTTACTTTTCTTTCAAACTAAATATATTTTTTAGGATTGTTAAGATTGGGATAAAATAAGCTAATATCGCTTTCCATACGCTTCCTAGCGAACTCAAAAACACTACTACAACAATACCTGTGACCTAAAGTAGTGTATACTAATGTGAAATCTAGTCTTCCATAGTTTATATGTCATATTTATTAAACTAGTAATACTTACTTATATAAATTTATTTGAATAAGATAATATTAAAATATACGTATTTCTCAAAAATTGTGATTCATTTATAAAATAGATTTAATCTTTTATTCCAGGGAGTGCAAGCAGCTGATTAAGTAATTAGTTACTATTAATCATCCTTTAACTTTTTTTACCAATGAGTTACTTTTAAATTGCGTAGGGTCTAATAATCAGGGTCGTTAGGGACCTTTCCTTGATATAAAAAGGGAACTAAATATTTGTTTGCACATTCAACCCACTGTTCTAGTGGGATGCACTTGTCCTGCAGTGTTTCGTTTTAAAACGTAAGTCAATATTTAAAGAGAAGAAAAATCGTATCAAAATGCGGATTATTACAACGAATGTAAGTAACTCTTTCCTTACCAATCATTTTAATAAGTAATGTATTGTATTTTTTTAAATATTTTGGTGCAGCCGGGCCATTATCATAGGTCTGCGCTACATTTTTAACACGAATTAACTATTTATTTTTCCAAATTCCTTAGCGAACGTACCCCTTATAACTCCTTTTTCATTACGAATTTTAAGAATCTACTACATATCAATAGTAGTTAGGACTGCACGTTATCGGTCAATCAGTCTGCAAGTTTTTTTTATTTATATACCTACGAGACCTACTATAAAAAGTTTCTAATTGTTCTCTTTATTTCAGATTGTTTTCCTGGCCTGCCTTGCTACGGCATTCGCGCATCATGTCCATGGGCCAGACTGTGTCCATCACCAGCCATTGATTAACTCGTTGCGACCGAGCTACTACACCATCCCTGGGTATGACCTCATCATTCCCGCTGAAGAAATCGATGGTGTCCAAAACAGAATTATATACAACGAGCCTCTTCCGCCTTTAGAGCCAATCGTTTTCAAACCTGAGGTGCCACTGCAGAAATTTGTGCCGATATCCATCCCCGTAGCACCTGCTCCGTGCCTAGAGGAACATAAAGAGAACGAGACAGCAAAGGCTATAGGAGAGCTAAGCAATTTGATACACGAATTAGCTAGTCACAAACCTGCTGAAGTTGCTCCTCCTCAAATACAGTGGCTGCCGCCGCCTCCGCCACGGCCGATTCAGCCCATCGTACATGTTACAGCACCGCCAGCACTTCAACCCATAGTACACGTCACACCAGCACCAGTTCAACCGATCGTTCATGTCACACCACCACCAGTGGTTCCATTTGTACCTAAAGAAATAGTAGCCATTCCACCGCCTCCGGCCCTGCCCCCAACGCGTATCATTAATCATGCTGTCCCCATTGCTCCAGTAGTAATTCCTGAGGCACCATTGCCAGTGCAACATGGTGGAGCATTTTCATACCATCAATTACATAAAGATGGTTCTGTCAGCCATTTTGGTGCAGATAAATCGACCGTGCAAGTAAATGTGTCTCCTGCCGTCTCCGTGACGCCTCTTCCTCCCGCATTTGTCGACGTGACACCGAAACCCATTGTGTTGCCGATCCCACCACAGCCTATTATCAAGCCTCTTTCCCTGCCACCCGCTCCAGTCCTTGAGAGCTTTGGTCCAGTGAAATTGCATCAACATTCTGTGAATAACGTGGTTAAAGTTCCAAAAGTTCCATGCGTCACACCAATTCCTTTACCTAGACCAGTTGGACCGATCCTAAATATACCTGCACCCACTGCGGTTGTAGCGCCAATACCACCACCAGTAGTTCCAGTGGCTCCAGTATCTGGAAGTGGATTTTCGTATCATCAACATCACATCGACGGATCAATTACTTCCTATGGTGACTCCAAAACGCATCAGAACATTGAAATCTTAAACCGACAACCAATTTTTAACGTACCACAGCCTCCAAGTGTTTTTGTTCCTGCCAAATCTGATGTCAAAGTGGAAGTCAAAGAAAGTTCAGCCCCTGTCATCGGCAGCGGATATTCGTTTAATCTTCACAATGGCGATGGATCTGTGAGTTCTTACGGCGGTTCCAACGGTCATCAGAACATTGAAATCCTTAACCGAGGACCTATCTACAAGTTACCGCAGCCTCCTAGTGTATATGTTCCTGCCAAATCTGATGTCAAAGTGGAAGTCAAAGAAAGTTCAGCCCCTGTAATCGGCAGCGGTTACTCGTTTAATATTCACAATGGCGATGGATCTGTGAGTTCTTACGGCGGTTCCAAAGGTCATCATAACATTGAAATTTTAAACCAAGGACCAGTCTTGAACTTACCACAGCCTCCGAGTGTATTTGTTCCTACTAAGTCTGATGTTAAAGTGGAAGTCAAAGAAAATTCAAGCCCAGTCAAGGGATTATCAGGCGGTTTTGTCTACAAAACAGTTCAAAATGATGGCACAGTGACAACTTATGGAGCCGCATCTCCCGCTACTCAAGTCATTAGTGGACCTTCGCCCCTAAAGGTAATGGTGAACCGGGTTCAAGAACTCAGCAAAGGCAAGACTAACATATATAACAATGGCGGTCACGCAGGATTTTCTTACAAGTATGGAAGTGATAAAAGCGCGGTAACCGTGAGTCCAGTCAGTGTCCCTGCTGCACCATTACTGAACATTCCTAGTCCAACAAGAAACGTACATGTATCAACTGGCAATGGCTTCTCGTATAAACTGGAAAATAACAAATTGATAAAAATCCCAGACTGGTCAGATCTACCAAGAGTAAGTACAACTCCTCTTCCTACAGTACACATTACCAGCGGGCCAGTGTTTTCGACTCAGAGTTCTGTGAGTGAATCATCGTCTCAATTTGGGTACAAGTTCTCCCACAGCACTCCATCACCCAACTTCGTATCATCGACTTCAGCTCCGATCTTCTCTTCCTTTAGTCAGAATCCAATAGTTGTGCCTGACGTCGGTGGGTACTCTTACAAGCAGACCAATACCGATGGGTCTTCCATTGAAATTGGCAGTGATCAGACAAATCACGTCACTGTGAGCGTGAATGACAGCGGCCGTGGGGACATTCCTTAAATATTCAGTTGGATTTGAACTTAGTAGCAGCAGAGTGCCTTTGTGATTTAAGATAGCGATATAGTGCGAAGGAGTTATTAATACTTAGTTAATCTAATGAAGTTTAGATTAAGATTAATCGACCTAGCAGTTTGTAAAGTGATTTATAATAATAACATATTTATTTAAATTTAACACTTTTTATTTTCTAATTATAAGTAAGTAAGTACTTACATTAATAAGTTTTTAAATACTTGTATCTCATTTATATTTAAATTGCCTATATAAATAAAATATCTTATCATCATAAAAAGTTTTTCGTCCACTTTAACCAAAATATCATTCATTATAACTTTTAGTTCTCTTTTAACCAGCAATGGATGTAAAAGTTCTAAGTAGAAGACCTATATTTCTTTAATGAGCTGGCAAGCAATTCACATCTTCCTCGTGTTAGTTTAACGAAGCACTTGTGTAGGCATTCCTGATCAAACAGCACTCTCCTTGTGCAGAGTGAGTGTGACGTCAGGCGGAGGGCCAGGGTCCCAGTAGTAGACCGGCTTGCGGTGGCGCTCCACCGGCGGAGGCTCCAGGTCCAGGGAGCCTCCCGAGTAGCCGCTGCTGCAGGAGCGAAGGCTTCGCGACGCGTGACGTTTCATCTCTGAAAGTTTTGTAAAGAACAAATGGCTAGATTAGGGCTAAACCTAGGCTAAACAGAATGAGATATGATTTCAAAAACATAAAATAATATCACGTCTGTCTCTCATCGAGGAAGGCAGAAACAGTTGATTACCACTTGCTAAAATCCTGACATTTATAGGACTTCTTTCGCTTCTTCATTAGTCATTACCATTTTCATACGCGCACGCCGGGTTCGTATACTCTTCAGGCAGCCTTTTTTCAGGACGATTCTGATATGATTTAAAAAAAACTAAATCTTAAAGAGGAAGAATATAAATTAAAGCTGCTGGAAGTGTAAATGAACATGCTCTATTCGGTATTTTGTTACAAATACGAAAGATGCGGCAAGAGTAATATAATATGATATGTGAGGAAAATCAGTTATATGAGTGATGGAATTCCTAGTACCTACTGACCCAAGGCGTGGTCGATGTACTCGCGCGTGACGTCATCGAGCTGCAGCACCTGCACGACGGGCTTGGTCCGCGCGCGCCGCGCCGCCCGCACCGCCAGCCATGACGTGGTGATAAACAAGAATACCAGGACCACTGCGCCGAGGGCTATACCTAAATCTCGTTCCAGGAGAACTGAAAATGTTTGAGCTTTTAAGTAATTACACAGGTACTTTATAAAACGACCTGGGGGCAAGTTTCTTAACTAAATTCGATCGACTTGTATGAGAGTAATTTCTTAACCATTGCTACTTTAACATATCCAATTTTTATTAGGAAGGTTTAGAAAATCGCTAACAATCGCCAGTCGATCGAATTTAGTTACGAGACTTGACCACGAGAATGATTAATTCAACAACAAAAACCCAAAGGCCATCCGTTGCTTATCGTCAACCAGACCTAGATGTCAGTTTTGCCTATTATTACATAGTTATTCTTGGTTTTGCTATAATATGTGATACAGGGCTTTTTTTAAATTAATTAATTAGACCTGAATTAGGATGGTTAAAAAACAAACTTACAATGCCACCACGGCGGCCCAGCAGCATACAGGAGCGTCTCAGTAGGCCGCAGAAGCAGCGCTGTCGAGCACCCGTACCTATTGCACGCGGCTGCCCCCGCCTCGTCTCCATTCTTCATCAGCCCCAGCGCCCCTCGCACGAGCCAGGGGACTTCAGCCCCGCGGGGCAGGTGCCCAGCGCTGCCCCAGCCCATAGTGGCGCGACGCTCGAGTACTAAAGAAGCATTGCTGCTCGACATGCGCCAGACTGTTACTTCGTAGTAGGTTGCGTTTTCCACTGTAATTGAAGGAGTCGGGAAGTGTTTTGGCAGTTATAAAGACAGATAAAACGAACAATTGAGCGAAAACGATCTCCATAAGCTACTGAAAATCGTATATAGCTAAGCTGTTTGAGACCTCAGGCCTCATCCTTCAATTTGCTGATGAGCTCGGATGGCTCCAATAAATGAAGCGAAATTACAATGGCTTCGAACACGTGAGGTAAGTGCAGGCACACCTCTACACCTCCACCAGAAGAAGAACCTGCTAACGAAACCGGCAACAGGGTTCCTATTAATTCAACTAACCTGGTATACACCTCATTTGAAACTCATCCATTTCAAACGCCAAATCACATTTTATCGGCTGAGGCGGCCTCAAATGCTCCAAGCTAAGCGTAGCTTCACACGGCTTCTCCTGCGACGCTATGCCGTTCCCCGCCTCACATGTCACGTGTAAAGGCCCTGCTAAGGGTCCGTTAATTTGTGACAATGGAAGGAGAGGTGATCCTGTCGTTAAATGCTGTATTTCCAAAGCGGAAGGTTTGATGTGCCAAAAGTAAGTGTCTGCTTTTGGGCGCGCGTTGATGTTGCAAGTGATTTTCTCTTCGTTCAATCTAATGCCTTCTGATTTGCATTCTGGCGGATCTGAAAAAGAAAAATAATTTTACATGTTATGCTGATGAAGTCCTATTGCTAAGGACTATTGACTTGGTTCTTTATTTTTCCTTAATATCTCGTTTTTCATTATCGGTCGACTAAGTGCGTTTGTCCACGGCCAGGCCACCGTCCCCGTCACGGCACCGAGAACGAGATTATTTTGGTAATACAGATAAGTTTTGGGATGACGGCGTTCGGGTAGTGCGGTGGACATACGGCTCTAGCAAAGCCATGTACCGCTACTTCGGCACCGTCATCTCATTCTAGGTGCCATGACGGTGACGGTGGCGATAGATAAACGCACAAAAAGGCTGCAGTCTTGAGGAGAAGACTCAACCTACAAGAGCGCCAGACATAGGGCAAGATGTATTTTAATAAAACTTACAAAGCACAGTAACATTGACGCTATGCGCCCTCGTCTCGCCGAGCTGGTTGGCGGCCGCGCACGCGTACCAGCCGCTCATGCCGCGCGCCGCCTCCGCCACCACCAGCGACGCGAGGCTCGTCTTCACAGCGCCCCACATGGCACCGGGTGCTATTAATGTGTCCTGTAATGGGTAATCTTTTTTAGAAAGGCTTTAGGGTAACCATTACTTTAGGGTAGATTTAGAAACATTTCTTACTTAAAGTAATGCTGTCAAAGTAACTAAAGGTCAAGTTTCTTTACTAAATCGATCGTGCAACAGAAATTGCCTTTGTTAAAGCGGCAATGGTTAACGAAGTCGCTAACATGACAATTACGAGTCGATCGTTTTTAGTTAAGAAACTTTACCCCCTGAGCACATGTTTTAATTGATTGCAAATAAATAATTCTACAGTACGGTATCGAGTTTTTTGCTCTACATAAATAACTCGTACAAATAACATGAAATAGGTATTCCCGTTCATTTTCCAAATTCGTAGGGAGGAACTGTAAGTATAACCAGCGCAGCGTAAATCATTCACGGCATCTACTACTGATGAAATACCTAAGTTCATACAAAACAATCAGTGATTGATAGCTAACGGCTCAGTACCGAGACGGCCATGTCGCTGCATGTGTTTGAGGCGATGCAGAATCCGAAAATTTGCAAGCCACCCGTTGAGCTTAGGTATGGTAATTTAATTTGGACTAACATTAAAGTACCAAGTGATGGTGTGTACAGGCGGGTTGGCGCTGACCTCGCACTCCAGGTGCAGCACGTCCAGCTCGCGCACCTCGGTCACGTGACCCGCGCCCACTCGCGACACTTCCACTATTGGACTGTCTGGAAATGAATTTATAGTTAGCAAAATATATATTCCCTCTTCTATAGTAACTACTGTTGATGATGATCGAAAGTAAGTATACCTATAATTATGATAAGTTTGCCACTGTCTGTCACGCCTGGAAAACTAAATAGAAGGACGTGGCTGAAAATTTAAGTGTTGTCTATCACTTTCTGAAATGATTCTCAGTGTTGAGTCTTCAAGTTCTTCCATCTGATATGAACTTACATAATATATGGTACAAACATGAGCTATCTGACTTTAGTTTCCGTTGGTCGTTTGGATTTGTATGTTTGTCATTGTTATAGTTTCGTCTTTATGCGTATCTATAGGTTTATTTTATTAAAGGTCGAGAGAAAGTAAGTTAATATTTCGATTTCAGAATCAGAATCAGAATCAGAAACATTTATTTCAAACATGTGGTAAGATACAGGTGGTAGTGTATGGAAAAGTACAGCACATGAACCCTGTAAGGGCACCGAAACATAAAAGTACGTACTTAAAAAGACTAAAACTTAAAAACTAGGTAGGAACTTCCTATATTAAGTCAAGTTAAGTAGGCTCTTAAGGTAAGTAAATAAAAATAAGAAAAATCTGTATTGTAGCTACTACAATAACAATATACTTTAAATTGTTAAAACTATTTAACTAATTATATTAGAATTTAAAAAACGTAACCTTTTAGTAATAATATAATAGTAAAGTATTTATTTTTTTTATTTGAATGGCACATTAAATCTAGTTAATATGTAAGTACATTTTTATATTTAATATTATATCATTTATTTATCTTTCATGTGTTTCAAGAAATTCTTTAAGGGTATAGAAGCATTTTTCTAAAAGAAATATTTTTAGTTTGTTTATAAATTTATTATATATTTCCTCCTGTATTATATTTTTTGGTAATTTATTATAAATTTTAACTGCCATAGCATATGGACCTGAGCTATGAATTTTTAATGAAGAGGTTGGTATAGCAAGATTGTTTTTGTTTCTGGTATTAATATCTTTTGTATAGTGATCTTTTGCATGTGAGAATATTTTTTTTATTTTTCCTGACAAATTTACTTAATTCTAAAATGTATAGTGATGTCATAGTAAGAATTTTTAGCTTGATAAAATGTTGTCTACAGCTTGCCATCTGATCAACATTATTTATTATTCGTATGCATCTCTTTTGTAATATAAAAATGGTTTCCGCATCAGTGCTGTTTCCCCATAGGATTATGCCATAGCTAATTCTGGAATGTGCATATGCATAATATGCATTAATTGCAGTTTTGGTATCTGTATTTCTTTTAAGTATGTTAAGAGCATAGGTGAATTTTGAAATTTTGTTTGCTGTATTCTGAACATGGGCTTTCCAATTTATTCCTGTATCAACTGTCATTCCTAGAAGGGTAGATTCATCAACATTTTCTAAATTATTTCCATCAAATTGAATGTTTATATCTATTTTATTTTTCTGAAATGGTTTATATTGCATCAATTTTGTTTTTTTAAAGTTTATTATAAGATTATGATCATTTAACCAGGCGTTTATTTTATTTAGGTTTTTATTTATTTTATTTTGAATATCTGATACATTATTACTAGGGAAAATTATTGAGATATCGTCAGCAAAAAGAACGCAATGATCATCTAATACCTTCGGCAGGTCATTTATGTATAATAAGAAGAGTATGCAGCCTAACACGCTGCCTTGTGGTATAGACATTGTTGCATTAGCTTTTATTGATTTTACTTTTTTTATTAATCCTGTAGTTTCATCTATATATTCTATTTCAACATATTGCGATCTGTTTTTTAAAAATGAATCAAACCATGCGTATGCCGTACCTCTTACACCTATTCCGTAGAGTTTTTGAAGTAGAATTTTGTAGGAAACTCTGTCATAAGCTTTACTCATATCGAGTAACATTCCAATTGCGTATTTCTTATCATTTATTATATTTATTGCTTCATTTATATAAGAGAAAACAGCCAATGTTGTAGAGCGGTTCTTTCGAAAGCCATTTTGATGTTCATCTAATATTTTATATTTTTCACAATAAGAATAAAGTCGTTGGGACATAGCGGTTTCGAATATTTTTGAGAATGTCGATAAAAGTGCTATTGGTCGATAATTTTTACAGTTTGTTTTATCCTCCGATTTATGAACTGGTTTTATTATTGAAATTTTTTGAAGATCTGGGACTATTCCTTCCGTAAAAGACTGATTTATAAGGTAAGTGAGAGGAGGGGTTAATTGAGTAACACATTCTTTTATTAAAGATGGTGGTATTTCATCATGACCGAAACTATTTTTGTTTTTTAGGTTGCGTATGATTTTAAATACTTCTTGTTCATTTACAGGGCTAATGAATATTGAGTTGTCAGCAGGTTTGATAACAGGGTGTCCTTGTGGCGTAAGGCTAGCATTTTGTTCATAACCTACTGATGAAAAGTAAGAGTTAAACAAATTTGCGACGGTGTAAGGGTTGTCTATAAGTAAGTCGTTTTTATTTAATTTTATATTTTTCCTAATTTTTTTTGGGACCTTATTTGTTTGTTCTTTAACAACTTGCCACATTGTTTTTATAATATCATCAGATGTTTTTATTTTATGTATATAGTGTATTTTTTTAGATTTTTGTACAGCTTTTTTTAAAGTTTTTTCATAAATTTTATAATGGTTATGGAGTATTGGGTTATCAGTTTGTGCAATTAATAATTTAAGAAGACGTTTATGTTTACAAGATATTTTTATCCCCGGCGTTAACCAATGTCTTTTAGGTTTATTTTTTATTTTAACTATAATTTTAGGAAAATGTTTATCTATAATATTTTGTAGATGATTATGAAAAGCTGTGTAATTTTCATTAACATTTTTATCTTTTTTAATAATTTTATTCCAGTCTATTGAGTCTAATTCTGATCTAAAACTGTGTATTTTTCGTTTATTAAATTGTCTTTTTTCATGATAATATGTGTTATTATTTTTTTGTATAATGTTGTGCATAGTAACTATGATACCTTTATGGTCAGAAATTCCATAGTCATAAGAAAAGGTTTTTATAAGTGGATTAGAAAAATTTGAAAAAACTATATCTAAACAGGTGGCTGAGTCTTTAGTGATTCTAGTGGGATCTATAGAGTTCGCAAGGTTTAAATTAAAACTTGACATTAAATTTAATAGTTGATTAGATAATTTATCTTTTTTTATTAAGTTTATATTTAAATCACCACCTAAAATTATATTTTTGTTAGTATCTTTAAGGAATAATGTTTGTAATAGCTTCTCTAGTGTGCTTAAAAATACAAGTGTCTCTCTATTTCTTTCAGGCCAGTACACTACTATTAAAAGCAAATTGAGATCAATAATTTCTGTTGCACAGATTTCAATAATAAATTCTACTGATATATCAGCTAAGTCTTGTCTTTCTATAAAATCTATATTATCCCTTAGCATAATGCTAACACCCCCAGCTATTTTGTCTTTTCTACAGTATTTTGATGCACAGGTAAAGCCTTCTATTTTTAAAAGGTCTGCTTTTGATTCTGTTATCCATGTTTCAGTCATACAAAAAGCGTTTAAATTTTTATCATCATCAGCTATTTCCTCTATTAGATGTTGTTTATTGCTGAAGCTACGCATGTTTTGAAATATTATTTTGAAGTCAGAAGCGACGAAAATTATAGCTTTTCTTGGGTCGTAGCTTCATATTTGTTTGTTTTGTTGAGGTTGGAGTTTGTTCTATATTTTGTTCTATTGTTTGTGTCCGTTCTTTTTGTATCTCACCAATTTGGTTTTCTGGGGTACTCTGGTTATTTATTTGTTTCTCGATTGTAGGCTCAGTTATTTCACTCTGTTCAGTTTGTTTTTCTCCGTCTATGAAAAGGATATTATTAATAATTTTAGCATGTCTGCCATTTCGCCGTGCTTCTATTAGTTTTTCTTTTAGTCTGTATCTTATTTTAAGTGATTCTTCATCTAAGTGTTCGTGTATAGCTAATCCAGTGTTGTTGAAAAGGTGCTTGTATTGTAGTAGATCTTTTGTTACTTTCTTACTTAGTAATTCCAGCTTCAGTGGTCTTCGGTATCCTCTCCTCCCAATTCTTGTCATGTCTTCAATATATCCAGTCAGATCTATGCCCGTTATATCAAAGATTATGTTAATAACACGTTCGTATATATCATATTCAGACTCCCATTGATGCTCCTCGAGGCCATAAAGAACTAGTTTCTTTAGATTTGTTGTCTCATATTCTATTTCTTTTGTTGGTTGTTCTTTTTGTTTTTGATAGTTTATTGTTTGGGTATTTGTTATCTTGTTTTCTAGTTCCCTTAATTCAATATGTAGTTTGTTGGTTTCTTTCATTAAATTTTCCATGTGCGAGCTCACATTTTGTAGTTCTTTTTTTGTTGTAGTATCTTCTGTCTTTGATGTATTTGTTTGTATTGTGTTAAATTGTAGTTTCTTTATAGCATTTGCGACTTCAGAGGAAATTGTTTCATTTAGTTGTTGTATTATAGTTTGCGCTATAGTTTGCACCATAGTATCCAGTTTCTTGTCTAAAATTTGTTCAAACATTTCTACTGTTAGGATAGGGTTCATAGTATTTCCTAAAATGCTAACATCTTCTTCGGAAACATATATTGGATGTTTTCTCTGTTTTTTGCTTTGTAAGTCATTTATTGTATTTTGTTGTTCATTTTGCATTTGTCTGATAGGTGTATTAGTGTTGTCTGTTTTTGGTTGATTACATATGCAAAGTTGGCATTTCCAGGTAGCCTTTCTTTCTTTATTCATAGTATTGTTAAATCTTACACTTGGAACATTTGCACAGTCCAAATCATATTGGTTTCCACATTTGGAGCAGGTCAGGAATTCCCTTTTCGGAAGTGGTTGTAGGCATCCAGCGCATTTTGAGTTACTTCCCGTGGCTTTATCCATATTCGTATCAACAAGAGTAGAATTCATCACCATGTTTTATTTTAGGGAATTTTGAGGTTATGTTATGGTTTTATGAAATCCTTATTTCATTTTACTTCTCGGTAAATTTAACACAGCTGCACTATTTAATTGTACATGAAGACAGTTTTTGTAGTATTTAGTTAGTAATACACAGTTTTGTTTGAGTTTGTTCACTTCTTTTCAGTTTTTGGCGGCACTTAGAGTATCGAGTCTAAAAGGCATTTTTTCGGAGTTTAAACACTGAGAATAGTAAATAAAACACGTAGAAGACATTTCTATAGTTTTGAACTTCTTAATAACTATTTTAAACTATTTTATTTTAAAATCAATTTCGGCTGGCATTTTTTCGCTTGTATTCAGTCTTTCCATTCCCACTTACAAGTAACATTAAGTGTGACAACATCCCCCTTGGATCCCCGGCTGGGCGGCATGGCGGCGTTGGTGGCCACGCAGGACAGCGTCGCGCCGTGGTCCGCCACGCCCGGCGTCAGCTCCACGTACGACACTGCTGTGTTTGTATCTGGTACCAAGGACTGGGAAAGTGTGGAGAATCTTAACTCAGAGCCCCTAACTATGTATGAACCTGTATCTAGCTATATTATTATTATATTATTATATATTATTATATCTAGCTAGAGTGTCCGAAACACATATGTATAAACAGAGACAGATGCAGAGAACTAACATCGATATCCATGGCGGAGTAGTTAAATTATTTTACCATGGATATCCATCATAACAATTTCAAAACAGCATATACAGATACATCTGTCTTTTGTTTATTGTGTCGTGGTGTGCAGATACGTTGTATCTCTTTGTAGAGTGTTGTATTTGGAGTCATGTAAATCACAGAGCTGAAGGAAGCTTCTATACAGAGAGATGACGAAACCTAAAGTTTGTCGATTTTTTTTTTAAAGATCTAACCTGATCTTTGAAAAAAAATTTCATCTGATTTGTTAAGTAAAGTGTACTTACCTGATTACTGTACTTCGTAAGGTGTTTATGACCAAGCCACCAGGCCAGGTCGGGCGGCGGCCGGGAGCCCTCTGCCACGCACTGTACCAGCACCGGCCTGCCAGCGCGGAGACTTGTGTCTGCACCCAGCTCAGGATAGTGGATCGTCACATTATTTGGCGGTACTGTAGAATGCTTAAAGTTTTTTATTTATTTCACAAGTATCGATGTAACGATTCATTTCCCATTTCGTCCAATTGGTGCCGAGAAAGTTGACTTATGGAACTCAAAGGACTCAAACTTAATAACTTACTTAAACTGCAAGAGCCATACTGCGATCTTCAAGACGCCTTTTTTTTTCTGATAACGGGTCGCTCGGGGGAGCAAGGTATATACCTAGTGTAACTGCAATGGGCCTAATGTCGGACTGACTGAAAGGTAACTGTATTACAATGACGAACGGAAATTAGAAGCCGTACCTTTATTGTAAAACTCAACTTACAAAACAGCTCAACCTCCAGCCGACTGCTGACAGGATCTGTCAGTTTAGTATTGCTAGCTCGGCAGGTCAGCGGCCCTGCGTGGTCTCGACCTAAGGGCAGGTATAGCTCGTTCTCCCGCACTCCTGGGATGTCGCTCGCACCGTCTGTATCGTCCACGAGGGTCTCTCCTGAGTACCAGCTGATACGGGGTGGAGGACGACCTGGGAATCAAAAAGAGAGGTGGCTATTTAGAATGGAACAGAAGTTGCTCTGAGTGATTGAATATTTTGTATATTTTTTGAGTTGTTTATCTCGTTTTTGGAGTAGTTCGTTTTTTATTTGACTATAAGATTTATGAGAAATTATTTTATAATATTAGTTAGTGCAGCACCAAGTGAGTTAAACATAATGGAAGGAAAGTTTCAATTTTTTTTAACCAAATCTGATCGTTTAAGAATTGCATTTGCCACTTTGTATAAGTAAGGAGAGTAGTTGATTCAAAGATTATGTAAATTGACGTATTATTGTTATATTACTATATACTGTACCTCCAATGACAAGGCAGCTGAGTACCAGCGTGTCTCCGTCCTGATAGGGCCCGATTTTGCTCTCCACCTTGTTTCCTACTTCATCCAAGAAGAAGGGCTGGCTGGGCAGAACTGAAAAAAAAACATACCAAAGAAACATTAATTTAAAAATATAAGGAGTCTCGCTCTTAGTAATAGGTATTGATACCTCTTATCTTAGTTTACTCAAATTTTTAAATGTGCTTAAAAATTCTAATGATATAAGAGCCACCTAAGTTAAGTTTTAATCTTTTATTCAATAAACTTATAATTGATTGTTGAAAACATCCTGTAGAAAACTTAGGTCTAGAAATATACTAGGTATATATACACATAAGTTAAGTCATTATCCTCAGGGGTAATAGCACATGCTATAAACATATACCACTACGAAACTACAACATTGAAAACCTTTAAATAACATAATACTCTTTATTGTGATATAGTTTTTTTCCGTTTAGTTATTTTATTATTTAAATCTGCCTCTATAAAAAAGTTATGAAGTTACCTAATGTATCTACAAGGGCAATAAGTAATGTGTCTTAATGTGTACATTTAATTTTAGTTTTATTAAACCTGCTACTCTATATAACGAGATTAATCTATCACATTGTAGCCGATTGTTTTAACTCCGTGTCCACCCACGTGAATTAAAATAGAAAGTGATATAAACAACAAGGTTCTGTGATTTAAAACATCCGAATTTAGACGTGAGATGTTTTTATAAACAGAATTTGTAAATACATCATTCATTCCATTCCCTTCACACCCAAGTTTCAATTAGTAACCAAGAAAATATAAAATAATAGGAACTTGACGGGGTTTTTTAAAATTTTCTAAAAGGAATGATTCTTTTATTTTTATGAAAGAGAAGTTTAGAATGCAGTTATTTTCAAAACTAAGGAATGTTTTCTATTGAGTAATATTTACTCTCTATCAATGTTTTAATTTAAGAATATTGTAATATTTTAAGTTGATTGATTGTAATAAAGAGTCTTTCTATCTATCTATCTACTATCTGTATTTATAGCACTTACACCCCTTTCCCTCTTATATTACAATTACAAAATTTAATTCTGTATTAAAACACAGTTTTCGAATGAGCGCCTTTAGGAATTCTATGTATTGTGTGATAGTAATTTGTTTTTAATAAATACATATACGACAAGTATAATTCGTAGTATACGACTATACGACATTACAGAAAGACATGTATATTTGGACTTCATTGGATTCAATATTCATTCAATAGGTACGAGGCCCTAAATATAAATCATAATTGTAATTGTAAAAACGAGACGTTAATAACGGCATATATCAAGATCATTATCATTCATTGAGTAATTGGAAACCAATGACCTTGCACTAGCCATAACTTAAAACGTTACATCAACGTCGTTTGTTATTTCTACCGGATTTGCCCGCTCGGTTTTTATATCGATTTTTGTAGTGTGACTGAAGTGTTGTTTTCTTAATATTTTCTTTTACAACATTATTTTATGACAAGACAAGATCTCCATGTACCTAAAAGTCTTTGAAAATAATAAGTTGAGATTTCTTAACTTAATCTGCAAATTTAATCTGATTTGCTGTTTGAATCATGACAAAGTTTTTTTTTGAGTTCCATCAGCTTAGTCAGAATTTCGTAAGTAGAGAGTCACATCATTTCGGTGGACTTAATATTTCCGCCGTGTGGTTGCGATATCTCCGCCCATGGGTGTCGTAAAAGGCGACTAAGGGAATACCCAACCGAGGGACCAACAGCAACGTCCTTCGTGGTGAAACAACTTGAAGAGAATTGCGATGACAAATCCGCCTGATAAACGTGGCGATTATGGCAAACAAAATTTCTGTTCTTGTAGCGATTTGTGGGGGGATATTTCAACAGTCGATGAGATCATGTTGATAAAATATTTTCCAGAGAAAATACACCTTTTTTTTGTCACGGCTGGAAAATGCTTTATGGACTATCCCGTCGCCCGGGGGAGCGAAGGGGGTGTGCGGGACTCGCACCCGCTAAAAACCCACCGTTTGGCCTACTACCGTGCTTGTAAGGTGCTTGGGCACATTGGACATTTACTCTGAGCATCCCCACAGCACTGTGCCCACTGGGCTCTGCCCGGGGAGAGTGGCTCCCTTCCCTTCGCCACTAAGGTGATGCGCGGCCAAAAATCACCGCATTCTGCCCGGATGGTAATTACCCCCCCGGGGGGTAATTCTCTTAACTAAATTCGATCTACTTGTAATTGTCTTGTTAGCGACTTCGTTAACCATTGCCGCTTTAACTAAGACACTTTCTGTTGCACGCACAAATAAAACAGCAATGGTTAACGAAGTCGCTAACAAGACAATCACAAGTCGATCGAATTTAGTTAAGAAACTTGACCCCCGGGTCCGTTGGACGAGTGGTTAGGACCCCCGTCCTCACCACTCACGACCCCAGAGCCCCTTTACCTAATACAAACTCAACTTACCAACAATACTCAGATTGACACCAATATTCCTGGTCTGGGTCAGAAGGAAGTCAACCCTGCAGTGGTATAGAGCCTGGTCTTCATCAGTCAAGGATTTGAAGGTCAGCTGCGTCGGCTGGCTGGTCAGGTTGACCGTGAGACGGCTGCTGGTGTTGAAGGACTCGTGAGACCACCCGCTGTGGACCCGGAAGTCGTAACTGAAACCATTTATTGTATGAAGGTCAACGGAGTCAAGCGCTAGTCAGAAACAAAATTTCTTCTCTACATAACTTCATTGACTGCGTTTATAAAATGCTAAAAATGTTCACCTTTGCCAAAATCAAGTTTTCAATACCTAGGTGTGGTATTAGTAAAATTATCGTCTTTTCCGTTATTTATCAATTTTGGATCTTATTTTGATGGAAGTATAATCGCTTTCTGCATTCCATTTTCCTTTTTAATAATTTGGGCAGATGTTCACTATCTAAACTAGTTTGTTACTCGCTGAGGCCCAATTCTTCGTGTCGAAAAAAAATCAGTTGATAAATGGATTTAAATGTAGTGATGGGTTACTCAGTAATTTAAATTGAGGACTCGTGAGGACCTCATTTGGCTAAATGAGGTCCTCACGAGGACCCCTCATTTGAGGCGAGGCATTTCAACCCAAAAACAGGCCCAAATATTCCCGCAGCCCCTTATTTTTGCTTTCTATAGACATTCACATGTATATAAATGCAATATAATAATAAAAAGAATAATCATTTTTTTGGTGTGGCTTGAACAAGGCTATACCTTCCTCATTCACCTCACCTAGTCCACATTATTGGGGATCGTTTCGTTTACTTGTCGTTGAAACACAATCCTCACGCCTCACGACGCCTCACGCTTCACGACGCCTCACTCCTCCTCATTCCTCACGCCTCCTCACTCCTCACGACGCCTCACTCCTCACGACGCCTCACTCCTCACGAGCCCCCTCAAGAGTTTTATACGAGGTACTCACTCACCTCACTGTAACGAGCCCCCTCAAACGAGGCCCTCACGAGGGAGTAACTCATCACTATTTAAATGCCTCCAAGCAGTAAATGTAAATAATGGTCGAAAACGAACGGCAAACACATAAATAATGATGTGATCAACAGCAATTAGAAATTTATTATGTTGGCAAGTTCCGTAGACATGAGTTAAATAATTTTCTATTAACTATTTAATACAAAATCCTTTGCCCCTGACTTTGCCCCTTATTAGGGGCCAAGGGTAATATTGTTCGGTAGGCAAAGGTCTGTAAGAATAACCTATGGAAAACGTATCGACTGTGTACAAACCTGTAAACAGGTGCGTTGTCCCTGTACCAGACAAGCAGCATCAGCTCGTCTCCAGGTGTTGCGGTGCTGGAGTCGCAGAGCAGGGTGGTCGCCCCGCCCTCCAGCGCTTCCTGCTGAGATACTGGACCTGGGATTTTAACTAATATTTAATAGAGCTGATTTAAAGTGTATTGAAACTAGAAATAGGGTACCTATCTTGTGTTAAAGGTTTTAAAAGTAAGTACAGTGAGTGCACTTTAACTAAGATTTTTTTGCAGCTTTATAATTCTTAAATTTAAATTATGAACTCCATTTAAATTGTTAATAAGATGAAGGATGCGTGAGTATCTCTCTTTTCTTCCTTTATTAAATGAGATCCAAAGCTTATCATCAAAAATTGCACATACCTAAGCAAGTCTACACAAAAAATCATAGGGTTTTTACCATCAGCTCCAGGTATAAAAGATACCGTTTCCTGAGAGCAGGCCAGAAAGACGACCAGCGCCAGAAGACCTCGCATCCTACGGCCCATCCATGCTCCTCCCGCCGACCGTCATGAGGTGAGCGGGCGCCTTAGGGTCATGATACACTGGTCAGAGGTTGTGGCGACATTTTAAGCAGCTTAACCTGAAACCATAAAGAGACAAATATGCAAATTATTGTATGTAAGTTAAGCAGTATCTGCAAAAGTACATCAGAAAAAAACTAGTTTATTAATGGTTTTAAGATGTAGTTAAGTCTTGTCTATGTAGGTACTCAAAAAAACAATTGCATTGCGATCTTATCTCACTTTCTCATTATAATAATGAGCTTCATGTCCCGTATATTTTATTCAAATAGACATTTATCCTAGTGAATTAAATCATGGCGTGTTAACATTTGGTAATGAATACCGACTCGAAATATATTTGTTTGTTTGTTGTAATATGTTTTTAAGTATGTTAATACTCTTAGCAGGTAAATAAAGAGCTTTATATGAAAATATATTTTATTTATTTGCATTTCTTATTTATTGTATCAAAGTCCTAGATTTTCTCTCGACATCCATCTATCGACCATTTTAAAGTTTTGCATCAACTTTTGCTATTTTGCAACCATATCGTATGATAAAGACATACCTCTCTGCCTCTATGATGTCAGTTTCATTTCAACCATTGTGTCTAATGAACAATCCCAACAAATCCTAATCAAGTGTAGCGATGTTAATTCTTTAATGGACTGAGACTGTGGGCCGATGTTATCATTTGTTATTTACATTTAAAGGCTTTTGCACCTACAGACTGATTGACACAATTGTTTTATAAAAATTAGATAGCAAGATACCAGCTTTGCAGTTATTAACACTATACCTAATATCTTATGATTTGAAATTTCATCCACTTATTTAATGATGCAGAGAGGCCTTTTACGGTCTTAAAGCTGTTCAAGTTATACCCGTTATGATAATAAAACCATTAAACTTGAGTTTGTCCTGAATCAGCTATCAATCAGGCATCAACACCAAGCCTTAGATACCTACTTCAACGTATAATTTTTAGTAGGTATTTACAATCTATTCTTTTTCATCCTTTCCTACTATTTACTTATAAAGGTTCTTAGGTTAATACTTCTGTCTCTCCTTTGTGAGATCTTTATCTTCCATTCGGGGGCAAGGGCATGTACGTACCTACATATGTTGTTTTTCTCGATCGCTGTCTCCGAGGATAAATTTTTGCTTAGAATAATAACGGTCCGTTTTTAAGATTGTTTTGGACGACCACGTTTGAATTTCTACTTGGTACCATTCAAGTGTTTTTCGCGGATTATGACTAACGTCTCTACGTTTAGTGTTGGACACTCATCATTATAATTTCAGGTGCCCTGATTCTTTGGGCTATATCGGTGACTTTAGCTCTTCTGCGGATCTTTCATTTCTGATTTGATCTCGCAGCAAAACACCTAGGATAGCTCTTTCCATACACACAGTTGGACACACCAACCCCATTTTCTGTGACAGATTTGCAAGTCAGGTTCATCTTAGAAAAAGATCTTCATTGTAAAGAAATCTTATAATAACAGAAAGCTTGAATTCCAGCCAGACATATGGCAGCTAGTAATTTCACAAGTAACAGGTTTTCGGATAATTTATAGTGGAAGAGGTAATGGTAGTAGAAGTTGCTATTAAAAATCTAAAAGTAGCACGCAGTTAACTAGTAAAGTGTCTACAAATCAACCACTTATACTTATTAGGCTTGCTGGTTACACTAGCAATGCAAGGGTAGCACAGTGATTCATAAGCAGAGAAAATTACTGTTTGCTCGTGAGTTTTATCTCCACAGATTTATAGCGCCTAATAATACCAAGCTTAGACGCCGCACTTGCATTTTATCATGTCTGGACTGCATTGCGATTCGACATGAATAATAATTTGAGTCCCATTCCTATGTTTACGGCGTCGAGTAAAGTAGAGTTTTTATGGTAAAAAGTAGGAAACTCCGGTGGTAACTTAAGCATTTTCTTTCCGATTTTGATTTATAATTATTATTTTTTAGATGATTTTTCTCTAAGTATTATTTCTTATGCAGTGTTTAAATCATCAACTATTGAGTTTTGTTTCACCATATTTTTTAACTTCAAATTTTAAATCATGTTTTTTATTAATATCTCTAATGCGACCAAGCCATTAGTCAGTTTCGTAGTATTTTTGGAGTCTGACTAACTGACCGCTGACCTCCGAGCAGGATCTTCAAGTTTTTGTTATTAGCTGCTAATACGCGGCAATTTTATTAAAATAACTAGCAGCCATCTTGTTGTTCCAATTACACCTTCAAAATCGAATAAAAACACGGTTTACTTTAATCTGTAATAATACGTGAAAATTAAAATGAAAAATTATTTATTCAATATCTAGAATACAAGGTATCTCTTATTGTAAATAAATTACGACTACTTAGTTAGTACCTTATATTTAATTTAAGCATGTATTTTCTTAATTGATATCTCAGTAATTTAGGTCGCCTATTGTTATCCCTTTGATACTTTAAAAGAGATCGGTAAATGGGTTCGGAAAATGATAAAGGGCAGGAATAAAATTGTAATAATATTAAAAACCTTTTCGTTTTTTTACGTTCTATGTTATCCTTTTACTTAGTAGTCTCACATTTAAAACATTTACAAGTTCGATTAGTGTGTCAGATAAAAACAAAGCTTATAATGTCAAGGTGATGACCAGTGTTAAAGTGCAAAGGTTTTTACAAGATTTGGTTATGTAAGCAGACACGAATAAAAGTAGAATATATTTAAAGCTAAAAGTTATTATTTGTAATTATTATGGAAAATGTGATACTTTAATGCTTTTGTAAATGAAAACGGAAGGCACCGCGACGATTTAGTTTAGGCGTGATTCCATTGAGGGCGCTCGCGACGAGCGGACGGTTAAGTATTTTTCGAATTAGGAGCATAAATCTGTAAGTGTTAAAATACTTATTTCATTATTTTAATTATAAGTACTTAAGTACAGTACTTTTTATGTTTTGGTGTGCAATTTAGAGCTATGTTTACTCGTCTATTATTTTTATACCAGTAAATATTATGTTGATAAAATTAAATGTACTTTCTACTTCCATACCTAATAAAGTAATCAAATTAGTTTGTTACTATCTCAATATGTTTTTTTATATTAAAATAATCATCTATGAGTTTAATTAAGAATAACATATCTCTCTCTTCTGAGTTTTTCTTATAATTCAGAAGCCGGGATGACGAAACGTCCACATATTAAATGTACCTAAATTTATTATAAGATCAAATTGCACGCCGAAACTTATTTTATAGTGAATTACATTGTGTCCTAGCAAGCGATACAATATCCACAGGTTTACCTATGGTAACGTTGATTCAGATCATTAGTTTGTTTATTTTCATTTGAAACGACAAATTATAGGTAACTACCCTCAAAAACCTATAAAAGTAAAAAATAAATTTTACTTGACCTTGTTTCCGGTGAAGTTAAATCACCATAAAGTGCACGATATTTGGTATCGCTTGTCAAGCAATTACAGATAAATAACAGTATGCACCTGTGTAGTTGATATGATACGTAGTAAAAAAAAAAACTATCTAAAACTACAACATTGCGTATTATCTTCTAACCGTAGTATTCATAAAGATACAAAAGGATTAATATAGCTTTACTGGAGGCCTTCTTCTCTGATTACTTGTATGATAAATACGAGACATCCAGCCTTAATTGACATAAATCAAAGTTATTTAAAATGCTCTTTAAATTTTTATGAATAACAAGGTAAGTAAATCATTCAACCCTTGATCTCAACAGGGTATTGTAGTGGTTAGAGGTCTATTTCTATATAAATTTGTTACTTATTTAATTTCCAAAAACATATTAATAAAATAAATAAAATCAAAAATAAACTTGCACTCGGTATTCTATACGTGGCGGATCACGGACCGACATTGATGATTGTTATCGGTAAAAATCACGTTTATTATAGGTATTATTATGAGATTGTCATGTGTCTATAATAGATAAGATGAAGAATACTTGCAATCAAATAGAAACAAAAAAAAAAACATACAATAATGCAAAAAGCAGCCTTTTCAATAAAAGCGATAATGTGCTAATGAGTTATTTACCCTACAAAATATGAGGTACTTTTTACATCGAGATTGATTGTTTTTGTTCCATTGAGTGGGTACTTGTCTTATCAGTTTTTTTAGTCTAATAAATTCAAGTTTCATTGAGGCTGTCTAGAAAATATTAGGTACTACTTTTCGCTACTACAACCGATGTTCGATGAATCGTGTTGTCGATAGTATGCATAGACTACAAAAATAAAAATAAATATATATATCTACCGTCTTATTCATAAAGATACAGTAGATTTTAAGTAGCGTTACTGGTGGTCTACTTCTCTGGGCCCGGAGTTTCTTATTTTAAATTAACAAGATAGCAATTGCAATGGTAAGAAAAGGCAATCAAGTTCAGTCATAAATTTGGTAGTCTCCTAAACTTTAATTCAATCGCGCAATGACTTTGATTGTCTTGCTGGCCAATTGCTTTACGTCACAAACGAATTTTAATCTGTGGTCCTAACTAGGGAAGAGAAAGTGAACTTTTGAATGAAGATTAGTAAAAAAGAACGAACTAAATTGAAAAACTTGTGCTAGTACAGCAAAAAAAACTCATTTGAGGTAAACAATAAATCAGTCAAATTATCAATCAGTCAGTCAGTCTACAGACATTCATTCAAATCAAAACAAAAACAAAACAAAAATTTTGGTGAAGAAAACAAAACTAATTTTCACTCAAAATTGAAGTTACTACACACCGACCGAGGCTTTAGATGAACCTACAAGAAGCTAGAAAGAGGTATGTAAATGGATATATATAAAGTTTTGATGATAAAAACACGTTTAGCAAGTAAAAGTTAACATACTTTGTATGCAGGTAGTTAGTTACATGGATAGATCCATCTTCATAGTCTTCTCAGGCGAGAGACGTCCACCATTGGATAAAGGCACAGATCGTCACAAGAACACACTTTTGTGTTGCCATGATCGTCATGCGTGTATTGCTCTTCAAGTTTTGTAACAAAAGTGCTTTGTAACGCTGCTGCCTGTCCTTCGCGTGTTACCTTAGTCGCCTGTAAGATCACCCATGACAGGAGATGGGGTATTTTTGGCTGCTGCAGCCAGGCTGCCTGGTGAGCGGGGGCACTAAAGATGTGAGATAGGTATGAAATAAACAAAAAAAACAACTGTTTATGTTTTTTAATTATATATTTCTGTTTCTCCTCAGTTTTTGATGGCCTGCTGCAATGCCTGCACTTCCTTCAGCTCCGGGTTAATGTGGCCATGTCAATCATCTCCAGCGCCTCCTTTGTTTGGAACATTTTTAATCTTGTTGTAGCTGAAATCAAACATTATTTGTAATTGTAGCCTGCAAGCACTGAATAAATGAATAATTAAATATGAATAAATGAATAATTAAATATTGGCATGTGTGTTTATGTATAATTGCCTTATCGCTTGCATCAATTTCTTCCATTCAATGCAACCCATAGTTAGGATAAAATAAACTAAGTAACAAAAAAGGTATGTATGGAAGGTTGGTGTTTAATATGTAAAATGAATTGTTGACGAGTAACATTTTTATGTTTAGAACAAAATGTTTTGATTAAGAAATAATTTAACACACTATTAATTAAAGTAATATTGATTTCATATTTCTATCTTTTACTGACGCTAAGACTTACCTACATGATTTCTCAAATTATTTTCTTTGAGGGCAGGGCGGCCTCATGCGTCATCCATGGCATTCATATTTATAAGCATGTTGTGTAAATCTGCGCAGGCATTTACAATATTTTCTGCTGAATTTATTAGTAGTAGTAGTGGCTCTGTCCTGCAAGTCTGGTTGAGCGGGAGGCATAAAAACATGATGCTACTAGTACCGTATCTAAAAAAAAGATGCTAGGTTAAATTGTTGTAGGGAAAATTATATCAAAACCTTATCAAAGAAAACTCTATTAGTTCTTTACACAAACAAAAACACTAACAAAACTGTAATGTAACTGAAATCAGTTTCGGTGGACCCCTTTCAGCCTTCATTACATTTTATATTAACATATTCGACAAACTGAGATAGTAGATCTAAGTATTAATTAACTTTTGTGTCATCAAATTAGACTGCTCAGTCTCTTGTGGAGCACTAGAGGTCCACCTGGATTCCTATGAGAACTAGTTACTGCATTTTAGGTGCCTATTTTAATGTCACTATTCTTAAATGATTATGTAAAAGTTTTGTTGTTAAGTTATAGGTTATGTTCGAGGAGCTCGCTAAAAACTTACTTGTTAGTAGGTGTAAGTCCATAACTCCGACGCTGTGGTGGTAAACAGAAAAAGAGTAAGAGGAGTCCTTGACTGGCTCGGCTTTTTGCCAAATCTAAATGTTATTATAAACTTTATGTCGAACATTGATATATAAGGGTTCACTGACGCTCCTGGGAGCTAAACATGCTCTTGACTGCCGCTTTTCCCAACCTAAATGTTTTTATGAACTCTTGGCTTCATTGGCCAGCTCCAAAATAAGGAGACGAAGCCTCAAACTCATTATAAATAACTTTTAAATAACTTTACGAGTAGTGCACAATTGAAAAAAAGGTACTATTGTTTGATTGTGTTTTTTTCTAACAATCACAATTCGATTGAATTCGATCTCATAGACAATCGGTCTCAAATTTTAAGAGACTACGAAAATTGTATCCAATTGTAATTGTCTTTTGCCCCTACAATTTAAGAAACTACCAATTTAGTACAATTGGATTGCAATTGCCGCGATTGATCGATAGTTAAATAAGAGACTACCAAAATTGCCAAAAGTGGACAAGACAATCAAAAAAAAATCGCAATTGGTCTTAAATAAGATAAGAAACTTGGGGCCCTGGTTTGTTGTATGGTAAATACGTGACATCCAGTCTAAATTGACATACGTCATATAACTAAAATGCTCTTTAACTTTTTATGAATATGAGGGTTATTTTACATGAGATCTTTAAGTGCAATAAAAACTTAATGAAGTTATTTAAATGCATTTAATTAGGTGTCTCATCATATCAATCTTTTCTAAAAAAAAAAAAAAACCTTGCTATAATGTACCTATTTAATATTATTTATTTTTCTTTATAAACTTAAGAACTTCATTTATTTATTAAGATAAACAGAGTTTGATTTAAAATGTAGGTACCTATTAGTCAATTGACATAGGTACCACCTACCAACGCACAACTAGTTGATCATTTCTTTTAATGTGAAGCAAAAGCTTAAAATTAAAACTTTATTTATACGTGGGTCCGGCTCTTGAGCTGGTACCTCTGCCTAACCCTTAGGGATATAAAAGGCGTGAGATTATGTTATGTTATTTATAGGTTCACATTTAATTGTGTGTCCTTGAAAAAAACATACTTTGTTATACTTATTATGTTTTTTTGTTATGATTGTCGGTAGATAAAAGAAAAGCTCATAACATTCACTTTTACCCTTCACCTTTCCTCATTACTACTATTATTCCTGATACCATGATTTAACCGACAATTTATACCGTGACACATGGCAATAACACTCACATTTGTGCTAAGTTGTTAAACATATCAGACCAAGAACCTTTGACACCATCGATGAACGCAGTTGATAATACCAAATATAAGATCGCGGAAAAGACCACGATCAAGTCTTAATCAATCACTTAGGCGTAGGCGAACACTGTCTCTAGGGCGACGGGGTCATCAACCGAATAAATTGACGTCATCATCAACGAACCATCGTTGTGATCAACCAGAGAGGCCTATGCGCTCAAAAAGAGATACAATATCTAAGCACAAACGTAGGTTGTCTTTAAAGTCAAGTACAGTAGGTACAAGTTCAAGCTATGACTCTGAGTCAAGTCAGAACATCCGTCAATCAATATCATATAAATGTGCAACGATACGTGTCTATGCAATACATGAAGTCTTTCAGAGAGAGTTGCAAAAATTATATAAATAGATAAAGAAGAATCTTTTGCATAAGATTCGCAAGTGAGAGTCGGTTGGATTTCTTTTAAATTTAGAGTGTAGTTTATCCCTACGGCGCATACATACATATATCTTAATAGGCCGGGCGTAATCCATGGTTTTCAACAGTGCTTTCGACTACTAACTTAAATTATTTTATACGGTTAAACTAAAACCTTTACCACCATATCGATATGGATATGGTGTTCGCCCACATATGGATTATTTATGCAATAAAGGGACTCTTAATTACACAACTTTCTTCGATGACACTGTCTTAATTAAATTTTGAAATAATTTTACCAAATTTACGCTCACCGTCTTTTTTCGTTGGCAGAGCGAATAAGTATGATCAGTAACTGAACCATTACATGACAAGGATCTTTTATTTCTTTTTCTTGTTCTTGCAAAAACATGATTAATGCATCATCATCATCATCATCATTTCAGCCGTAGGACGTCCACTGCTGGACATAGGCCTCCCTCAAGGCTCTCCATCTGTACCGATCGCAGGTGGCCTGCATCCAGCGTGGACCCGCAGCCTTGCGCAGATCATCCGTCCATCTGGTCGGTGGACGTCCTACGCTGCGCTTGCCGATCCGTGGTCTCCACTCGAGAACTTTTCGGCCCCAGCGGCCATCTGTTCTGCGGGCTATATGACCTGCCCATTGCCACTTCAACGAGCTTATCCGCTTGGCTATGTCGGTGACCCTGGTTTCTCTGCGTATGTCCTCATTTCTGATTCGATCCCGCAGAGAAATCCCGAGCATAGCCCGCTCCATGGCTCGTTGAGCTACCCGGAGCCTGTTCATAAGGCCTATAGTGAAGCACCACGTTTCAGAACCGTATGTCATCACTGGCAGCACACATTGGTTAAATACCTTCGTCTTCAGGCACTGAGGAATATTGGACGAGAAGACGTTGCGTAGTTTCCCGAACGCCGCCCATCCGAGCTGGATTCGGCGATTGACCTCCTTCTCGAAGTTGGACCTACCTAACTGGATGGTTTGTCCTAGGTATACGTACTCGTCGACAACTTCGAGAACCGAGTTCCCAACCATAACTGGGGTAGGCAGAACATGGACATTAGACATGACCTTCGTCTTGTCCATGTTCATTTTAAGGCCCACCTGTTGGGAGACTCGGTTGAGGCCTTCGAGCATCGTGCTGAGTTCCTCCATCGACCTTGCCATGACTACGATGTCGTCAGCAAACCGAAGGTGAGTGATGTATTCGCCGTTAATATTGATGCCCTGCCCTTTCCATTCTAGAAGTTTGAAGGCGTCTTCTAAAGTGGCGGTGAACAGTTTCGGAGATATAACATCTCCCTGTCTCACGCCTCTGTTCAAGGGAATAGCCTTCGAATTCTGTTCCTGTACTCGGACAGACATGATTAATGCATGTTTTAGTCTAATAGGTTTTTCCCACTAACAGAAGCAGACTATGTGTAGCCATAGAGATCAAGGTAATCATATTTATTTCGAGATTTATCAGTATTCATTATATTGATACTGAGATCACCTGCCTACGAGATCAGACTTATTATTTAGAGAGATAAGAAAGTTGTTTTAGGAAATAAGAAAGTTTTGATTTTATTTTTTCAAATAAGGTTGATCGATAAATTCTGTTTAGTGTTACATATTGTTGGGGACTTCAACAATAAAGCAAGTTTCTTTCATCTACGATTGTTGACATAAATGACTACTCCCACTGCTTTATTGATATAATTAGAAGTCCAAAGGAAGAGGAAGAAATAGGAATCATTGTTTAATCGTGAAGCCAGCATTCTTTAAAAACAATCATGTCCAATTCAGTACTTGCCTATTTCAAAACACTAATAAATAATCGAAGTTAAAATTGACATTGAAAGCACACCAAACAATTTGCCCGACAACACCCTGGTCCTAACCGAACTAATAATAATAATCTCAATATTTAGCTGTGGAGTGTACATAAGTATTCCTATATTGCATATCATGGGTTGAGTTCTACTCATAGGTTGAGTAGATGCTTCTCCATAGGCATAGTAGAACTCTACGCTCAAGTTCTTCCTCTAGAGAATTCTAATAAAATAAAAAAAAAATAACAATGAAGACTAAAAAAAAATCATGCAAAATAAATTCTGTGAACTTTAATCTACAAATTTTCATACTTATTTTGAAGTTTCATAAGCATTCCAAAAAAAAAAACATGATATGTGTATGATATGATGATATTTTGGCAAGAGACATGTTAGGAAACTATTAATTAGATGTTTCTGTTTGATCATAACTTTGTTTCAGTAACCAATTACCTATTTACTTCTTTCTTGCATTCTTAATAAAGTTTTGAGCATTTTTTTTATTGGGTTTATTATAATGTAAAAAAAAGGATATGAAATTTTGTGAAAAATTAAGTGCGAGTGCTACTTACTGGGTATGTTATATATTTCCATCTTTTAATAATAATCACGGGATCATAAACTATTGATGTATGGTGTCTAATAACTGTTAAATATTAGCCTGAGATAGCAAATGCAATATAGGCAATAAGTGGAGGATTTATGCGGAAGAAATCAAATGAACGGAGATAGAGATAGAGCTGAGGGGCAAAAATATGTCAGTCGCATCAGGTTCTACATTTTATTGAAAAAAAATTATAATTATATTTTCTTTTTAATCATTTCTTTTAAAATCAAAGTTGCATTATCAGAAATTGATTTCTTTATCATCATTATACCCGTGTGTATAAGTAACAAAAACTATAGAGTAATTTTGAAGATCTAGGTATTCTCGTTTTTTTGGAATGGTTGGTTATCTTTGACGAAATAATGTATCGAGATTATTTATTCTTACGACCTCAATTCTCAATAAAAAATAAAATAAAAAAAAACTTTGTTATATAATTATCCCCAAAACTGTTATATTAAAATTTCAGAATTATAAATTAAGAGAATTGTTTAAATTCCTATAGAATAAGAGGATTCTTAAATTTAAATATATTTTGTGAACATGAAAAAAAGATTATTGAAAAGTAATTAAGTGTATAAAATGTTTGTATAAATAGATGATTTAAATAGTTGGTTTCATGAAAACAAAAATATTCTAGGAATCAAGATGAGACTTTGACAATTCTATTATAAGGAATTACTAATATATCTGATATGTTTTGGTTTTTAGATCAGGTAAGTAAGCAATCTGCCCACCTACCTAAGTATTTGTAAATGAAAAATTAAAAATATAACTTCAACAAAACTAAACCTCCCACAATACGCAACTATAATATTTGGCCTTTATATCGTTATCGTCTAATCTAATGGCTTAGGACCCTCCATTCAATACGTTGTGTTTTAAATTAAAAAATATATAATGTTAAAAAAAAAATAATCAGAAAGCGAAACCCCGAACTTGTAAAATTCACACAGACCTAATAGTTGAATATGTTGTACTCCAACTCGCGTCGCGAGGCAAGATGGCTCAAAAATTATAATTTCTGATCTTGGGTCGAGCTTAACTTCTCTAGCTTTAACTGCATTTTTTAAATCCATTGGCACCACAAGTTATGTTCTCAATTCAGTAGCCACACCTCGTGCTAATAAGCAGATTAAACTATTTAATCGCACAATTTTAGATTCGTTGGTTGGTAGCAACTAACCATGGCCAGGATGAACGAGACTGAGATATTTACTGTGGGAAGATACAGTTGAGCTTAAATAATACTGTCAATAAGACCACAGCTCAGGCAAGGCACCGTCAGAAATAGTATTCGGATGTAAAACCAATAGCGCTGACGAGGGCTCTATCCTCAAAAGGTTAATGCTAATTCTAATGAACTAGAGTCTTTTAATGAAATAAGAGAACCATCGCAGGCGTCAGCAGAAAAAAAAACAGGACTAATGACAAAAACGATGACAGCCTTAGAACATTTAAAACATGATAGCGAGTTAGTTGAAAATTCTAATTAAAATTGCTCAAAACTAGTTTTTTTTTTCAAAACTTAACACTCATTATTATAAAACATTTTATTCAAATATAAATATATATATTACGATAAAATAATTAAAATATTCGTTAACAATAACACTTTGACATGACCGTGTTGACTATCCCAAATCCAGTCCAATCCCTTCCTCGTTATCTTCATTACAGTAACAAGTAATCATGGACTCTAGTCCCTTAAACTTACGATTATACTTCTATTCTATTATTATTCTACTATTACTCTATTACGATTGTGTCAAAAATTGCGAGTCTCGTAACTTTGATCGATCATTATAGTATAGCAATAGAATATGAATAGCAAGCTATAGAATAATCTGGGATTTTTTTACCTAAATAGTGAATCCTGTTTTATTAGACGAAATTGGAACGGGCGTAGTGCAACTGTCACTTAATATCAATCATTATTGACATATATAATGTCAGTCGAACGTAATTATAACATTATCTTATTATGGAGCAGACTACCCTTTTTTGGTCAATTCTGTCTGTCGTTCTGTTGCGATACTACTGCTATAGTTATAGCAAAATTGATTACGAGACTACCAAATGTGTATTTTCTTGCGATTAACGTACTGTTTCTACTCTACTTTTATTCGATAGTTACGTTTTGCGCGATAAGACTAAGGGCCCTGGTTGTGCCTTTGTTAAGGAATGGTGCATTATTTTGATGTATCCTTAGAATACGGACTCATATGAGTAATCTTAAGTGATGCATGTATCAGTAAATACGTCCGAAAAGACGACGATCATTAATTAGATGTCTATCTATAAGTCGTTTAACTGATAAAGGTTGAATTACGAATCATACCCGCTTATTTTATGTTAAATGCGAGGGATGTTAAAGTACAAGCGGTAGTCGGTATACTGAAAAGGATGCCGAAGGTCAAGGCCCGATGATCAAGCGGTGCTCAGTGAAACCGAATGATTCCGAAGTACAAATGATAATGTAGAAGTACAAGCGGTAGTCGGTGTACTGAAAAGGATGCGGAAGGTCAAGCGGACGTTGATATCTTTGGAAGTCAACAGGTCCGATGATCAAGCGGTGCTCGTGAAACCGAATGATTCCGAAGTACAAATGATAATGTAGAAGTACAAGCGGTAGTCGGTATACTGAAAAGGATGCCGAAGGTCAAGCGGACGTTGATTTCTTTGGAAGTCAACAGGTCCGATGATCAAGCGGTGCTCAGTGAAACCGAATGATTCCGAAGTACAAGTGATAATGTAGAAGTACAAGCGGTAGTCGGTATACTGAAAAGGATGCCGAAGGTCAAGCGGACGTTGATTTCTTTGGAAGTCAACAGGTCCGATGATCAAGCGGTGCTCAGTGAAACCGAATGATTCCGAAGTACAAGTGATAATGTAGAAGTACAAGCGGTAGTCGGTATACTGAAAAGGATGCCGAAGGTCAAGCGGACGTTGATTTCTTTGGAAGTCAACAGGTCCGATGATCAAGCGGTGCTCAGTGAAACCGAATGATTCCGAAGTACAAGTGATAATGTAGAAGTACAAGCGGTAGTCGGTATACTGAAAAGTATGCCGAAGGTCAAGCGGACGTTGATTTCTTTGGAAGTCAACAGGTCCGATGATCAAGCGGTGCTCAGTGAAACCGAATGATTCCGAAGTACAAGTGATATTTACATACAAATCAACTATTGTTGATCTGTCCTGTCCAGTATAATCTACATGATCATACTACATATTAAACTTATTTTTAACATGATTATTTTTAGAATACTAATACAAATATATAATAAAATTATTTGTTTCCAGCTGTATTCCAAGCAAAAGAACAACGGATGCCATATAAAAAAAAAAAAAAAAAAAAAAACAACGAAGCCAATCAAATAATATAATTATTATTAGCTAACAATATTATGTTATTATTCATAATCATCATCATTTCAGCCGTACGACGTCCACTGCTGGACATAGGCCTCCCTCAAGGCTCTCCATCTGTACCGATCGCCGGTGGCCTGCATCCAGCGTGGACCCGCAGCCTTGCGCAGATCATCCGTCCATCTGGTCGGTGGACGTCCTACGCTGCGCTTGCCGATCCGTGGTCTCCACTCGAGAACTTTTCGGCCCCAGCGGCCATCTGTTCTGCGGGCTATATGACCTGCCCATTGCCACTTCAACGAGCTTATCCGCTTGGCTTGTCGTCTTGTCCATGTTCATTTTAAGGCCCACTTGTTGGGAGACTCGGTTGAGGCCTTCGAGCATCGTGCTTATGTTATTATTATTTTTTGTAAATACTAGTATTTTAATTCTATGATAAAAAATAATTGTTATTTTTAATTTCTAAGTTTTTTTTTTTTTTTTTTAGTGTGATCGTAGAATCTGTATTTCAGGTGCACCAAGTTTGATTCTCGGCGGGGCGAACATTGTTCTGATGAATATCGATGTTTGTTTCCAATCTGGGTTTAATGATCGTTTCTGAAATGTTTCGGGCACCCCAGATACAGATTCTTCTGAGTGTGATGTGTTATTATTATTATTTATTTTAGTCTCTATTAAAAAAAAATGAATCTAACTGGCTAACTAGGTCTACTTATTTACTTTTCTCTGTAATATTATCTATTTATGTCATATTAAAAGTAAGTAAATGTAAATTTCACTAAAAGTATAAATGCGAGAGTTTTTGAGTGTGTGTGTTTGCTGCTTCTGCACGTCTGAACGGCTAAATCGATTTCAATGAAGTTTGGTATGAAGTTGGCTGACACCCTGGAATAACACATAGGCTACTTTTTACTGCAGTAATTAACCACGGGTAACACTGCTGGGCACAGCTAGTTAATTATGAATGTGCAACATTGTATAGAGGCATACAATATTAGGATGACCGGATGGAATGGGGGCATTCCAGCTTCAGGACGGCCGTCTGTAAGCAGACACGAATAAAAGTAGAATATATTTAAAGCTAAAAGTTATTATTTGTAATTATTATGGAAAATGTGATACTTTAATGCTTTTGTAAATGAAAACGGAAGGCACCGCGACGATTTAGTTTAGGCGTGATTCCATTGAGGGCGCTCGCGACGAGCGGACGGTTAAGTATTTTTCGAATTAGGAGCATAAATCTGTAAGTGTTAAAATACTTATTTCATTATTTTAATTATAAGTACTTAAGTACAGTACTTTTTATGTTTTGGTGTGCAATTTAGAGCTATGTTTACTCGTCTATTATTTTTATACCAGTAAATATTATGTTGATAAAATTAAATGTACTTTCTACTTCCATACCTAATAAAGTAATCAAATTAGTTTGTTACTATCTCAATATGTTTTTTTATATTAAAATAATCATCTATGAGTTTAATTAAGAATAACATATCTCTCTCTTCTGAGTTTTTCTTATAGTTACGTTACGTTACAATCGGAAATGGCATTATGTAGTGGGGTGCGATTTATTTTAATATATTATTTTGTATTTCAATTACTACCTTGATATGGTATGAACCGTTTGTAGACATTATTGACCTAATACATATAGGTATAATCTGATTTGAAAAGAGAGAGCGTAGTCAAAATAAATATAGATTCATGTCAGCTTACATTGCCTTAAAGTCTAGCTAGAGGCAATGCAAATTTATTTATTAAACGAGTGCGAGATTTAATATCAACTTCGTATCTCGATATTGGAATTGGCATCATAACAGTTGATTATACAACAGTTGATTTTATCAATTGAGCTATCTGGAAACTAGAATGTAGATAGACTGAGCTAGAATATCTCTGAATATCTGCTCACGAGTTGACAACTGAGTACCAAATGACAAGCGATTTTCATAAGAACATGATCAAACTCTTTTACATAGTAAATTTGATTCATACACAGATAGGTAGGTTAAGAAATAAACATTGTCAAAGATAAGAAATTATGTAAGAAATTATTATTAAGCTGCCTGCGCGCGTTTATTTTACATTGATATTTTAAAAAATTACACGTTTTTAATAGATTTTAAATGATGATTTTTACACAACCCGAATTATGAGGTTTTTGAACTTTTTCTCGTATGTAGGTAGTTACAATAATAAAAATAACGCATCACACTCAGAGCCTTAACTAGAAAGAACCCTGTATCTAGGTTGCCCGAAACAGAATACAGAAACGAACATTACACGCAGACCAGAAACAAACATTGATATTTATTATAACAATGTTCGCCCGGCCGGGAATCGAACCCAGGTGAACGAGTCCACATCACTGCCAACTGAGCTACGGAGCAGAGATACGTCTACATCCTTACCACAAAAAGTAAGACCTGGCCACTGAATAATAATAAAGAGTACTTACTGCGTATGTACCTGGCTGGCTAACCTGGCTGGTCTCAATCGTGAGAATATGTTTAAATCAGGTTCATCGTGTTTATTGGTACCTACCTAATCATTGAGATATAAAGTAAAAATGTGCCAAGCCCATTTATACAACAAATCTATCGTAACCAATCACGTGTCGTATAATGATTTTAAGTAGTTAATTGGGAAGCACAAAAAACCTGTAAACTTGTACTTTCGTAAATGAAAAGTAAGTAGTAAATGAAGAATTAAACAAAACATGATTCGTCTTGTCCAAGAGCTCATAACTATACCAATGAACAAGATATGAGATTATGCAAAACATTTTTGCTATTTCGTTGCCGCTAGCTAGCGAAACCAGCTCAAGCGACTAATGTCGTAAAATTATCATAGAATCAATCTTGAATTAATGAGATAAACATCTTCAAAACTCTCGAGGCCTTGAGTATTATTTTTTCTTTAAAAAATCATCCTGAGATCTATGTATGTCTAACAGAAATCATTCGGCTGAGATGATGATGATTATAATGTCAATGAATAAAGACCTGAATATTTTGTCTCTTCTCCTCTATAAAGTTTGGCAGTGGCAAAGTTGGCAATCAGTTTCTTCATTTTTGACAGACCGCCACAAAAAAGCCATGTTTTTTTAATTACCTATTGAAAGTTTAACAGTATTAAAAAATCAATTAAAGTAGGTAGTTACTCAAAAAAAAATCCATTATAAGAGTCAATAGAAAATATTATTTCAAGCATTTCTGAAAATAACACCATCCTGTCGAACACACAGATCGACACCTAATCAAAATCTCACATCAAGTTGTTTGAGAAGATGTAAATCAGTGTCTTGATTCTCGGCTCTAAACAAATGAAGGGACTATAAAACTAAACAATGCCCTTTCTTAAAGCTGCTGGATGGAATGCTAACAAAACGTGAAATGCTAACAAAGATAGAAACATTTGTTTGTTTATTAAATCAATAAGTCTGTTCACAGTTCACACTCTTGCTCTTATTTTTTATTTCCATTTTGAGTGTGTTACTGGTGTGACGGATGTGTCTGTTAGCTTTTTCTAGAAGTATATAACAAGAGCTAATCCTATTAACGCGGTTACTGAATTAAAGAAAATACAGTTTGAAGATACTGGAGGACCTTCAAATAAAGGGAAAACATTAACGTAATTTTTATACTTTATTATTCCTAACCTATTTAAAAAGAATTTTTTTTCGGTGAGTCAAAATTATCAGTAATTTATTATACAAAGTACACTCTGTCTGTCTGTAGGTTGACTGAATGAGTTGGACCTCCATAGTTAAAATGATCTCCAAGAGATTCTTAAATTTGTTAAAAGTTGTACGACATTTGTGCAACTTTTTTTAGTCATCTCGACTTAGCTATGTGCTTTGATTCGGGTATTAGTGATTACAAATTGTGTGCAAATCGTTTCATGGATTATTAATTGACTGTGGTGAAATCAGCACAGATGGCCTAGACTAGTATTATTAACTATTCTAGGCCATTTCTACTCAATAAACACGTTGCAAGGTAAGTAAATTAAACTTATTCATGTGTTTAAAAAAATTTACACAGCTATAAATCAAATTCAGTTTTTTTCTTTGACACAAGCAAGTATCATTTGAAGACCATTCTTGGACCAAAAAAAGATTGATTATTTACAAAGTAGTAAGTACTCTAAACTCAATTTATAAGTTTTCTTATGGTACACTAAAACTTTAAATTTAAGGAGCATGCCGTCTTAGCTGAATTATTCCGGAGAGAAATTAGGAACTTAAAAATCCGTCTTTAAACTTTAATATAAATGATAGAAAATTTTATTTTTTATTTTTTATATGGTTGAGACACTTGACAAAATAAAAATAACCAGCATATGTGCGATTACCCTGTGGGAGCTCGGACAGCGTCTATGCATTTTTTAAAAGGAAGTCGCCGTTTACAAAATTGTTTGTTGTCAAGTAAGTATACGAAATTGCGTTTAATAAACATAATGGCACCAGTCGACCTCATTAAACTGGCCTTTACACAAACAAATCGCTACAAAAAAAAAACATTATGTCGTTGTAACTTTAACGCAATCTCAAGTGACTAATACAACAACATCTTCTACCTAATACCGTCCATAAAAATTCCAACCAAATATTATACATGAACTAGTCGACCCGGCGAACTTCGTACCGCCTAACCTTTTACTATTTTGTGCATGTTTTAAACTTATAAACCTTCCTCTTGAATCACTCTATCTATTAAAACAAACCGCATCAGAATCCGTTGCATAGTTTTAAAGATATAAGCATACATAGGGACAGACGCGGAAAGCGACTTTGTTTTATACTATGTATATATATATATATTGATGATATTGAAGCTGAATATTAGCAATCAAAGTCGCAAAAAATACTGAACATGACGAAACAACATCCCTATATTTAAAGATAAAGAGTGACCTTTATTTTGAAGATAAAAAAAATTAAATAAGGTGCTATTTGGATTGGACCATACAAAACCATTTTTATTTTTATTTTTTGTTTGTTTTTTTATTAATGAATATACTTATACAACCTTTATGCCAAAATATTATTTAGAATTTGTAGAGTTCATAAATTAGTGAAAAAAAAAACAGCGATTTCCAATTAAATCGTTTCAGTAGTTTTAAAGTTACACAGATAGTACAGGCGTGAGCAAAACCGCGGAGCAAACGCTTGTTCTTTCCAGGATTAGCTACGTAGCTGATCAGCTATCGTACAAATAAATATAAATTGCGAAGCTCTTCTTAGAATCAATGAATTGAATCCGCATTGTCATAAATCCATAACAAGTAGGTATTGTGTGTTCATTTGCTATATTTAAATCCGAATAAGCAGAACACCATCTACATATTAGACGCAAGTCACCTTTAATCTTCAAGAATGCTTCAGACGCTTTAAGCTTGAACACATATTAAAGTTAATGCCGCAGTAACCAGATACCTTCCTAATGGGCTCGCTACTGCTGGGCAGAGGGCATCGAACAACACACGAACCAGCCAGCACGGAACGGAGCCTGAATTACCTTTACTGGAATGCCAGCATACTAACTGCAAGTTAAAATAACTTGGAATACTTGTAATTTGCCTTCGGTTAGTAAAGTTTCAAGCAACAAAGAAGGATAATATATGAGTTTCGTTTAATTTGAATATGTTTTTGAATTAGTTAAGTTAATGTTTTCAAGCTGCTTTTATAGGTTAGTGGAAAGCGATGGTGACTGCGACGCTGTAGGACCTTGTTCGATTCCCGTTCTGGGTGTCTTTGAATAAATATCTGGACACCACACGCTATAATTAGTACTACGATGTCTTAGTGTAATGCGTTTGTTAGTCGACCCGGCAAACATCGTACTGCCTAACCTTATACTATATTGTGCATGTATAAGCTTTCCTCTTAAATCGCTCTATCTTAAAAAAAAACTCATTAAAATCCGTTGCATAGTTTTAAAGATTTAAGCATACATAGGGACAGACGCGAAAATCGACTTTATTTTTTACTATGTATTGATGTCATCACAGGATTAATTTACTACCAAAATTATTCTTAACAATTACTTATGACTTAAGTCAGTGAGGTAAGGTAAGGTAGGCGGTATCCCAGACACAACACTTGTCGTCGGCTGGCAAATTGAGCGTGTCAGCGACGAGAGAGGCTCGTTAAATCTTTTGTGATATAAAGTGTCAAGCTGCATGAGCTGAAAGCGGCGGAAATTTACAAGAGTATACCTTCATGGTTTCACCATACGCTGGCTTGTTACTTTTAGATGTGAACCATAATATCTAAAGTGGTTTAGTAGGCTCCAGGAGGAAGCTGAAGTGACAAAGCTTATCTGTGTTTTGGGGTTATGGTCTGTGATGGGTGTTCCTGAACTAGAAAAATGTTTGAAAATGGTCAATGAGAAAAAAAATACTGGAAAGATGTCGTGTTGAGACACGTGTAGGTATAGTTTGAGCAGAGAAATACACCGAAACGAAGAAAAGGCTTTTACTTTTACAGTAGGCAAGCTAAGTAAGTAAGTATATATATTTAACTTGCACATTCAATTCTTCTTTGTAAGATAAGATAATAATAGAATGCTTTATTACAATCAAGATAAAACATAAAAAGAAGTACACATGTAGTACTCTATAAAATAATAATTCAGAGGTAAGTAATGGGTGTTACAGCGGCGGTGTCCAACCTCTTTGGGTGTTACTTAATTTTTGTTTCTAGAAACATATTGGCAAACGATGACGATATAAAAATACAAATTACTCCGGCTTTTTTGCAGCCTCGGCGCGACGCCCACTGCTATTGTTAATGAGAAAATGATCTAATAATCACACTAGTATTATAAAGGCGAAAGTTTGTGTGTATGTTTGTTACTTCTTTATGTCTAAACGGCTAAAGCGATTTCAATGAAATTTGGTATGGAGTTAGCTAACACACTAAATTAACACATAATGCTACTCTTTATTGCTGTAATAAACCGCGGACAAGACTCCAGGGCACAGCTATGGTTTAAACATAACTTTTTATAAAAAAATTTAACCGCCGAAAAAACTGAAAAGCATTAAATAATAGGGAAACATTTTCTATTAGGCCTTAATTTACTCACTTCTTAAAGTAATTTTGGATTATCAAGAAATTTTAAGTTTTTTTTTTTTTTGTTTTTTCGTCGGTTAAAAAAACGCGGTTTCCGTAAATTAATATGACTGACAGACAACGCAGAGCCGAAACTACTGGGGGCAGCGGGCTAAAATTTTGCATGTAGGTTCTTTAGGCAGTGTAGGTGAGCACTAAGAAAGGATTTCCCGAAATTCCCAAGGGAACGGGAGAACAAAAGATTTTTTGTGTATAAGAGAAATCTGCGCGGGTGATACCGCGGGGCAGCCTCTAGTATATATATATTTTTAAATTAAACTTGCTCAAAGGTAAATTAAAAATTAACTTAGGATCCTTTTAGCTAAGCTAGCCAGAGGGGCTATTACGGCCGCTTTTGCAATATTGCTTTGCGTCCTCTTTACGTTTTTTTTGTATTGACTTTGACACTCTATAGGACTAAAAGCAATGTTGCAAATGTGGCCGTAAAAGACCCTCTGTTCCACATAAATCTGCAGACTTTAAGTTAGCTTACCTTTATACGCATTATTCTTTGCAAACATGCGGAAGTAAGGCTTAATATTTGACCAAGCAAACTCATCCGGAATCTACACTTAGCTGTAATTTTACAAAAACGTATCGTGGAGCGAATCATCAATAGTGGTTCAAGCGATAACGCAAGGGCCCAATAGGTTTCATTTTGTTTCTTTGAACCGTCCATCCAAATATTTGTTATCTCATCGCATCACTGATCTTTTTTATTCTTCAGAACAGCAGTCTAGCTGCCCGCAGTTATTTCCTATGGTGTCTTAAATAAGAAAAAATATTGGGCCTGTTGGTTGGTCAATGACGAATGTTTTTACAAATGGATTACTCATTGAAATGAAAGATTAATTTTGGTTATTTAAATGTTTCGAATGACAGATTGGTATTTAAGAGAATTAATGAGTGCTAGTGTTCTCGTGTTGGCCGCCCATACCAATTGTATGGAAGCTTGATGATTTATAACACCGTTCCTACTTTCAGTTTGATGAGTAAAGTTTTAATGATCTTGCAATCATTTCAATTCAAGTACCTTTAAGGGGCGAGCGGGTACGATAAAAGCGCCACTTTGATAAATAATTGGTATCTTCTAAACCATTGGATAAGGAGGTGGCGAGCAAATTTTCTAAATAATTAGCACGCATGGCCGAATTAAAAAAAAAAACGCTCTAGTTAATCTTTTTTAGATTTTTTAAGGCTCTGTTATGTAGTTTTTAGGATAATGTTCTTAGAAATATTCGTTTGTGAAACTATAAGTGGCCTCTTTAGACAAAAAACGAATATTTCTAAGATATAGAAACATATTTTTGATTTCGGCCATGGTTTAGAAGATATAATTATTTATCGAAAGTGGCGCTAGTTTCGTACCGTGTGACCCTCAAGAAGTTGATTTAGGTGAACCTTATATCAAAATGAATTATACTTAATGTTTAACTAAATGTTCGAGCTATTCATTTTGCATTCAAGTCGGTGTGAACTCGTTGATGTCTTTTGTTGCGAGTTTTATTCTCATTATGTAAACACAAAATTGTAGTTTATCCACGTAACTTAAGTAGTGTAGGTACTAATTGCAGTTTTTTGTTGTGACTACCTTGTTTAAGTGTAGTTTGCAGTATTTAAAACTAGTAACATATAATTTTCTTAGCGGTTCAAGTCGCGATGGCGCGGGAATAAACTCGTATGTACCTAGTGGTTTAAAAATACTTTAATATTTATTTTTCAGACTGGTTCATTATTTTGCTCCTTTGTTTATTATTTAACAGATCAGAAGTATAAAAACAATTACGCATTCAAACTACGCAAAGGTTATGTGCGAATTGCATGATCCGTTTGTATTATTTTACACCATAAAGAACAAAACTAAAATACATACATGACCGAAGCTTAATTGTTAAATCAGCCTCAGATTATTAAAAATAAGAATAGTAGTTTCTCTTCCCACAATTTACGGACATTGTAATAGTTTTTGTAGTTTGACATGCATGCAGCCCCGTGTCAGTCTATTAAGACCTCGTGGTCGCGTAGAGAATGGGCATTTACCGAATCTATTGACCCTGTTCTTCTTGTGAAGTTACCGGTTAGCTTCTTTTTTTAATCTTTATTTATTTTAGGGACTTTCGCTCACTTTGTAATGATGTCAGGCCCATCGAACCCTAATGCTCAAACGCACAGGCGGATTTTTATCCGCGCGGTTGGAAAGGTTGTTATTTCATTTTCAACCTTATTCATAGGCCACGAAGGTACAGGCGAATTTTTAGCCGCGCGGAAATAAAACCGCGACAGCGGATTTTTAACCGCGCGGTTTTTTATCCGCTGGTGCGCACACTTCCATAGGATTCAGTATGTTACATAAAATCCGCGCGGCAAAAAACCGCCTGTGCGTTCGTAGCCTAAATAAATATACCAAAACAAAACAATACTAAAATTAAAACAACTTGCTCCCTCTGAGCTAAGCTTAAAACTAAGGGAACACTGTATAAAAATAATCTACATCTAACAAATATATTTTTAAATCTAAAACTAACACCGGTTAGCATAACACTAAATAATTGAACGTAGTTTTTTTTAATTTATTGTATAATTAGGTTAGATTGTACCTTTACCAAATAGCGCGATGTTATATAAAATATCTAAGTTACAAAGTTGATTGCTTAATAAACCCTAACAAAGTAAATTGTTTTGTTTTCCTCCATTCGGCGCATCGCTATCGCACGAGCCGAAGATACAAAAGTTATTATTTGAAACTTGATTCAAAGCTCCATTTTGACCTTTGAGTCAATTAAAATAAAAACAAATTTAAATAATAGTGTTTTATTTGATCGCTCATGCTCGGATTAAGATGTGGTAAGTGCACCGAACTGTTTTAATTAAGCTATTACTACCACATATTGGGTTTAATAACACCTGGCTCTAATCTACGGAAATGTTCTCTCACTAAAAAAGATTGAACCGTCGATACGGATGAGCCTGAACTAACGGAATCGATTCGGAGCAAGGTGACCACAGCCACAGCAAAATAGTTTATGCTCGTATTAGGTATAGAAAACACTTTTGTTTTTTTTCAAAAAGGATTTTTTTTGGTTTTTAAGTGCAATTTTTGTTAGGTCTTGTATATTTTGGCGATATTTTGTAAACATACATGTTACAAAAAAAATATATGGTATGAAAAATATGGCTGGTATGTATTGTGGTACTTTATTATAATGTAATGTTATATAAAAAATAATACCTAACAATAATATAAAAGAAAAATAAATTATTAAACATAATGCCCTTTTATGGTCAATCATCTTGATATTAACATTCAAAGTATTATTTAATGATTCCATCAGTAGATCCAAAGATTTGTAGATAAATATTAAAGAGTCGTTTTATTAAATTTCATTGCTACATGGTGGGTCAGTTTCGTCATAAAGTATTTTGTGGATAGAGTTTCATTGTAGGTTTATTTTAATTTAAAACGTTATATTTTCAAATATTTTCAAATCGAAATTAATTTTGAAAGTCATGAGAAATTAGTAGTCAGTTCTTAATGGGGAATAAAACTGTGTACTATTTTTCAATCAATTTATATACCCTTAAAATAAAAAATAAAAACAAAGAAAAAAAATATGAAAAATACTTAGGTACCAATAAAATGTTCTTAATTTTAGCTTCTGCTCAAAAACTTCGTTGCAACTTTTAATCCCAGTTCTTGACACAGAAAAACACACTTCACTTCACAATCCTATTCTGTTTATGGAAATCCCCAACCATAAATACATCGAATTCGAATTTTCAATTTAAATTTCGTGTTCTAACTCTCGAACACTAACCGCATAAACACGCGTGCGCTCTCCGGACAAAGTAATTCTAAACTGTTTTATGGTGTGCGTCCACCGCGCTCGATCTTTGACATCATGTTGTTTATGGAAACCCATAGGATGCATCATCAGGGTAGTGTAAACCCTAAGAACGACCACAACCTATATAATTAAAACTAGAATTTTCTTTCTACCTTGCTGTCTTGCTGAAACTTTCAGACTTTTAGATATTTCAGTGTAAACTTTTTGTTATCGAGTTTATTTAAAAAACTATATAATGTAATACACATTTAACATATTTCGTAAAGGATTTCATTGCAGTTAAGACTTAAGAATTTTATTTATTGCCTATTAAGATTTTTACAATTTCATTATTATATATTGGTGTATTACTATATTATATTACAATTTCATTAATAAGTAGTTTACAACAGGATGATAATAAAATTACCTCAAAATTAATTTTTTCATCACAGGCATCACAAGCAATGCAATTTTCGACCAATTTTCTTGTGAATTCCAATACGCTAACTCCGCTTTCGACTCTCTCATGGCTTATCTTTTAAACGAAAATGAACTTACCTCCCAAGTATAATCTTCAGCGAAATTGAAATTTTGATGGCCTCAAGTTCAAATTGACTATAATTTTGACACGTTCACGGCCCGCGGCACGCCTCTACGTATAGATTTAATTAAGTAAAGAGTAATTTAAAATGCCACGGCCTTCACACCACACATCTCCGGTCATTGAGAGTTTAGCAATTTTTTTGAGATAAAATCTAATATTCTTAACAAGTAGTAGGTACCACGACTAAATTAACGATACATGTGAAAAACATGCGCATTCTTGTTTGTGTGTCGTAGTGGGCAGCGCCAACAGCGGGATTCGCGTTTACATGACGGTATTTCCCTGCCGGTGTGAATTTATGAATTTCGATTTATATAGAGTCCGCGCCATCTAAGTCTGCGCGCGACTGGGGGCGCCACTGTATACGTACTTGACGTTCTTCACCCACCATTCAAAACAAATTGTTATTTGACTGACAGATTGCTAATTTTTTCACATTTGTTTCATATCAGCCCCCGCAGCATGACGGACCATTTGTCGAATCTTTCTGTCACTTTTAATAGCTTTTGACATTTCAATGCGGGAAATGTATGAAGATGATTGTCAAAAGTGACAGAAATTCTACCAATTGTCCGTCATGCTACCGCCGCAGGACCGCACGCAGACTTAGCTGGCACACACTCTAGCGGGTTTGGCTGTTCTTCTTCTGGGGATGATTCAGGCACTCTAGACACAGTCTTACCTAGAAGCATTGCGATATTTAGTTGATTTTCAGTACTTACAAACCAACATTAAATTAATACAATAAAGGTATTAATACAATACCAAAACTATAACAATTGATTTGTCTGTTATCGAAATGGGCAACAACATGATTAGACGATATTGTTTTCATTAACCTCTAGGGTGTGTCCATGCCATAATATTTTATGAGAACCAATAAATTATGAATTTGGGTGTGGCGGACTGACTCTTCCCTTTTTATTTTATTTAAGTTTATATATCTTTATCCCTTTAGCTTATGATTGTTTTTTTTATTCAAATATACTTAACTTCATTACTTTCAAAAGAATATTGCACATCTTCAAATATGGTATACTGTATTAAAACATAAGTTTCAACAATGCATTGGCATATTTTTCTGCAATTTACAATATGTAAATAAAAAAATGTATTTATTAGAAAGATAAACCAGTCTCGGTTTGAATACCTCTACTCAGCTTCTTAAACTCTACCTAGAGTTGATAATTCTCTTTCTCATAATAACATTGGACCCTTTGCTCTACAAAATTTATGTTTTTCACCGGATGCATTCCTTATTTAGGGTCGGATTAATTACAATTTTATGCACATAATCGGACATAAAGATTCGGTTCAAAGTTCCGTGGAACTATAAAACGCAGGTGTTCAAAGTATATTAAGTAATTCCCTAAATCGTAAATAACATAGAATAAATATAAAAATCGTTATGCTACGTAGAACTTTATTGGTTGTTGATTGGTAGAATCAACAAAGGTTCGGAATGAAATTAAAAATAATCTGATAGTAAAGAATATTTTTTTCGAAATTTATTTTAATGACGACTTCAAACGTCACAGTGCGACCGATCAAGTTACTTCTTATTAAAAATATAAATCCAAAATACGGTAATGCTTTGTTTTATTTTAAATGGAAAAAAATAATAATGTAAAATCGACTTACTGATAGAGTAAATTGAATCGGAACAAAAAACATTTTCAATTTAACTTTTTTTTTGTTAGCAAGCAAGGCCGAGGCCCTACCGCAGTCAACGCTGTTTGTGTTGTATACCTATAATATATGCTCGTAGCACTGCGTATTTACGGTTATGATTATTTTAGGTATGCCTGCCTACAAGGTTTTTCAATTAGTTTGTAATTTCAATTCCGTATTCACAGGCTTAGTTAGTGAAGTGCAGAAATATGCATTTAAAAAAATTGAGGCTAACCCTCTTATTCATAAAAAGTTAAAGAGCATTTTAGTTATTTGACGTATGTCAATTTAGACTGGATGTCACGTATTTACCATACAACAAACCAGAGAAGTAGACCTTAAGTAACGCTACTTAAAATCTTATCGTATCTTTATGAATAAGACGGTAAGTATTTGGTATTAGATTAGAATAACTCTATGTTCGTTTCTACTCTATACTATATCCCTGTTATTCATAAAAAGTAAAAAAGCATTTTAGTAATTCTACGTATGTCAATTTAGACTGGATGTCACGTATTTACCATACAACAAACCAGAGAAGTAGACCTACAGTAAAGCTACTTAAAACCTACTGTATCTTTATGAATAACACGGTATGTATGTAGTCTCCTGAGGATATACCATGTCTCTGTCCTGAGCTGAGGTCCTGAGGTACCTGAGGCATAGACAAAGTAGAACGCTGCGCTTCATTATCTCAGTAGGTACCTGATGTATGTGACTGAGTCACTGATGTTATGTACTAGTCAAGTATATTACAGAACCGGAGCATTAAGAGCCAGTTTACAGCGATGCTAGCGCCATTCGCGAAAAAAATTAATATCTTCTAAACTAAGGCAAATATCAAAAATGTGGCACTGTATGACACTAGATAATGTAGCCTAGTATTTTTAGGGCACTTCTGTATAGCTTTTAGGTTGAAGACCAAAGAAATCTACAAATTGTTGCTAAAAGTGGCCACTTTTCGTAACAATCTATGTTTTTTTTGTTCTTTTTACTCAGGACTACTTTGCTGTGCTCAAAAAATACTAGGCTACATTATCTAGTGTCATACAGTGCCACATTTTTGATATTTGCCTTAGTTTAGAAGATATTTTTTTTCGCGAATGGCGCTAGCATCGCTGTAAACTGGCTCTTAAGTTGGGAATGATAATCAAATTTATTATTTGAAAGAAAACGCCCTGCAAGCTGAACCAACTTAAAACCTGTTAAAAGACTACTTTTTCTAATTTTTTTGAACTTTCGCAACACAATTTCTTTTACAAATAGCAATAAAATAAAAACACTATATTAAAAGTGAGAGATTTATTATTTTAACTTTCATATTATTTATCAAATCTAAAGTGTATCCCCAAGCATGGAATCTTCTTATAATTTGGTTTGCAGTTAAACTAATATATCTAAATACATTTTAAGAATAACTTGTTTAGAACGATCTTATCTTTACTTGTATTTGAACCAACAGAATGTGTTATAAATTGGAAACAATTAATCCTAAACGGAGACATTATGTTTTGATGAATTAGATGAGGAAAGGGCTCCGTACGGACAGTACCAATTTATTTTATTCTAACTTATGTTTGTTAATAATATAGGTAGTTTAGAGACTAGTGTTTTATTATACAGATTGATATTTGTAAGCATACAAATAAAATAAAACTCAAAACCGTTTTTAATGTTGTGTTTTATAACAATTGGGAAAAGGCTTTGATGCGTTCTTAACGAGCGCATTGTCCTTGTATGTATGTTAAACTAATAATAAATAATTATATTCTTAAGATCAAAATATAACGAATTATTTATACCTAGATTTAATTATCATATGAAGACGTGAGAAGAAACTCATCAGAAAACTCTATTATAACAAATAGTGCTCCTTTCAATATCAGAATTATTTTTATATGAATGTAATATGAATCTAGAGTGAACCAGTCTATATTGATGTTCTAATTTAAGGGAAGGAATTTATGTGTTAGACTGTATTTATTGAATATAGTAAAAAATATTGCTATCCTGGTAAAACATTTTATTTGCAAGAAGTGTTAGTAGAAATTAATAGAACCAATCAATTAATAATATTTGTTGTACTGCAATTATAGACACAAGCAACAACGCTGTTATTACCATATTCTGAAATCATTTAAAAAATTGACAGATTAAATTTTCTCATAGTTGGTAATCCTATCGACTGACACTAAGTAAGCATAAAAATAAAACGGACGAGAGCCTGAGCGTAATTTTATATTTAAAGAGCGTCTGTCAACAAATTAATACCCGAGTTAACACAAAGTTTGTGCCCACTGAGGCAGAGAATTAACGTAGATTTATTTACCCGGCCAGCTGTTCATTATACGTAACATGTAATTATGTCACTATTTTTTTTAATTATTCCCTAAAATTTCTACTATAAATTGCTTAGTTGTATATTTGATACAATGTAATCTTTAATACTGAAACTAGACAAAAAGGAAGGTACTTAATTAGCTGTTGTTTCCTGTATATTTTATGATTTCAAATGTACATTTACATCGTATAATTGAAATTCTTGAACTTATTTTTAGAACAATGACACAGCAGCTTTCCAGCCAGGTGCGGTTTGTCACTCGAAATCCGATAAATCTGTTCGCACTGTTATCTGTCGACTTCAACAAACGCTAAACACTTACGTTGCGAGTGAATAAAGGCAGAGCACAAGAAGTTAATTGTAACTTTTTATTTTTACATAAACTGCATAATTTGTGGTAGATTAGATTAGATAGATTCGTGGGTTCAAGAGAAATCAAAATTATATTCTGTTACCGTAATCTAAACGAATCCTTAGCTGAATAAAACCATATGAATACTTAGTATAAAAGAAAGTCGCTTACCGCGTTTGTCCCTATGTATGCTTAAATCTTTAAAACTATGCGACGGATTTTGAGGCGGTTTTTTTAATAGATAGAGTAAATCAAGAGGAAGGTTTATAAGTATAATACACGAGAAAGATTGGCTAGGCTGTACGAAGTTTTCCGGGTCGACTAGTTTTTAAATAAAAACTAAAAAAATATTAACTCACTTAGATTCAGTCTCCACTAATGTAGTTGAAGAGTTGATATTTGTTTTTAAAGTAACCACATTTAAAATATGAGCTGCTAGCTGATCAAGTCCGGAGTCCGGAACAACCGCAATCATCGCAACGTTGCGAAACAATCGATAGATCGATAGATACTCGTGGTTTAACTCAGAGATCATTCGATACGGGCATTTGTATCGCTAACCGAATTAGCAGCGGGTCAGTTGGATGTTGCAAGATAAATTAAAAATTTAATTCAGCTCACAATATCGTCACTTAGAAAAAAAAACAAAACACTCACATATAAAACATATCGATCATGGAAATGCCAATTGTCGTAAGGGACAAAGCACGACTTTTCAGGAGAGCCAAAAAACAAAAAAAAAATTACAAATCCTTTTGTAACTTTTGATTGCCTTGATTTACAGCGATCAATGAAAAGAAGACCAGTGCTAATTTTTGAAGATCTTTTCAATTATTTTAGTTTGACTACGCTACATTTAATGGTTTAGAAGATTTTGTCCCTTACGCCCTACCAATTTTAGCAACATTGTCCCTTACGCTGAGCTTTTTTTCAACTTTTTCCCTTACGACCTATACATTATTTTTAACTTTATAAAATAATTGGTTGTAAGTCCCATATGTGTTTTTCCAATGTAGTCGTATGTCTATTATAATATTAAATTTTAAAATTAATATGTAAAATTTGAGGGGCGTAAAGGAATTAAAATACCAACAAGTTTGTTGTTATTAGTACTGATGAAACTAAAAAAAATATTTTATTGTGTCTATAGTGTTAAATGTTATTGTTTGGTTACCCTTGTGAAACAAAATGATAAAATTTCTCAAATAAGAACAAAACATTAAGTTTTAATATTAATTATTAAAATAAAAAAAATGTACATAATTTTTATAAAATAACAAATACCTAGGAATTCCAATAGCACCCTCGTAAGATTTAAACGAAAATAAGTTATTAATCTTCAATTTCTACAATAAAAATCAACACTTTAAAGAAGATAGATAGGTAGTAATTTGTTTACAGCCCAAGTTTAAAGTTATTTAGATTTTAACACGGTTAAGGAATAAATACTTCAGTTAGACCAATTAAAAAAATCACAAGACTTACATTAAAAAGTTTTTTTGTTATGGTTGGTATGTAACGTAATGTATGACTAGATTCCCAGCACCCCATCTCCCATGTATATGGCTAAGGCGACTAAAGGAAAAAAACCGAAGCACGGGCAGTAGCGTCCATCGATGATCCTACAACCGCTTAGTACAACAGCCATACTGCGATCTCCAACCTGCCTGCCAAGTGTGACAATTATGACAAACCAACTAGTATGATCATGGTTAAAATTTACGTTTTGGCCTAGTTTGCGCTTTGGTAGCGGTCAGGAAAATGTGGGGCAGGGAGTACGAACTAAAGTTGATCCCGGGCCAACGAAGCTAAAGCAGGAATTGAGTTCGTTACGGTAAAACATTATTGTTTAGGAGGGAGAACCACAATCCCAGGAAGGTTTCGGGTGCATAGTGAACAATTCCCTTCACAGCATTGTAAATACCGATATTATCACGGCAAGGGTAGCGTGTCTTGTACGTCGATGAATCTAGCAGTATTTACACATATCGATACAGTCCAACGACAAAGTGGAGATTATGTATCCCGTGCTATGCATAGCCCAAAAACTTACGTCACAGTTGACATAGAAGATTCAAATGCGAAACGGTTCCATTCTGATATCAGCGACGGGATAACACCAGATGCGTGGAACATAAGTTTGTTAGTACTGTTCTTCAGGCCATAAAACCAGCTGAAGAACATCTAAGCCACCTTTATAAATTGTTCTTGAGAGTCATCAAGAATCGTAGCGCGCGCAGGTTTGACGTCTTCGCCCTTCATACATACATACATAATCTCACGCCTTTTATTCCCTGAAGGGTTAGGCAGAGGTACCAGCTCAAGAGCCGGACCCACATTTAGCCGAGTTTATGCCCTTCAAATTAGCTGTTTCTCGTAAAGGCTACCATGGACCACATACATGCTTTAAGGAAGCTAATATAGAATACGGAAAAGTATAATCTGCCTCTTTGCCTATCATTTGTGAACTATGGGAAAGCCTCTGAAGCTGGGTAGTACTGGGTATATCGAAGTGTTTGTAAAAAAAACGCCACTTTGTCAGCTGGGCTACAGGATCAGAGCTCGAAGGCTCCTGAGGACTGGGTTCAGAAAGGGTTATGTTATATCCCTAAAACTGTTCACCGCAGCCGCTGTGCACTCGAGTATGTCTTTAAGATGTGAAATGAATAGAAATGGTGAGTTCGTCAGTTGTTATCTTTTACTATAGAGTCAAATAATTAAAACCCGCCGTTACGTTAAGATTAAGGAATACAACAAATTTTAAAGCTAGAAATCAATGCAAATTGACATATTTTGACGTCGTACCCACTCAGAGATAGTTACATTTTGATGGCTGATTAAATAGATAATAATAATATAATAATAAAACATCACACTCAGAGCCCCTAACTAGGAAGAACCTGTATCTAGGGTGCCCGAAACACACACAGAGACGAACATAACACCCAGACCGGAAACAAACATCGATATTCATCATATCAATATTCGCCCCGCCCGGGAATCGAACCCGGGTGCACACGCTTACTCAGTCCACATCATTGCCAACTGAGCTACGGAGCAGTCATATCAACGAATGGGTACTTTTAAAACACTATTTTTAAACAAATTCATACAAAATAATAATTAAAATCTGAGTTTTTAATGAACATAACATTAAGTTACGACCCTTACGACCTTCAGCTTTAGATACTGTAACTTTTTTTTTTACGTCGTAAGGGACATATTGACAAAACTGTATAAAAATCTTCAAGAATATTTTAATTTATTGGCCCTTACGCCAATGTGGAAAAATTAAATGTTCCATAAAGCTTTTTTTTTAATAAATTTCTGAGCTAGGCCCAAAAAAAGTCAGGTCGTAAGGGACATTTTTTGGAAGCTAGAGAGGTTTCAAATATACCATTCGATAGAGCGTGAAAAACTGAGTATAATGGCATCAAAAACGAAATTTCGAAAAATGTCCCTTACGACAATTGGCATTTCCATAATCGATATGTAGACATAGTGCTCTATATAACAAATAAATGATTCTATTCTATTCTATTCTATAAATTGATTCTAAAATATCCAGAAATATTGTTATTTACATAAGTATCATAAAAGTCCCTTTTTGTATGGAGCACTTAATCAAAACAAGTATTAATTACAATTAATTACATATTATGTGATTATTTTATAATTACACATGCCGATGATGACGGTTCCGGATAGTGAGTGAGCCACTGGATAAACCTGTAATTAAGTGGATGCTCGTAATAAAAAGAAAAAAGTGCTGAAATTAAAGTACAGGGCCTAAAAATAGTCCCAAAAACTTTAAATGAAAGTAATGTTAAATATTATATTTACTCAGAATTTGTTTTCCTTTTTTGGATTTCAGTATATCGTTGCATATATTTTATAGGCCTTACGTAGCCTGATGATAAGATAGGCTTAGTAGCTTTTCGTATGTGTAAGGTTTTTATTTATTTTAATATATAGTTGTGTACTGGAAGTTTTGTGTTGTCTTACACTGAATAAATGAAATCACACTCTCATATATAAAGACGAAAGTTTATGCATATGTTTGTTTCTTCTTCACGTCTAGAGTGATTTAAATGTAATTTGGTATGAAGTTAAGTGACACCCTGGATTAACACATAGGCTTCTTTTTACTGCGGTAATACACCGTGGGTACACTGCGGGGTACAGCTAGTATTAAAAAAGTCCCATACAATCAATCAGCCAGTGATATCGCTACACTCACGATGGCAATAGATTAACCAAGCGACTTTCCAACCATCACAATTATGGGAAAAACGCCCAATTTTATTGTAACTGTTCGTTATTAGGCTGTAAACGAGTGGAAACCGGTGTTTATGGAGAACGGAAAGCCGGTCAGTCGCTGTTATCTAGTTCAAACAAATAAACACGTAATTTGGTACAATATTTTTGGAAGTGATTTATTTTATTGCCTTTTGAATGATGAAGCTATTGCATATTTAGTTTAACGTTTGGTCTTCCACGTATACGTACGAGTAGGAGGTAGCCCTAAGCTACATTGATATTAAAACTTCAATTCAATATCCGCGGACTCTATTTTAAATCGCAGAAAATATACAGGATTAAAATTTCAAAAGATAAGTTCATATACAATTCAGCTAGGTTGGTTAAACTTTTTTTACTGAAGTACTCAGTTATTTGCCTAGGATTGATAGATGATTACCATCACATCTTATTTACACAACAATACAATATTAGTAAAGAATTAACTCCAAGAACTGCAAATAGGGCTTCGGACCTCGATAAGAAAAGGGCCATTACACTTCAAGTGAAAGTCATACAATGCCTTGGAGTCCAAAACTTGTCGCCAGATGACCCTTGCGGCCAGATATGAGTGTGATACTTCATTCGATCAAACATACCACAGATACATACCTCGACCAGTACCTGAGTATGTACGTTGTTACTTAGATTAGATAAGATTCGATGATATTTAATAATTCGTCATTGTATTCAAAACCATATTAGATGAAGAAAGAAAGCATTGGCGGTTTTTGTAAAGATACGATAAAGTAAAAATTATAAAAAAAATGTGAAATCTTTGCAGCTAAAATTGAAATCTTTTAGCTGGTGCTGTCCCACTGCTGGGCAAAGGCCTCCCTCCCCTTTTGCATTCATCGCGTTCTTGCGCGGTCTGCCACCAGCACAGCTTATAAAATAAGTAAATTAAGATAAAAAAAAATGATATCTTAGTAAAAGTTATGTTTAGGTTTATAATTACTTTTTATTTATTTAAGCAACCATGTGCGTTAGTTTTTTTTTAAATAAATACGATAATTAGTCAATAAATTAATAAAAATTCAGAGGTGCAAAGGTTAAAAATAACAAGCAATCAATCTTGTTGCAATGCGTTGGCGAAAAAAAACTCAACTCAATGACATAAAAGTATTAGCCAATTAGCAGATTAGCATACAATAATAAATTCACTGTGCGTTTTCATCACAGTTGTTGGGAGTGACTGTGACAAATTGTATCATTCAGCTCATTATCACGAGTGACGACCTTCGTATACCTAAATGTAAGTTTGAGCTATTCAGACAGATATACATATTAAATACACTTAGATATACTATTATGTATTGCATCCTATTTAACATTCAGTAATATGAAGTAGATATAATTTATTGATAATAAGGGTACACTCTTCATTTATAAATGTAAAATAGCAACAATCGTAGAAAATACGGAAATAAGAAACGTTTTCGTAAATGCAATACAATCTAAGGTAATAACCCTAATAAGTGTGTGTGTGTGTGTAATAACATCCTCGTCACAAATTTTAATGAAACATTTGCATTATTATTTTTACCACTAGATAAGTGCATATAATGCAGCATTGAAAACAATACTTAGTAAGTACATGGTATCTATTATTTAATATTTGGTATTGGTATAGTAGCTGTAAAATGCGTTAATGGGTATTGTTCTTGAAAACAGAGAAACTCATTATCGCATCCTAATTTCCCGTGATATCCAATCAAGGGATAATCTTGAAAATAATTAGTTTTGTAGATGCAATTTTACGGAATGTGGTCGTCAGTAATACATAATTATGTTGGTATATTTGAAATAATTAGTAGGTAATGGTCCAATATTTAGGTCGTTAATATAATTTTTTTCATGTTATTTTTGATTCGTGACCAAAACAAAGTAATTTTTTGTCTAAAAAACTTTATTTATTGACGTATATTTAACAAAAATAGCACGAGCAAATGCATCACGTAGACACTCACTGTGCCCCAAGTATCCGTTTTCATAATACCAATTCAAAATGAAATTACAGAGCTACTGCCATTAGTACTCATGTGGTGAAATAATATAGCCATAATTCTTGCAACAATTTTCCAATAGGGTATTTCTCACAAAAAATATTCTTCATCTAAGATCGCTGTCCATGATTTTTTTTTAGAATTTGATTATTTTAATAAGTTTATCGTATACAAGAACAAAAAGTTATAGTTTTTATGATGGAGGGACTCTTTTTTACCCAATAGTTTCTCTGCAAATCGCTTTCGAAAAAATTAGGACAGCGATCTTATATTCACTGCCAGCGATCTTAGAACACCTCATATAACTGAAATAAAAACATGTTGAACATAATATTTTATTGTAAAAAGTTATTATTTTATTTCAAGAAATAATAATAGAATTCTTGGCACAGTTTTAACAAGCTTGCATCTATAGATTAAGATAAAAGAAACATAAAAAAAACTCCATCGCTTCTTATTTAGATTTTATTTTGTAATATTATATGTAAAAGTAACGTTATCCTCGGTTATGCCGTAAAGGACAACAGGTCTATGGTCCTGAAGCCTTTACGGAAACCGGCTTGTTTGGATGGCTGAAAGTCATCAATCTTGCGCACAATACGATTCCAAATGACTCTCAAGAACAGTTTGTAAACATGGCTAAAAAGTTAGATCGGCCTGTAATTCTTCAGCAAGGTTTTATCATCCTTTTGGAAGAACAATACTACTACTCTTCTTTTCCGTGCTTCTGGAGCTTTTAAATCTCTGATACTTAAGAGGCATAACACAGCTAAAGTAGCAAGCGAAAAGAGTAAATTTATCTTCTAAACTGAGGAAAGTATCAAAAAAGTGAAACAGTATTCCCCTAGATAATTTATTTAGAGCAATGGTGGTTAAAAACCATAGAAAGCTACAAAGTGTTGCTAAAAATGGCCACTTTTGGCAACAATCTGTAGATTTCCTTGGTATTAAACCTAAAAGCTATACAACAGTGCCTTTAAAATACTAGGCTACATTATCTGGGGCTCTGGCCAGATAAACCTCCACGTGGTGCACCCTGGGCAACACTAATCGATGACACTTTTCGTTTACCGTTTGGTGTGATCGCTCGGTGGCTATGTATGGCGAGAGTGGCGCTCCACATGCTCTCTGCTTTATCAGAGAGCATAGTGTGAGTCGATAATGAGAGCAGGGCTTGGTACCCCCACCACGGCGTACTCCTCGGCTCCGTGGGGGGGTTAAAAAGCGCGTTAAAAAGGATGATAAACGAGGAGAAAGAAGAAGGGAGTAATTGAAGAGGAAGAGGGAAAGATGGCGAAGAGGTGGATTACGGGACTTAGGGGCTCCACCAATGGCACGTCCATGTGGAGATTTATGGCTCGGCTGATTAGAAACCCTGCGTTATTAGATGCTGTGAATAATAGTCCTGCTCACGGTTGGCTTGATGACTAACTCGCCGACCGTTGGGATCACAGGTCTATCCGGCTGATTCGAACGCGCAGGGGAGTAGATTCTGGGCTGTCATTCCTCCCCGTTTTGCGGTCGGCTTGATGTCGTCATCGCTGACAGCAATGGGCGTACCAATGAGGCACTTACAAGCCCCATAGGAGAGGGTGTCAGTGTAAGGACACTGCCACGCGCGATCGCTGGGTACTGTGGCAAAGGTGGAATAGCTGTAGCACCTGGCGGACGAGGAGGAAGTAGCAGGGTCTTTCAACTGCCACCATGGGGTCAACACTCCGCCGTGCCCCACAGTAACAAGCTCTGCTCATATAACAAACCTGGAAAGGATGACGGAACGCAGTGTCCAGTTCCGTCGTTCAGCGTTGGGAGAGCCATCCACGCTCTGGGGGGACTACCATCTTGGCCCCCCGTGAAGAGGCTTACTAGCCGATGCTGAAGGAGGTAGCAGAGTTACACATAAAGATCAAAGATCTGCCGTGACCCCCTTGCCAACAGCCGAGGAGGACACCGGCTGTGTTTTAGTGGATGCGAACCCCACATTATCCTGCGGCTCTCTCCGGGGCTGCAGGGTACTCGTCAGGAGTTTCCCCGCCTACAAAGGCTTCATCATCTAGTGGAATATTCGATATTTGCCTTTGTTTTGAAGATATTAAATATTTTCGCGGGTGGCGGTACTTTACCTGTGCTATGCCTCTAAACGGAATTATACAATTAGCTACTGTAGCTGTTGGCCCTAAGGATCGGTTTTCTACCCGCCTTCAGAAGTTCACCTGTGGTTGAACTGATAATACCCTTTATCAGAAACATTATACCTACACTACATAGTAAAGAAGAATTCTAGAAAAAAATATAAACAGTGAAATTGAAAAGTAAATTACAAGATCGCTGTCATTGACTCTAAGATCGCTGTCCTAAGGACAGCGATCTCAGAAATGACAGCGATCTTATGGACAGCGATCTTAGCAATTAAAAGAAAAAGTGGATTATTTATAGGAAATAAAAGGTCTAGCAAGTAAATAATACTACAATAGTATGCAAAACACATAGTATTTCATTATAATCTAATTAAAACAATGATATAATGGCTTGTTTTTTTTCTATGCTACAGAACAGATTTTTAAGAAAGGGTGACCAAGCGTAACTGCGCTCAAACATAACGTGATTGAGTCGAAATGAAGCATCTCAGTACATGTGTCACTACTGTGACTTACTCAGCATCACTAAGGGTTTACGGCACTGACACTACAAAACTTAAAACCCATTGGTTAGCGAGTTATGTAAGAAGAACTGCGCGGTAGTTCAAAAAGTACTAAACTTCGGACGCTCGTATAAGTTGAATAATATCTTTAACAGATTATTAAATTAAGTTATCATATTTTTTTAAATGTTAAACAACGTATCAACCATCGATTAAAATAAAGTTTTTAGTTCAGTCTCCTATAGTTAAAAAGTTATAACATCATTTTGAGCGCTGGTCGGAGTCCGGACGCACCGCTGACGGCCGATTTTAGGTGAAAAAATTTTTTTTTCCACGTTTCCTAAATCCAATTTATTACTAACTGTTTAGGTCTAGGTCCTTTTTTGGATCTATAATAACATATTAAAAATTCAGGCTCATAGATTCTTCAATCTCGCAGTTTCACGTCCGGACGCATGTTTTTGAAGGTCTAAATATTCACCCAATAAAACGCCAAGCACAATGCAAATAATTGTGTAAATATGTAACTTAAGTGTAGGTATTGCTACGCAAGCAAGTCATTCTATGATAAAATAGGATTTTCAAACTTAATTGTAAAATTTATCAGTAAGTAAATCTACCTATGATGGATACAGTTGGTTGGTACATTCGAATATTTTAAAAGCAGCTCGCTTTGACAAAACATTTTTTTATAAAAAAATAGGTTTCTATTTATAAATTTAATAACGTTACCTACTTAGGTACACCTACATATTGGTAATTTTTGGCCTAGAAAGCTTTATATTAATTAACAGGTCATAATTCATAATTTTTATCTTAGTACATAAAATAAAGTTAATCCCCTCTCTACATTTTTCATATGGGTTCAGTCTCAGTCAGTAAGAGTGGTATTTCATTGCAGCATTGCAGCTGTGTGCAGCTGTCAGTCGGTAGCCAATTTGTGCTGTTTATTGTACAAAATTAGCTGCTCGTTGCGGTCTATTGGGGCAATTATTGGAACGAGCTGGATGCAAAGTCTCGTCTGTTCTATTATTAATTAAAAAATCTTTATTTTCAAACTTTTACACAGTTATTCTGCATGTAGTAGGTATATTTGATTTGCTTATTTAAGTTTCGGTACTCGTCCCCGATGTTTATAAATTATTGCCTACATCGTCCGTCCGTTTGTCAAAGGCTATATTACTCTACTTGCTCGGGAACAGCTCAAATCAACGCTTTTTTACTCACGAGATACGCTTTGCGTGTTGCCGATTCCGTACCTATGTCAATTGAAGTAAAACATTAGGTAGCTTGCCGATGCCGATCTTAATATGTATCAATTGATGTAAAGCGACTCTTTCACCAAATACCGATTCAATTAGGGTGAAAATCGGTTATTTTACGAGTTGATGATCGAATTAAAGTTGTTTCTGTGATCGTGCCGGGACTGAGCTTTGAATGCGCCGAAGCCCTATGAGATTAGGGTTCCGTACAAGAAAAAAAATAAAGATCCCTCTAACATGGGATCGTAGAAACAAAGGACTATGCAAAAAATCGTCCCATATCATCAACAGATGCCAAACATATCTCATTAAATACATCTCGACATTATGATTATTTTTTACTATGGCGACATCACTGTAGGATATGGGGTTATCGTGCAATAAAAAAAAATATGTTATACTTATACAGTTTTATTAAGTATTAAGAATCGAATTAAAAATGTACTATTTAACTAAAAAAAACTCGAGAGAGAACAGCCGTAAGACGTACTTTACCCTCCCTCCTTGCTCCGTTACCCCGACCGCACCCTTTCGACGCCTGCGCCCGCGCACCTCCCTCAGTCGTGTCTAGTACGTTCTGCTGTGTTCGCGTTGTTTATTTGTGCGTTATCGGCTTGTTTGCGACTATTACTAACCTCTGCTTGTTTATTGGACCTTTTGATTGCTACTCGATGACCCCGGCACGTTTAATGGACTGTGATTTATAAATATGGAGACTGGACGCCAATGTGTAATGTGTCCTAGATCTGTTTTAAGACAGAGACGACATATATTACAAGAAACATTGCTTTATAGTAGTCCTGAGTTAGCGGCCTACATTTTGCAAAATGGATTGACACAAGTAAGTCACAGTCATTGTATTTATTTACTGATTTATTATTATCTATATAGATAACTTTTAGATATTATGTAGAATACGTATAATGAATAAGAATAAGTGTCATGTAGTTAGAATATATAAGCAGATAGAACATTGCTACGATACTATATGATACATTTTAGAATTGCTTGAATAGAAATATAGCACTTAAAGTATAGCTTACGTTAGGAACGACTCAATCGTCCGGCCATAATTCCTATGAGGAATGAGATATTTTTACCTGCATAATTATTTATTTTTGTGTTATTAATACTTAAAATGTCTAGTTGAACAATTGCTTTTTGTAATTATCGTCTAAAATGTAATTTTTTATTTTAAAATAAAAATACTTTATTTTTGTCAAAAGTCTTTTTAAAAAAAAAACCCCGTCGAATTTCGAACTAAAAATTGGTACTGACTTTTCATGGGACGTAATAATGATATTGAAACTTGTCCCATGTCTGTTGATGGGATGGGACACTGCCCATACATTTTTTTGCATGGTCCTTAGTCGATACGTGATCAACGTAATTGAATTCGAATGTTAGTGACAAATTTCAGTTTCTATTACATTTTGTTATAAATACTCTCATAATGCGCAATACTTACACAAAAAAGTAAAAAACTTACACAAAAAAGTAGAAAATCTTCTTCTTCTTCATCTTCAAATTTAAGAGCTAGGTTCTTGTCGGTGGAGCGTCTTCCACACCTCCCGATTCCCCGCCAGCTGCTTGACCTCTTGATACGACTTAATTATTATTTTCAGCCCTTAAAGTAAAGAACCCGTCTTCTTATAAAACATGAATCGATTTCATCAATCATGTTGGAATTCTTTCTTTATTTGAGGCAGTTTAACGAGGTGCGGAGAGAAGGGCTCTACCAAAGCACAAAACCGGTGATTATATATGTAGCGGCACTAATAAGGAGATACACACATAAATATGTTTGACTCTGTACATGTGGTTTGTTAGTTCACTGTTAAGATTGTTAAAAAGGTACCTCTGTTAAAATTACAAAGATATTTTAAGGAAGTGGATAGAAGATTTATGCATGTTGTAGGTACCTGGTAACAAACCAGTTTTGTAGATTTGTGCGTGACTAGAACCACAGAATACCCAATAGTACAGTGGCGGTCTAGGACGGCGTAACAGATTTGTCTATGGTCTCGTGCGCCCTAGAATGTATTACCAAAGAACAAGAGCTACTTTGCAAAACAGAAAAACCGGAAGTGTTACGCCGTCTTAGACCGTCACTTTACTTTAGAACCAAATTGTTCTATCTGTACTTTTTATCGTTGTTAATCGTTATTTTTTTTAAAGCGATAAATAATCTTCATTGCGTCCTTACTTAACCAGAGTTTTGTATATTATTTAACAAACCCGTGCAACGTCAAAGCTCTATATTATTTTAAGTATTAATAAATTAGTCTATTGAGCAATATTAGAAAATACTGAAACAAAAATCAGCCCGAGTCATGGATTTGCAAAACTTGCTTGGTTTCAAAGTTGTTAAATAGGTACAGTTGGAAAAAATATCTTCACCATCTGTGTTTTCCTACTTCATCTCTTCTATTTTATTTCATGAATGCATTTTTCAATCACAATCAAGATCATTACTTGTACAAACATTCATATTCATTGAATTAAATGATCGGCCTTTAAAGATTGAAGCAGATAAAACAGAAATAACTTTTAAGGGTAAGAAAGACATTTTAACTTGAAATTTACTTTTTTTGTTTTAAATTTATTAAACCCCATATCTATCTACTGTATATATATAAAAAATAATCGTGGTTCGTGAGTCTCGCTAAAACTCGAGAACGGCCGGGCCGATTTAGCTGATTTTACTGTTGATATGTTCGTAGTAGTCCAGGGAAGGTTTAAAAGATGAGAAAATATGGAAAAAATGAGAGGCAGTTAGTAAAAGTAACAATTTATTTCCCCCATACAAATTGCACTAGGCGCGATACGAAGTTCGTTGGGTCAGCTAGTGAGGGATATTTACTGGCTTTCAAGAATTTAATACTCTTTCGTTACTGTTTGTCCTCACACCACACATGAGTAACCTCAGTACATTTACTGAGATAACGAAGATAAACATCAATTAAATTACTGAGACAATAAATTAACTTACCTTGTACAGTGGCGGACACGGTCGGCGTAACACTTCCGGTTTTTCTGTATTGCAAAATAGCTCTTGTTCTTTGGTAATACAGACTAGGGCTGACGAAACCATAGACAAATCTGTTACGGCCTCCTAGTCCGTGACTGTACATAGCGTTGACGGATACAAGACATAAAAGTCATCCTATCACGAAACATGAAACGGATAATTCTTTGTAGAATACTGAATTATACAATTATTTTTTAAATCGTCCGCCTAGCGAGTTCTGAGTCGCCTCCGGACATAAAAAATATGATTTACTTCAACATAAACCACGCCTGTGCTGGGATATTTCAACTACTGAACAATTTGCGTTCACGTGGAATTTATGGTCTTTCTTTGAAGATACTTGCCTGGATTGGGCGAGACCGTAGATCCTGGAGTATGCTCAATGTGATCTGAATTACAAAATTAAAGTGCTAAGCTTTGATATTGAATCGTAGATATATTAAAAGTGGAGGATATAAAAGGTATTTACTTACATTACAAATTAAAAGTTTTTTTTTCATTAAAAGTTTTTTTTTCATTAAAAGTTTTTTTTTTTCATTTATTGCAATTGAAATAAGTTAAACGATATTAGTTAACATCTTTTAATTGCTTACTATTATTTTTATTATTAGGTACAAACGTAAAATATTTTAAAACAGTTTCCACTATGCCAGTACCGATGCCTTACTTCCATACTTAACTTACATGTACTGTACGTACACATACATACGTAAAAACTAAAAATGTAATTAGGAACCATAATATATTTAAATCTCAGACTACTGATATTGCTTGTGACTTGTGACTCTACATTTTACCTGACTTGCTCGTTGCTCGTAAGCTCGTAAATGCAATGTCAGTTAAACCAGACAGACTATTGAATGACTTGGAACACGTGAATGTGTATTGAGCATAATATTATTCAGGAACAAATAGCTGAATTTATTGTTTTCTCATTCATTTATATTTTATTAGGCGTTTTCATTCTGTAGAGCTATATTGCTTTGTATCACGGTTAGCGCGCGAGTAAAGCTCTCAGTTTCGTAGAACTGAGTATTGTTTATTGTTTCCTTAACATTCTTTGACTGCGTGTCAAGAGAAGTCAAATGGAGGTAAAAGTGGTCAAATATGCAAACCTAAGCTTCGGCGCGTCAACCAGCCCTACGAGTGCGTCACAGAAGTATAGTGCGACACAGAAATTTTGAAATTAAAAAGTGGAAACACTGTATGGAAATTTGACGGATATTCTAAAATTTCCATACAGTGTTGCCACTTTTCTATTTCTAGTTTTTTTTTCGCACTAAGTATAGGTTGCTTCCACAGGTTGTTTCACTGTAACATGATACATTTTTACCAGTCCGTGCCCACTTATATTTTTTTAAATGTCGGGAAAGAAAAGAAGCTCGAATCATTCGAAATAGTCTTAAAATTTTGTAAGTATCTAAAATTTCGAATTGGGTTTCTAGGAGTACTTATTTTCTTAGAATGGAATTTTCCTAAATTTTCAGGTGAAACTTGAAACTTAGATTATGTATAATATAAAAAGGCAAAAGTAAGCGATTTTAAACAGAACTGAAAGCCCTGGCGTTTGCTAGCAGGAAAATAAAGCAATTATGAAGGATAGCAAGATTAGTGATAAAGGAACGAGCGAGGCTTCAATTTCGCAGAGGCTCTTAATTTTAAATAGCCTTCGAGGACAATAGAAAATGCAAAAAGCGAGGAGTAATGTGGCGAGACCGGAGCGCGTGGTGCAGTGCAGGGCGTGCTGCGATAAAATCAAATATGGAAGCATTAAAATTTGTAGAAGTTTAAAAAAACAAACTGTTTTATTAAGTAAAATGAAATACTTATTGTCTAAAATGGAACTCCCAGGTTTTTCCGAGTCTCAAAGTGCGCATGGGACGGGGGACGGGGTCTTAGCGCTTTCGTTTACGCAACGGTAACTATAAATATTTGATATATCTGTAGATGGTACAGTTTCTTTCTCCTAACAAGTCATTAAGGTCATCATCTCATCTGTATCGTTTAAATTGAATGGAAGCATAACAGTATACTTTATATATATTTTAGTAGATATAAGCAGGTTGGTTCGTACACATTTAATATCATTAAGATAATTTAACTAAGTAAATAAAAAATATAAAAGAAAAACAAACCAATAATAAATTCTACATTATAATAAATTGAATATATATTTTCTATCTAAATTTATGGGTAAAACATAATTTAACATGTGGCTTGCCTGGAAGAAATCGCTTTTTTGCGGTAACGTCGCCCGTTGTATGCGAATTCAAATGTTTTATTTTTAACCTGTTATTTTACTTCTTTTGTCTTACTTTGTGTGCCTTTTACTTTTACTAATAAAGTGTTTTTTTACTTTTAGTTTATTGCAATAAAGATAAGAGTACCTAAAGACTACCTCTTTACCTTCGTAGGCTAGGCTAGGCTATACGGCTAGGCGTCTGATCTGACTGAACCTGCCTTTATAGGTAACAGTAAAAGTAAGGCGCATTCTTATTTCGATAAAACGAAGTTATACATTCGTTGTTATAAACGAAGTTATAATATGTTCATAAGATAGCCTTAAGTTTAAAGACAGTCTCTTTAAGCGCCAAGCCGGCGACATTGTAATTCTTGAAATTAGTTGTTAATTAGAATCTAGGGTCATTAGCGTGACTGGAAGTGATGCTATCGAAGCGCGCTCAATTGAATTGAATGACTGAATCCATCTCCTTGTTAAACAAAACTATGTATAACTTTTCTTGCTTACTATAAATTGCAAGAGAGAGATTATTTAGGTATTTTATTTTATTAAATACTAGTCGGCTCGGCTTGAATCACTCTATATTAAAAAAACCGCATAAAAATCTGTTGCATAGTTTTAAAGATAGCATACATAGGGAGAGACGCAGGAAGCGACTTTGTTTTATGCTATGTATTGATATTGATTAAACTTCGGATATTCCCACACTCGAAGCACCATGAGGCAGATGGAGAAGTAAGTAGCCAAAGAAGAGTACGTGGGTAGCGATATTTGTAGAAAGAGTTTTCAATGAGAGAACATCATCATCATAGAAAATAACAATACTTCATTTGTATTGTTAACTAGTCGACCCGGCGAACTGCGTACCGCCTAACTAACCTATTGATTAAACTTCGGATATTCCCACACTCGAAGCACCATGAGGCAGATGGAGAAGTAAGTAGCCAAAGGAGAGTACGTGGGTAGCGATATTTGTAGAAAGAGTTTTCAATAAGAGAACATCATCATCATAGAAAATAACAAAACTTCATTTGTATTGTTAACTAGTCGACCCGGTGAACTGCGTACCGCCTAACTAACCTATTACGATGTAGGTAAACCTTCCTCTTAAATCACTCTATCTATTAAAAAAAACGCATCAAAATCCGTTGCATATTTAAAGATTTAAGCATTATTTAAGGAGGGACGCGAAAGTGACTTTGTTTAACTAAGTATATCAGTATGATTGCTAAATGGTTCATGGAAACTTTAGTACTCACTCACATGTGGTTAAATATGTGTGTATTGTTGCTCTATGCCGTTCTGTCGAAGACACATTTGTTTTTCGTAAACGAAATATCTAAGCACATCAAGTAGCAATATTTACTTCTATTGCTTTTACTTTCCCGCAGAAGCCCGCACACACGGCAGGTCAAGTAAAAATTATGTAGTAGTATGGTAATTAACATAGCAATTTGTCAGTTAAGTTAATTCAGAGGTAAGTAAGTACTCACTTTTGCAGTACAAAAATTGAAGACTAAATAATTGTTTATTTGTTAGTTTTAGAATACGTTTTCGTATTTTGTTGTTTTGCCGAAGGGCAATCAGATTAGTTTAAAAGGATTAAAAGAATCGATTAAAAAAGATAATTAAATTTTATAACATAGCTATTTTTTATATTGGTATAATTATAAGTGGAAAATCATTGCTGAAAACAGTTTCCCAGCTCCCAGAGCAGTGTTTTATGATGACTAAAAGAAGTAAGTAAGTACCTAACCAATTTTTTTTTTGTTTAAAAAATGCATTTTTTGTACCTCTACACTACTCAAGCCAGCCAACTAGGTAGGTCCACCTCCGTACAACGGTTGCACCCAGTATAATAAAGGTTGCACCTTACGTACTTACTCCTGTCGTCCCTGTCGTATTCATTCAGTTAATTTACATTTATACCAATTTTATGCTAAACAACAAGATAATTAAAGTTAGTTTATGTCAATGATTATGATCCTGGGATTCAGCTGATGCTGTGGCGCATAGAAGAGAGTGAGTCACGCCACTATTAAGAAAAGTTCCATTAATTTTTTTTTTGAGTGGAATGTTTTTTAAAATTGTTATTGAAAGTATGGTAGGTTCTAACAATTTTATTCTAAGCAAAAATTTTAAGTAGAGTAGAGTTAAGAATTTGTATAAAATTTTAATGTACGTTTGTAGGAAAAACCATAATATCTGAAAAGAGGGTGGTGTTATAAGTTTAACGTGTATATAATATGTAACTTACTGTCTAACTGTGGAATAGTAGCCCCCAAACGGATGAACCGATTTTTTTTTGGGTCATATAATTAAGAATTCTAAGGTAACCATGACTTTATAGTGACAAGTAGGGTAAGGTCAGGGGAAGCCCTGTAGGTCTGGGCGTCAGAAAAGGGCTATGGTAATGGTATGCCATGCCTGTCGAACGAGGCGACTGAAAGGGTTATTTGGGGTCGTGAGAGTGAGTGAATTATTATTATTTTTTTGTTTTATTCTTGTTGCCATCAAACTTTAGCGGATAATTCTTCGAGATTTCAAGTACTTTTTTTTTTTTTAATTTAGAGGTACTATCGGATTACTTCGATTCAACCTTACATAGTTTAACAATAAGCTGGGTACCAGCACAAGCCTGAGTATTTGTCTGTTTACACCTCCACGCTCGCTGGCTGCGGCCTTTCGTAGTCTAAGTGCAGGCAAAATAAAACTGATTGTCTCAGACAATATTTACTTGTTATTTGTTGTTTGCTATTGGAACTCTTCACAAAGCTAGACAAAGAGGAACCAAGGCGTAAGTGTGTTAGGAGTAGAGCTAGTCTAACATGGACTAAGTGGAGCACAAAGAACAAATCACTTCAAACAGCCTGTTAGACAAGAGAATACCTAATCATTAACATAGCCGAAACACGCTCAGTGGCGGTCTAGGAGGCCGTAACAGATTTGTCTTTGGTTTCGTCAGCCCTAGACTGTATTGCAAAAGAACAAGAGCTATTTTGCAATACAGAAAAACCGGAAGTGTTACGGCGTCCTAGACCGCCACTGTATGTACAGTACCATTCGAGGTAAAAGTGTGTGTCTGTGACAGAAAGATAAAGCAATGTCTTTCTGTATAACCTTTACTCTTTCCTAGGTATATTAGAGGCTGAGATTAGAGGCTTACCCTCTTATTCATAAAAAGTTAAAGAGCATTTTAGTTATTTGACGTAAGTATGTCAATTTAGACTAGATGTCACGTAGGTATTTACCATACAACAAACCAGAGAAGTAGACCTCCAGTAAGGCCAGCCCCGGATCTAAGGGGGGGCTGCTAGGGGCCCGTGCCCCGGGCGCCAAGATCAGGGGGGCGCCAAATTCACACTACCGACGAATGTCAAAAGGTCAAAAATTATTTAATCGATATAGGATGAAATATATCACTTATTGAAGTTTAATAAGAATAATTATTCTAATTGGTATTGATACCTTATTTAGTAAAGTATTCTATACTGTGTGAGGCGAGGTTGTTCAGGGACGCCCACCTAGAGGCTCAGGGCTCAGGCAAACAAATGTTTGCCATGCCTTACAACAATGGTCGCCTGGAGACGTAATAATGGTTCTTCATTCAACACATCATTTACTTTAACTTGACCAAGCACGGATTAAGTAATATTATGGCCTTATCAACTGGATCGATACCCAAAGGGCGCGGAGCTGACGACGATCTGCACAAACTTTTTTTCGCAGGGCGCGTAGGTACGCAAAGTTAAATTTACGCGCCACTCGCGCGCAGGAATCGCAGATCGCAGCATCACGCGTCGGTTAGTTCTAATTCAGGTCATTCTGCCTCATCATGCCAGGAACCTTAAGGCTTTGTCAAACAGACGGCGCTGAAGTGGCTGTATGTAGTGTCACGCTAGGGCGCCAGCCTTGCGCAGTGCTATCATCGCGCTAGAGTCTTACGCGGCGCTAGAGCGTTGACTTGTAATGTAGGTACTATGATAGTTTTACTCTGTCACACAGAGCGGCCGGAGCGATGCGCGCTAGAGCGCTGCGTAATTCTAGCGCTGCGCTAGGACGCTCTGTCGCCGGGCGTACAGAATTTGTTTTAGCGTCGGCCTGAGACTCACGATACTTACTTGACTACTTCAAGCGAAACCAACATGCAAAAAGTGGTCCATTTCTTACTCCCACTTATGTTGGTCTTGCCGTTTACTACCAAAATTTTTGTAATTCTTGGAATTTAAGCTATACGCTGAACTATTTCGTGAGTGAGGCAAACAATTAAAGTGGAAATAAACCTTCTAATGGCACTTTGTTTATTTCCTTTTTAAGATTCTATTAAAAATAGCTCATAATGTAATGCTATTTCAGTTAGACTGAACGTTGATATTCTTCTTATTCCATTCTCCATTTATTGATGTCGTGAACCCATACTCTTTTTCTCTGTGATCGTGATAAAGCGTATAAAAGTAGGTAGGTAACAATTCCTCCACATCTAACTTACTCGAAATCTCAATATCGAATGAACTTTCCGAAGACTAAGCGATCTGCTGCACTCACTGCGTGTAAATGCGTCGGTACGTTGCTTATAGGAGTGTGTGTGATATCAAAGAGCGCTCTAGCGCGTTACGCCGGCGCTCCAGCGCGACGCTATAGCGTCATCTGTTTGACAAAGCCTGGGTGACAAAGCATTTGGGTGAATTCTCCGCAAAATCAATCGAGTTAAATAATATCCTTGCCCATTTCTTGGCACTAATCTCACTCTAAAAGTTGCAAAAAATTAGACAAAATCCAATGGAATATTGTTTAAAAGAGGATGGAGCAGCTGCAAAAAAATGTGGTTTCCTATCCTGTGCTGCTGTGTTTATAATATTATTTCCAGGATAATGTATGTTCAAATACCTATCCTATAGGTAGGCATGTTCAAATGTCGATCAATAAGTGGACATCAGAGAGATGGGAGATTGCTACTCAGAATCATTGAGCATGACCAACCATTTGTCCAATCTTTGTCACCTTTGACATATAAAATGTATTTAGATAATGTCAAAAGAGGTCAAAAGTGACAGAAAAACTCGACAAATGGTCGGTCATGCTACGGCCGCTTTTATAGTTGAAATTATAGGCATTAAAAAAATTAAAATTCAATATAACTGGGCAGGGGGGGGCGCCATTTTTCAGTTTTGCCCCTTCTAAAAAAAAATTGAAGATCCGGGGCTGAGTAAGGCTACTTAAACTGTACTGTATCTTTATGAATAAGACGGTTAGTTTATTGGATCTAATTTGGCTTCAAAACCTGTCAAAATCCAAGAATGTAATATTAGTCGTAGCGTAGTACGTTTAACCCACTAACCGGACGGAATCCTAAAAACGAATAATCAATATTTTTCTATTGCTGCTGCCATCTTTTAGATAGGCAAAAACGGTTAATTGGTACCATTTTTAGTCAGATGCGTTATTTTTTTTGATCTAATAATATTGTAGGTTTATCTATGATACCTATATCATTACATCTCAGAAAAAAGGACTAAATCATTAAATTATTATTACATAAGAACGACTTGCAATTGGTGCTGCCATCTGTTAGATATCCAGTAAAAGCATTGAAAGTCAGGCTGGCTATGGTCACACCATGGGTCACACACAGCTACGCTCGGCGCAATCCACGAATTTTTTATTGCATGTTTTCTGTCAAAAAGATAGATGGCGTTAACGATTTTTGTGATAGCAGCTAGCGTTCTATGGATAGGAGATAGCAGCAAATATATTTGTAGAACTATGGTAGAAGTGACCAATCACAACGTTATAAATTAATGTTATCCAATGAAAACAAGTTATCGTGTTTGCCTTTACCACTTTTACCAGGCCTTTACAAATCATTCGCTCGATTTATCACTCATTCTCGTTCTTATTCACTTCATTCATATTCATTCATTCATTTATCTTCATTTCTCTTCTCGTTGTGTTCTCGTTCTCGTGCAATGCAAAGTAAAATCCACGAAAACTAAAGTGCAATTTTAGTGCAGTGTTTATAAAATGACCCAAATTGTGATTTGTGAGATTATTTAAGTGTAAACGTTAATAAAAGACAATTGTATGGTTCGAAAACGCGATGTGATACTCTCCTTAGCAGTGTTCTGAGATTGTATGCATATCGCAATTTCATCATAGTCCAAAAACTACGAAGCTAGAAGAGCCCCAAGATGTCCAGCAAACCAGGGAGTCAGAAACGAAGGTAAGCCTAACCTTTAAGAACACGAAGAAGGGCCGGTAGGTCGTTTAGGACCAATTCCTCCAATCAGTTCACAGTGGCTGGGGCAGCCATGTGGAATACATTTATAGTAGGTATGTCCCTAGTTAGGTATTTCAACTCTGACCAAAAACGCCAAGTTGGTAAGTAGAAAGTTATGCATAATATGCATCTCACACTTTACTAGGACCCCCTTTCCTGTAGGTGGACCCTAGGTCAAGTTTTTGAGGATAACAAAACACTATTAGAATTAAACTGCAACAGCAAAGTTCCAATTCTTAAAGTAGGTATTTCATTGACAAACCATGTTAAATTTAACAGTACAGTAAAACTATCATTACCTACCTATGTTTTGTTTAAAGTAGATTGAAATAAAATGTGATTTTCAATAACACAACATTTTTAACCCTTAAGTACCTATTAGTTTTGCTGTGTCGTTAAATTAATCAAAGATAGAAATCTGGCATTAATTTAACTTAGAAACTATTTTTGTTACAACCTTTGTGCTACACCAACTGCATTGCTCTTATGACATACCCAACCCACAGCGAACTATTTAGTTTGAGAGCCAAAACACACCAAATTCGTACAAAAGAAAAACTCGGTCAGTTGGGTGGGTCATGTTTTCATACCAGCAATGTCTTTTTTGCAGATATTTGTATGACACCTGTAGGTTTTTGGTGTAGCTTTTGGGAACTGGAAAGGAGTTTCTGTGAAAAATTTTTATGTGAAGGATAAAGAATAATATCATTTGTTTACTAACCCATTTAACGTATGGTGGCATCATTTTTGGCCCAGCTGACCACCTAGCTGAGCTGTTGGAGGCTAGGATTAGCCTCATGCTGCAGTTGGCTGATGAGCTTGGATGGCTTTAATAAATTTGGGAAAATGTACAATGGCTCCAAACACGCATGCTAAGTGCAGGTACTCTTCTACCCCAACAACAGAAAAAGAAAACGAAGTTTGGTGGCATGACTGACTACCTACAATGGAGTTAAAGGAAAGAAATTAAAATGCATTTGAAAAAGTGATGCATTTAAAAATTTGATCAGCAAAATAAAATCTGCAAAATAATGATTTAGGCAGCAAGATTTCCTTTTTTTTGTCAATAGTAAAAATTCAGCAAGTAAACTATTTGGGAAAATAATTTGGGACTGTTTTTATTTATTATTTGAGCAGCAAAATTACTTTTTGGGCAGCAGAATTACCTAATATATGTATATATATATGGGTACTTTTCATTTACTACTTTAAAGTGTGAAGACCTTTTTTTACCCTTAATTTTTATTTTTTTTACCATGAAAACTTATTTAAAATGTATATTTTGTTGTATTTATTATACGTATGCTAAATGAGGGGTTTTCTTTTTTGACAGTTTTAATGGTTCTAGGACAATGCTAAAAGATGGTACTGTATAGCCAATGTATGTAGGTGTAATGTCAACGTCAAATCTGATTGACCTGACTGATTGAATTCATATAGAATTTGACATTTAACCTGATTGCTAGTGCCATCTTATGGCAGTCTTTGTAACCAAAAGTGACAGTTCGAAAAGCGCTCATTAAGGAATAACAAATAGTTATTACTTTAAAATAATGGATAATTTATACTGAAATGTCACGGAACATGGTCTGTGAGAAATCCGTTTTTTGACATATTTTAATTTTTTAATTTTTTTCAATTCATTATTTTGTCAAACTAATCAAACATTCACAACTAGAAATAATTTATCGACAAAACTACGCAAAATATAAACTAACATAATGATAATAAATAAGTTTTTTTGATATAAAGATTTTGTGAGAAAAATTTTTGTCACGCACATGCAGGCATCTGGCCATGTCTGCTGACGTTCATAAATTGTGTTTCGTTGGTTTGGTAAAATTGGCAACACTTTGTTTTAAAAGAATAAGATTGTGCATTTACTTTTCTTCATTCAATGTGCAGTGCAAAAGTGATTTGGTAAAGATATGTTATTTTTTATTCTTAGATACCTTATTTTGTCGAGCATGTCTCATCACAAACATGAATTAAGTTGTATTCACTGAGGTTATGTAAATTAAATGGCCATCAATTTTTTAGGTGGATTATTGTACCAAATTATTGTGAATAAAATCCCACGCCGCTAGAGTCATTTCTATGCCAGGTTTTAGCGCACACATTCAAAAAATGTCACAGACATGGCTTCGTATGAGTGTCACAAACATGGATTTTTAGTAGCATGTTTGTGACATTTAACCATGTTCGTGATATTTTACATTAAAATTGTTAAACATTAGTTAGTTTTCATAGATAATTTCATAATAAAATACGTAATATTTGCGTTTAATTATTATAATTATATTATGAAGATGAAATAACTATATTTCAGATAAAACCTTACTATATTTCAGATAAAACCTTCATTTGTTTGTATATAGCGAGGATATAATCCTATAGAAGCAATAATGTACTGACTGATATAAGCGAATTGCTTAAAGTTAGTAGCAGTCTTAATTTGATTTTTTTTTTAAATTATATCATACATTTTCGGACAGAATTGAAAAAAAAATCATAAAAATTCTAATATAAAAGAATATAAAACCTACATCTCAACATTAAAGAGTATTTAAATTTGTGCATCGTTAGCAAGACTTCATGTATTGTGATAATTTTTCTTCAAGTTTATTGTTTAAGTTAACTTTTAATCAAAAAGAAAAAAAATGAATCATTCATATGATAATTTTCTGTATGAAAAAGTCACAAACATGGGCTAAATGTCACTAAACATGTCTTATTTAGCTAATAACTATTCAGTAGTCACACACATGTATGCTTGTGTCACACACATGTCCGTATTATTTTTCAAATATTTATATTTAGCCTCCTAGACATTTCCAAGCTTAGCCACATATATAGCAAGACTTCTTTTATCCAAAAGAACATTAAAAAAAATAAAAACAATTTTTTGGAGATAACACCCTCTTCTACAAACTTGGTGAAAATGACCCATATATGTCACCGGAAAATAACAAGAACCGTAAATTTATAAATTTACTAGGAAATTTATAAACTTTCGTAGGATTCTAAACGAGTGATAAATTGTATTATTTTACGCCTACATTTTCGTAAATTGATAAACTTACTAACTTCACTCGTAAAATAATAAGTAATCAATAACCAAACGCCATGTATAATGAATTGAAATTTAACACAGAGCTACGAAAGTTTTAGCCATGACCAAAATGTTTTATTTTGGTAGAGTGAGATAGGGAATTTTAACCCCCTACTAGGTAGGTAGGTAAGTTACCTAAAATACAAGGTTACTTTTTGATAAAATATGCTATTATCCCATAATAGCATATTAATATCTGTCACCGTTATAGTGCGAAATACGTTAATGTGCTCTTTACCGGGCAATGTGCACAATTGCACATGAACTGTTTAGGTCAGTTAATGTGCGAAATTTTATGTGAAATATGGGGTATCCGCACTTTACCTAGTTAATGTGCGTATTACTGGATATCTCGCCGTTAAAGTGCGGAAAACAGAAAGCTCCGACCGAAAATTCAAATCTAGGGTAAAATTGTAGGTTAGGTTTGTGATCTTTAACCAGGGTCTTGGGTTACCTGTGTTAAACTGAAATCTAAGGCAACAATTTTTCGAACTTAACTTCGTCGTTAACTCTGTAGATTACCTAGGGATTTTGCAGATTACCTAGTTAATGTTGAGAACAACATTTTATTTGGAACTCTAACGGATTCAGCCAGTTAGTGCACTTTTACTGAATTTCGCACATTAGCGGTCACATATTAACCTATAAACCTACTTAGTTTTTAGTACCAGTAAAAATACTTTTAGTGTGATCGAATTGTTTGGCAAGTCTGATTGTACGTAAGTCTATGGACGCAAGCATGTTCAGTATCAACATCGACCAATCAGAGACCAGTGTGTTATTTTCCGTATTTCAAAAAGCGTAAAATTAAAAGCTCTTCTGTGATTGGTCGATCCGTTTAGAATCTTACTGATTGATATCCGTTAGTTTATAAATTTACTACGACGCGTCGAAAATTTATAAATTTGCGAAAAAGTGGGCGTAAAATAATTCAATTTATCTCTCGTTTAGAATCCTACGAAAGTTTATAAATTTCCTATGAAATTTATAAACTTGCGAATCTTATTATTTTCCGGTGACATATATATTATGTCTAGCACCAAGTTGTAATATTTTCTATTTATTTTTAATTTCCGCATTTTAATGTCAATATTGCAGAACAAAAACTAATATTGAATTGATGCAATCTCTGCATTGCTCACCTCTGAAAACAGATATAAATTAAAACTTTCTTATTTTAATAAAAACTCTCAAAGCATTATGAAGTGCGGCTGAAATAACATAACAATCAATGATTGAGTTCAATGTTTTTGATCCGGTTTTCTAAAGCTACCTATTGCTTTACTAAGATTTTGCTTTTTGAAAGAGAGATAAACTACTATTTTGGAGCTAGGGACCAAGAAAAGGTTTCCCAGTATCTGCCAGACATTGTTTAGTGTTCCTATGCGAGTTTCGTAAGCTCATCTTTGAAAAAGATGCAGGGTTAACAGTCGTAGGTTAACAGAGTAACTTTGCTCTATTTGAAAATGTATCTGCAATCTGTCCACTGAAATGTTTTGTGTTGTTTGTGTGTTGTGACTTTTGTTAGTCATCGTCATCAATCACTTTGTCCAGGCAGCGTCTCTATCTTGATTTTTTTCGTTATTTATTACTTATGGCTAAACTGTACTTTGATCTTTGAATTTAAGTGAGTCCTTGTCTGACGATTATTTAAGATGTTGCCAAGGTTTAACAGAACTTTCCTGTCTTTGTTCTAATTAAATTCTTTACATTCTTGGAAAGTTTAACACCTTCTTCCATGACGGGGGTTGTCATGCCTACTATAGAAGAAGAAGAACCGTATTAAAAGATAAGAAATCTACATCTAACAAGATTTAAACCGTCTAACAAAATATGTACTTCCAGAAACTCGCTTTGCTATCAGCAAGCTTCCATGATCACCAGGGTCGTAATTGATAATGGATTCGTTATCTTATAAGTCGTAGCTTGTATCGACAGTTGGCTACCATGCCAGTTACAGTGCGAGAGATAAGGGCATCTTTGCTCGTATCAGTCGCTCGTTGATTATGTGGCCAGATGGACTGCTCCGATGTTTGTTTCGGGTGTTTTAGTGAAAGGATTAACAAACCAAAATGTTTGGTAACCACTTCAATGGCAGCGGTTGTCCGATGCAGAGCAGGTGGTATCAGCCGCCGGTATATGAGTACAGTGGGTACAGCAGGCACTCGGTGTGTGCAAGTGAGCAGTATTCAAGTCGTAGCCAAGTTTACGTTCAGCCGCTCCAACAAGAATGTTACCCTTCTCAAGCTTACGTTTACGGAGAGCGGCCTCGTGTTCAGGCTTACCCGATGATGCAGAACCTGCCGTGCCACGAGAGCCCCCAGCAGTGGGACTACAACAGTATGTGCTTCAATGTAGACGGTCAGGCATGCCAGTATACGAACGTCGTCGACTTGGAAGACTTTATGTAAGTCTTTTTACATGTACAGTGGCGGACACGATCGGCGTAACACTTCCGGTTTTTCTGTATTGCAAAATAGCTCTTGTTCTTTGGTAATACAGTCTAGGGCTGACGAAACCATAGACAAATCTGTTACGGCCTCCTAGTCCGTGACTGTACAACAGTGTAACGTACTATCTTTGAATTGAATGGCTGGGTTGCGTTTTTGATAGTTGATCCAAAAATATTTTGTCGCGAAAAGTAGTTTAAGAAATTTGAATTGTTTTCGTAAAATTTATCTTAGTCTGCTGGAAATATGCCAGTCAGACCTGTCTAAAGTGTTTGGTCAGCTGATTCGCCACCACGTGGCCGGTCTATGTTGAGTAAGCGCCGCGCTGCGCATGGCCACTATTCACCTGACAGAGTATTGTTTGCGATTCAATATCAATAACAGAACAGACGTAGCTAAAATTATGAATGGAAATATTACAACCGTATTACGATTAATAACTTGAATGAAAGAGTTTGATGAAATATTATTGTCATCTGAGCCAAAAAACGTCTACTGCTTGGATTGATTGCATTATTTATATCATATTGCATCTACGAGGGAGCCCGGAATGGAATTATTAAACAGTATTGCTGCCGTCAGTCGGTACGGGGTTTCGAGAATTTTAAACATTTCATTTCATTAAATATCTCTATAAGTAAAATGAGATAGGTACTTATTTTTAAAGTTCCGGGACCTTATTCCGTCAGTCCGCACGTCCGTCCGTCCTTCTGTCAAAGGCACTTCTCCGAAAAGGCTCAATAAATATAATGAAATGTTAGCACGAAATTTTTCTTTTTGTCCAAATAATACTTCCAAATATTAAAAACTTAGAAAAAATATGTGTAACTTAAGAATAAATGCTCCTTAGAAACTGACCGTGTTAACAGGCATCAAATATTTAGCAGTCGCAACTTCATTTCATGTAGCATAACAACAAATACTGAAAGCTTTGCTAAAGCAAGCTAATTTTACTCAATATTTTTTTCCGGAACATTCTAAGCGCGAGCCCTCGCACTTGGCCGGTTATTAAAATCAGTTTTCGTTTCGACGTGATGATGAGAATACTTATAGCTGTAATACATATATTTCTTAATTATATATCGTAATTAACAGCTGGATCAGTAAATGAAAAAAAAAATTTTTTAGGTACCTTATCTACTCATTAAAATCTTAATTACCCACACCTAACTTTACCTTTCGGCATTTTATTGCTATTTCACTCTCTTCAATGTTTTAAGAAGCATCCTACCATGTAAGCAATCGTCGGCATGCCAATCAATTTATTTTTAAACAGTTTAACCTTGTTTTGAAGCTTTGCTGATAATAACAGTCGGTGATTATAAAAATACTAGAGGCTGCCCCTCGGTTTCACCCGCGCAGATTCGTCATAAACACAAAAATCACGTTTTTTTTGTTCCCATAGGAATTTCGGAAAATCTTTTCTTTGTGCTCTCCTTCACTCCCCAAGGAACCCACTTGCAAAATTTGAGCCCGCTACGCCCAGTAATTCCGGCTCTGCGTTGTCTGTCAGTCAGTCAGTAACGGAAGAGTTTTATATATGTACTAGAGGCTGCCCCGCGGTTTTTCCCGCGCAGATTTCTCATAAACACAAAAATTCCGTTTTTCCCGTTCCCGTGGGAATTTCGGGAAATCACTTCTTAGTGCTTACCTACACTCCCCAAGGAACTCACGTGCCACGTCACTCAATTTTCAGCTTTCTACGCCTAGTAGTTTCGGCTCTGCGTTGTCTGTCAGTCAGTCAGTCAGTAACGGAAGAGTTTTATATATATTGATATTGATATTCTGTAATGTAAGGCCAATTAAAACTAAACACAAATCACAAGTTAATTAATGCATTCTACTATGTTAAAGTTTGCTTTCAAAGCAACTTTATTGATGATAACCCTACTCTGTTCTGACCTGTCGCATACATGACGAGTTATATATGTGTTGAAATGGCATTATCATTATCATTAAATTACAAAAATAAGGTATATTTCTATGAATTAAAATCTAATTGAACCAGAAATTGCTCAACACTTTGGAACGGCTACGTAATTTGAAGTTTATTATTTTTTTAATACTAGTAGGTGCCAGCACCCTCGCCCCGCTTTTTTTCCTTGCTTTCGCTCGCCTGGCGGCAGCGGGGTAGTTGAACATCAGCTCGCTATGTCTGTAAGGTGTAAATACACAGTGTTCCTAGTATCCTCCTTTTTTTTAATGCAAATGATGCGTATTTATTATTGCAGGGGCTCTAAGCAACCTTATTCTAAATTTGAGTCAAATCTGTCCAGCCGTTTCACCGTGAAAAGGTAGCAAACATACATAATTTAGAATTATTCATTCCGTGCGTCTTGCTGGCATCTTCATTTAATTTTTACACTTGCTACTGTAGTTGGAGCCCCTTTCAATCAACACTTTCCGGGACACTCCGCCTGTCGACGTAATCTTGTATGCGTGTTAATTGACAGTACGGCTGTGGGCGGTCGACTTTAGGTGCTCCTAGCGGACAGACCGTCGACAGCCGTTTTAGTTTCATACAGTTAGTATGGAGCACGTGATCAGGTGTCGTATCGCACACATTTCTGTGTTAGTAGGTGTCATAACAAACACTACAAGGCTTTATATTGTCGTCATATAAGCTTTGATAGGTACATGATATGGCAGACCGCCTGTGGCCGTTAAAACGCCATACAAAAATAAAACAATTTGAACTAGGTGTCACAACACGCTCAACCTAGTTGGTTTGGTGGATTTTTTGCTTACTATTGAAAATCTTATGTGATATGATGTAACGGCCATGGACGTATGAAAATTTTATATGAGATTTTGAGGTGTCATAACACAATATCTCAAGACTGAACTGTGTCCCGGAATGTGTTAAGAGGAATTTCTTGCCTCTCTTTCACGCTGCGCTGGTACCTAAATTGACGAAAGTAAGCAGAATCATTTGACTTGGATGAGGTCGGTTTCAGGCCACATGCGGCAACATGGATTGGCGAATTCTTTTAGGTGTTATTTTAGTCACAATGAAAATTTTTTACAGTGTTTTTTCAGTAAATAAATAATAAACTATTCTTATTGACGCAATTTGTGTACGAAATGCTTAGTTATTTGTTTTTCTAAACGATTCTGATCTCCTTCACGTTTCAATAATCATCAGAGAAGATTACAGTAGCATGTTCTCAGCCCGTGTCGCGTGAGTGATGTGGACTACCGGCCGGTAATCGACCGCATCACAAACTCGGCGTCGCGGCGGCGGCGCGGCGGCGGTCAGGTAGGCGAGTGCCTCCGCATTACGTCTCCAACTAGACTAATTGACTATTAATACTATTTTAATAGTTTAATTAACGTCACTGGTTGCCTTTGTCATATTTTGTTTCACTTTATTTGCCCTATTTTGTTCTGATCGTGCTGTATTGTTTTAATACAGACATAATTGATACACGGGAAATTGGTCATTAACCTTTCAAGATAAAGGGTTGTTTGTCGCAGTGACGGCCTTTTGCAACAATGTTGGTCCTTCCAGTTTATTAGGTATCGATTCGAATTATCTGAAAATGGAAATTCCGGTTTCTGCCCTCTATTTATTATTTCAAGAATGATTTTAATTAACTAACTTTTATCTAATCAGACAATTTATAAAATGGTTGCCATCCGATTCAACTTTGAATTTATGATAAGGTATTAGGTAACATAAATAAATAAATAACCGCGTTATGTACCCGTTCAACATTAAGTTATTTTCTAATTGTCATTTCGTATTTTGGATCCCTTTATCAATAAATGATGTGTTTGGTCCAAAACCCTGGAAAATCTTAAAAGTACATATAATGTTTAGCAGAGGTCAAATCGAAGTTAGCAAACAAGTTTAGCTAAACAGGTTATGCCGCTGTGCCAAATAAGTACTCGAGGAGTTTCTTTCTTGTGGTGTCCAAGATTCATTTAAAAAATTAACGAAAGATATCAAAATAAAATAATTTCTGTCAAACAATTCAAAATCCGGTGAAATCTGCTAAATTTTTTTTTTAACCCCCGACGAAAATTCGGAGGGGTGTTATAATTTTGAGTTTATTTCATCTGAGGTTTAGAACAATTGTAACTAAAATATGGAAGCCCTGAACAACTCTAGTATGTAGTACTATTTATTATACTATGCCTCTAGTGAGAAAATATTATATTCGTTTCTGTTAACTAGATGACAAACATAAATCGAACATTGTTTTAATCACAGATTTGGTATCTTATTAATTGCAAGTTTACTAACGTATTGAGTATGATAAAAATTAATGGGCAGTTTAGTATCGTACTTGTCTGTTACTTTATACTGCGACTTGGCCTAATTGCATTTTTGGTCGCTTTATGCTTTGGACGGTTGGCGAATAATTAAAACTCTGTTTTCGGAGAGTTTTTATTGGATCTAATCAGATATTTTTCTGGGGAATAATATTTTATTAAAAATTAAATTCTTAATATATCTTGTCGTACGTAACTTCCTGAATGTCCAGGTTTTTGGCATTGATACATTTTATAAGCTTCTCCATTCTCTTATTTTTTAAAGCTGTGTTTACCATGTTGTAGTCATAAAATTTAAAATCTATAAGTTAAAACTCGTGTTTATTTTCAGTTTAATGTACTTATATTTATTTATTTTTACCATTATTGTTAATAGTTTATTTATACTGTGTCAGGCACTCTACAATTTAACCGAGTTTCTGGCTTGAGTTAATGCGTTATTTTATTTTTAGTTGATTTAAAACAATTAGTTTTAAAAACAAAAGATTTTCAAAACACAATGATCATTTTCATAAATATCATAATTGCGGGATTTTTCGCATAAACTATGTAGAGTAGCGAGCATCACTCACTTCACATCAGCAAAGAAAACTCATGTGAAACTTTGATTATGCGTGCTTGTTCTTGTTTCTATTATCGTTAATAGAGCATATCAATGTAACAGTTGGGGTTGTGAGGATTGGCGATTTGGAGAGGCTCTGATAACTTTCCATACAAGTTTTTTTTACAAGAACATGCATGACTGAGAGTAAGAAAAAACTCTTACACTTATCAACACTCTGTGAAGTGAACTATTATAGTTTAAACTTTTTGCAATCCTTTTAACGGGATTGATTTCTTTTGCTCCTATATTGGTAATTATTGGAATCCTTTGTATTATCCTCAGTGCATTGCATTCACTCACACCACCTGTCTTTGTCTAGTGAACTCGTTTTTAATATGGCTTTATTAAAACGCTACCCGTAATAACCTATTTCACCATCTATAGAGCCTAATGTTAGCTTACAAGTTCCAACTAAGTATATTTAAAAAAAAAAAAAGTACAGGCCGCGTCAGCTAAGATTGCGCGCGACTGGGGCGCCACTGTCACTGTAAGTATACCAACTGTATACATACTTGACTTACTTCACCCGCCATTTGAAACAAATTGTTATATGACTGACAGATTGCTTAATGGTTCATATTTTGACCGCGCGCAGAGTTAGCCGGCACGCCTTTGTAGCTAAGCTTTGTTGTTAGTAGGGTACTCTACATTCTGAATTCTGACACAATAAAAACTAACAACATCTCTGTTTTTTGCACTTGACACATTTCTTGCAATCGATGCATGATCGTTTTTTAGTTTGAATGCCAAACTGATTTATATTTAGAAGCTACCAAACGAAAGCGATCACTACTGGCTTTATTCAAATCTATCTGCTTTACATTTAATTTTGATTTCCACGTTTAATTCTTTAAGGCTTAATTATAAATATACTTATATAATGATTGTTTAAAGTACTCTCGGTGTCTTTTTTTCTTTTAATTTTGTAATCGTCTTCACTCAGCTTCGTCTTTCGTCCGCCAATCGTCTTCTCGCTTGCTCACGTTCACCCTCTCAACATTCAATCAACTGTACTTACATTTTTTTCTCACTCTTTCCTCTGCCTTTTCATTTTACCCAACCTATGTAAAATGTATTTCATCGTCACATAATGTTTGAGTTGGACGCCCTATGGAGTCCCTTTAGTTTTTTCAGTTCATTTTGATCTTATTTTAAAATTTTGAGTTATATGTGACAGGAAGTGATACTTATCTTTATAAACAGTGTCTAAAACTCTAAAGTGAATCGCTAAAATAAATTAATATGCAATTCTTGTCCACCGTTCGTGCGTCAAAGCCTTCGTGTTCGCATTTGGCCGATGGGTTTCTTCCATACAATAAATTTTAATGTCGTAAATCGTGAATTTAATGCTTTGAATTTTATTACATTATTGTATTGAATTTGCGACGAATGAGTTTATATAGTTTTTTCTTTGAGTTTTTTTAATAACCGACGAAAAAACAAAAAGGAGGAGGTTCTCAATTCGTCGCGTATTTTTTTTAATCTAAAGAGTTCAATTGTGCATGTGTCTTGAATATTCTTCTCTGATAAAACAATGCAAGCAAATTTGATTTCAATATGAGACAAACAAACAGTTATTTTATTTTATTAAAATAAGCATATAATTTTATCAAATTGCTTTTTGAATGCCTGCAATGATATAATAACATGTTTTTATACAAAACAAGTTTAGTTTGCCTCGAAACTAACATAAGTCGACTGACCACTCCGAAATAGCATTTTAAAATAATGCGCTCTGTGACGCATTTTCAAGTAAACAATTTGAAGAAAATGATAAAATTAACTGTCTGTTATACATTTTGGGGGCTAATGACGAATTAATGGACACTGGTCGTCGTAATTACTGGTCATACCTTTAGGAAGCTTTGAATAGAATTGTCCCGTGCCCGAGCTCCGTAGCGTAGCGATACTGGCCAGTATCTTATTCATAGTGGCTTATACAAAGTGTGTTGTGTTTAAATAAGTGAATTGTGCCAAGTCATCATTCGATATGTGTTTGCCTGGTATACCAGACCTCGTTGAGGATCGCTTCAAGATTCCATCTGTTTCTAAGAGGTTTGTCGCTAAAGCTAAATTTTTTCGTTCGACCAATGTTGGTTTTAACACAGGTTATTTTTTAAAGTGTTCTCGTTTTTAGGGGTGCCTTTCATAGTGTGCGACTTCTTTTCACAAGCCTATTATTTAAGTGCATTTTGAATGAACCCAGTATTTATTCAATGTTTCTTTTGAGAGTTTTTAACCACAGAGAATTTAGGTACTACAAATCAATAAATATGTATTTGATGGTCAATAATCATACTTAGTCCGAGTTGTAAATGGTAGAGACAGCAGTGGATGTATGTTTATATAGGCTTCAAATGGTGTTGATGAATTAATGGAAGAGCATTGACTTAAAGGCACCTCTCTGTCTTTCCAGGAACAATGAAAAGAGAAAGGAGAAGTCCCGAGTGGCGGCCCGGTGCCGACGCAACAAGGAGATGGAGATCTTCTCCGAGCTAACCGCGGCGCTGCCAGCGAGGAAGGAAGAGGTGGAGCAGCTGGATAAGGCGTCCGTCATGCGGCTAGCCATTTCCTACCTCCGTGTCCGTGATGTTGTCACTTTGCGTAAGTTACATATAATTTGAGTATGTATTTAATTTTTGTATGAACCCCTGCTTCGCTTGCTCTTGCTTGCTTTGAATTGGGTATTATGATATTTTCTTACGAAAAACTGTTGCTCTTTTGGTGCACCAGTAAGAGTCTTCCTATCACACATCACGCTATGCTTTGTGTCAGTTTAGACTTTAGGCACAGGTTAAAGTATAGTAGGCGCTAAACTTTTCGAACGCGGTGTAAGTCTGATCTAATTTAATAATGCGTTGGTATGGTAAGTTCTGTAAGTGTGTACCAAATCAATATATATATGTCATAGTAAGATTTGATAAGTATTTTTGCAAAAACACTAGGGATTTTGCGAAAACCCGGATAATTCGATATAAGGATTATTTTTTCCCAATCATCCTGACAAAAAGCAGGTTTTTTTGCAAAAAGCCTAGTATAATTGAAAAATTTGAAACCTTTCTTAACTCTGATTGGCTAGATTATATTGCTTGATATATCTTCTCTCTCTTCCGTTACTGACTGACTGACAGACAATGCAGAGCCGAAACTACTGGGCGTACCGGGCTGAAATTTTGCATGTAGGTTCCTAAGGGAGTGTACGTGAGCACTAAGAAAGGATTTCCCGAAATTCCCATAGGAACGGAAAAAAACTTTGGATTTCTGTGTTTATGAGAAATCTGCGCGAGTAAAACCGCGGGGCAGCCTCTAGTTAGTAAGATATATCAATATAAAGTATTTAAATAGCTAGTTCTAGTTTCCGTCAGATGTTATCTTCAATGGTAGAATTTTATTATATCCTAAGCTACAGATTTTATTTAAATAAATAAAGTAGACAGATTATTTTAATAAATATGATCGCTGATATACCTAGTCAAGCCAGCCAGGTATTTTACCTTGCTTTTCAGGACATCAAACAAAGTCATTATTGTGTTTTTACGTAGATTTCATGTTTCAAGGATACCAAAAGAGCAGCCTACAATAAAAGCCGCTGTTTACTTAAAGTTTGTTCTGGATTACCATAGCGGCAAGACAAGCCGAACAATTATTGCTTTATGGCTACAAGTTAAACTATTGTATGGTATATTTTAAACAGTTTCAAAATGCACTTGCGTCATTTACATTATTCCGTATTTAAACAAGCTTATGAGTTGTTTGACGATGTTATCTTGGTTTGATTTGATAATCTTTTTATATAAATTACAACTTCTTGCCTCCTTATTATTTTAGCTTTGGCAAATATTTCTTAGTGATCATGACTAATTTTTGTGCTCATTTCTAATTTGCTTTATCTTTTTTTCTTTAAGATTTTTTAGAATAAACATGACACGTTTTTCTAATTTTCTAAAATTCAATGTTGTTTTTCTAAGTTTGTACTTGCTGTAGTGTAGACATATTCACGAAAAGACACAAATACTTGTCGTTGATCATTCATAGCACAATACTCTAGGCTAATAATCGCTTCATTATAATAATCACCGTAAACAAAGAGGCGTTATCCTATCCTTTATATGTATTTAGAACAACAGTTCAAACCAACAATAAATATTCCTTCGGCCTACATATTTCAAACTTACGATTGTAGACGGATAACATTTTGTATTGTGATACTTATGTTGTTAATTAAACTCTAGCTTAGTTAGCATGAATTATAGCGATAGAGGAACGGCTTTAAAGTAAAAGTAAAGTAAAGTAAAAAATGATTTATTCAATACAGGATACAAGATATCGCTTATTGAAAGTCAATTAGACTAATCTAATTAATATTGATACCTTATTTCGTAAAGTATCCTATACTGATAGAGGCGAGGTAGTTCAGGGTGCCCACTAATTGGCTCAGGCAAACAATACAAAGAACATAAATTAATAGGATTTAAAGTACATACATGAAATAATGAAAATATCGTGCAGAGCTAAAGTGAGATAGCGCTATGTACTACTTGATTTATTACATCTTATTTATGTTCTGGAGAATTACTCCGATTCTATCTTTACTTTAATTGAGAAGTGACAATCGTATTTCAGAGTTTAATTGGATTTGCATCTTTATATTGATTTATTGTACAATAAAACCGCAGTGACGTCTTTAGGAAGCTCCTACGCATGCTAATTTGTATTTAATGATTTAGCCTGTCGATTTAGGAAACATTTAAGAGTTAAAAATAATAATAAATTGTAGCTTATGTGCTATTTTGATGTCAAATCTATAAGGATAATAAATCCATTCAGTAGGATATCGCGTTTGTAAATTTATATAACTGTCTAAATTAAAATTAAACCAACTTACGTCGAACCATTTCTACAGTTCCAGAAACGAAAACCGCAAAGCCGAGCCTCGAGCTGCCAAAGGCTTTGAAGGAAGTGTCCTCAGAAGTGTCCTACATGAACGCTCTGGATGGGTTCGTCCTCGTCCTGTCCCAGCAGGGGGACATTGTGTACTGCAGCGAGAACATCTCGGAACACCTCGGTGTTTCACAGGTAAGGTTGCTTCTGAAAGATAAGTTTTTTTTATTTAGCCAGGTTAATGTCTCACTCCTGGGCAAAGGCCTCCCCCCCATATCTCCTGTTGGTGCGGTGACTGCCACACTCAAGTGGAACTGGGCTGGTCACGTCTGCCGCTTGGACCCGGACCGGTGGGCGAGAATCGCAACCGAGTGGGTTCCTAGAGGCAGACGCAAACGAGGAAGACCAAGGAGGAGATTGCGGGACAATTATCTCGACTCTCACCTTGAAGGACAAGTTGGAAGAGAATAAATACTTTTATGCTTAACTACATATTTTTTGCGAAAATCAGGAAAATGATGAGGTTGGCATAAGATCGGTTATTGTGGCGAACTGTTGGGGAGGCCTATGTATATGTAAGTGTAAGTTGCTTAGTTTTCTTTTCCGTTCAGTAACTGCAAGATTTATCAAATTATCTCCTGTTTTCGTCATCGAAGCTTAAATTAAGACTTACTTTTTTGGACCTTCTCCACAATTTTTTTGCCTATTATGATAAGTGTGATCAATCAAAAATAAAATTAATTAAATAAAAAATTTAAAACAATTTCATTGAGTAGTTTAGAGGGTTGCAATTATTACTTAGCTTATCATTATTCATTGTGATGATATCAATGCATCATGTGATTTCTTTTATATGTACTTACGCCCTTCACGTAGCTGTTACGAAGCGGACAGACAGAAATGCGGTTCGATGATAACATTGTTACAAAATCTGCAACTTCGTTACCATAACAACAATGTTCATAATTCACTAGTTTCAGGCGATACTAAAATAACGACGTCATTTCCAATTCTACTATTTAGGAAATTAGATTTCAGAATTAGAATATCGGCATTATTATGCTGTTTCTCAAGAAAGAAGATGTAATTTACCGATAAGTAGGTTCATAAATCTTACGATCTTACCTCGTAAAAAGTTAGGCCTCGTCTAAATTACTAATTTGTGCGACGAATGTGAGATTTAAACCTAGTCTTAACGATTTAAACTATCTCTTACTTGTTTTGTTAATGCCGTTACTTAGTAACCCACTGAATTCATCCCAACTAGATGGAGATAATGGGCCAGAGCGTATTCGAGTTCAGCCACCCGTGCGACCACGATGACGTGAGAGAGGCGCTGCGCGGCGGGGCGGGGGGAAGACGCGAACTGCTCCTCCGTCTGAAGTGCACTCTCACAGGAAAAGGAAGGAATGTGCATTTGAAGTCAGCTTCTTATAAGGTGAGGATTGTGTGATTTTAAAGGTGCACGATCTGAATTTGATCATGAGTCTTATTTTACGTTGTGTATCATGCCATGCCCACTGCTACTTGCACTTCTATTTTTGTTATTTAAGAGCATAGCTCTAGTTTGTGTAGCCTCCTCCACTCCAATCGTCTCTCTGCTCTGTCCTTCAAGTCCTTGTAAGTGTCTAAGATAAGGTCCTCGCGCTATAAAGTATTTCCTTAACATTGCGGCAGGGTATCATTCATGATTGGGCCGGGCAGGTGGTAGTAGTTAGAGGCTGAGAAGTGTGTTTACATAATACCTTGATGAATTATTTCCCACTTTCTCGCTCCCAGCAGAATTCTATAAACGTTCTATAATAATCAAACTTTTTAGAATGATAACCATTATAATATATCTAGGTATAACCCATCGTAAGTTCGAAAGAAACCCGGACACAAACAAACGTTCAAACAACAATGTTCTCCAATCGAACCAGGACCTTCGACATCATAGTAGACACCGTTGCCCCCTCCCACTGCGCCACAAAGGCAGTCAGAATAAAAAAGAGACTACAAAACGGTTAAATGGTCAGTGAAGCATGCATCGGCCAATGAAATATGATTCAATTCGCGCACAAGGGTGATCGTCGTGACCTGAATTTGCGACACTCGGGAATGGGGCCGCTCGCTGATTTCAAATGATTGGCTAGCGAAGATGAATTATATGTATTTTTAAGGATTTCTTATTATATTATGACAACCCAACCAAACTACTTACTTCAAAATATTAAATTTAGGTGTAGTATATTAGGTTTAGACCTTGGTCGCTGTGCCTTACGAATAAAACCCATTTTGCATATATGCACTATAGGTTACTTACCTTCTCAGTTCATTTGAACTATCAATAATTTAAGGGAATCTATTCAAATATAATTCCAGTTTTTTTTGATAAGTATCTAATGAGACTTAAAAAAGTCGAAATAAAATTTCATCAAATAATTCTTATCCCACAGGTGATCCGCGTAACAGGTCACATGCTGACACCTCCAGAGAAGACCAAGAAGGCCCAGGACAAAGACAAGGCCGAGGACAAGAGCTCGTCGGCCCTGGTGGCGGTGGGGCGGCCGATCCCGCACCCCTCGAACATTGAGATCCCGCTGGACAGCAAGACCTTCTTGTCCAAACACAGCCTTGACATGAAGTTCACTTATACTGATGATGCGTAAGTTACGTCTTATGTTTTTTTTTATAATTACCATATTATTCATAAAAATACAATAGGTTTAAAATTGCTTTATTGCCAAAAAATCCAGTTCAAATTGACATACGACAAATAACTAAAATGATCTTTAACTTTTTTGAATAACAGAGATAGTAAATATATAAGAGGTTAAAATAATTACCATTCATAACATTTTCTATCGAGCACACCTCTCGTTTATATGACCTCTTAAGTATGTGTGGTCTCTTTTTCTCAGTCAGCTGAGAGTTTCCAAGTGGTGGGGGTATTAAGTTGCGGATAAGGTTGTCCAACAATGTGACATACTCTCTTAAACTTTTCATTATAAAAGCGACGTCATGACTTCAGTGTCCAAAATGTTGTGTTTACTGTAACCTTGTTTATATTACATGCTTGTAAATACAAAGGTCTTTAGTATCTAATCATAATGACTGACCTACTCGACCGCAAGTGCTACAGAAAGCACCATCTATAGCACTTTGGTCCCAGTTACTATCTCCAGTTACCTGTTTCATTTTAGCAGTCGTTTGTTAGAAAGTTTAGGTTCCGTAACATTCCACTAGATGGCGACGACGAAATAATAAAACTGTTCACCTTTCCGATTGAGGACTTGTCGTTCGGTAGGCTTATACCATAGCGGAGGGCGTGCCACCGAACACGGTCGGGTTATATCAACAAAAATATCACCTTCAAACTGTTTGTAGGTTAAACATGATTTCGCGGTTTAGTGTACGATTCATGTTATCCCGGTGTGTTGTGTTTTAAAAAGGGGGAAAATTAATAGTGCATTTGGAAGTGTGGTTCTTTTGTTTTGTGTGTGTAAATGATAAAAGTGCCTGTGACCGGAAGGAAGTGTTTTGTTTCGGAAATGATTAGCGGTAATTTCGAAAAGGCTTCGATAGTAAGTTTCATAATTATTTATAAGCCGGTTTAAAACCCTAATCGATAATATTAATCCGTTATAGAATGCTTTCATTAATTAGTGTTAACATGTTATGTTTTCCTGAGGTCGGCGCACGCTGGGTCGCGATAGGTCATTCAAGGTTAACTGCCTGTAAACATAACCTCCTTGGCAATGTGACCTTTGTATCCTTGAATAAAATTTTACTTGCTTTTACCGTAGCACCATTAGGTACTGAGTCGCCGGTCTTTTGCTGATATGTGGTCCAAAGTGTAAATGATGAAAAAAAAAAATAATTAAATATTTTTCTTACCAGATTTATGTCACGGTATGGCGCGAAATTCAAATTTTTTCGCGTTTTTTAAATAATCTGGCGAAAGTATTCATTTTTAATAAAGTTTTAATGAATTCGCGTATGTAAAAAACCATTTCCCACATTGTAATACAACGTTTTTCGAAGACAGACCTACTAATTTTGTGTCTAAGGACCTAACTTGATTTTAGGCCTTTATGTCCTTAGGCACAAAATCAGTAGGTCTGTCTTCTAAAAACGTTGTATTACAATGTTGGAAATGGTTTTTTACATACGCGAATTCATTTAAACTTTTAAAAATATGTATACTTTCGCCAGAATAAATAAAAAACACGAAAAAATTTGAATTTCGCGCCATAGCGAGAGTTACCACCTTAATGGTTCTCTGTACCGTCAAAGTACATTTTAACGAACCAATCAGAATAAGAGTTTACCAGCAAGCAATAATCTAGCCAATAAGAGTAAAGGAAGGTTTCATAGTTTTCAATTATACTAGGTTTTTTGCAAAAAAACTGCTTTATGTCAGGATGATTGAAAAAAAAGTAATGCTTATATCAAACTATCCGTGTTTTCGCAAAATCCCTAGTTTTTTTGCTAAAAACCTAATTATTAAATCTTACTACGACACATGCACTTCAAGTGCACAAAGGTGTGCACTAAGTAAATATAATTCTATTAAATTCTCACGTTTTCCGCTGAATTCTCTGCATGGTTGTGATGTGACAAGTCACAATTACTGTAGACCTGAAATTTCCGTAAAATTCATTATAATTACCTACACTACTACACATTATGACATCCCAAGAACGCAACTAGTTTTCGACCATAACCTTACCGCCATACCCAAATCCATATCGTGAAATATAATTATATACCCATCCTAAAAAGTAAGTGGGTACATTCAGTACAAAATTATTGAAAATATTGTTCCAAATTATTGTACAGTGCTGGTCTATGAGTGCGTCTAGACAGATTTGTCTATTGTCTCGTGCGCCATAGCCTGTATTTCCAAAGAACAAGAGCTATTTTGCTATACAGAAAAACAGGAAGTGTTTCGCTGACCTAGACCGCCACTGTACGTAGGTATTCTTTGCATTTTTAAAGGGAATGTCTTTGCGGAAATGTTTCAAAACATCACTCTAACCTCGTGCGCAGAAATTTAAAATATATTGTGTAAATAGATTTGACAATTGTCTGATCTTCCTCAGGCTGCTGAATACCCTGGGCTTCGAGCCGGAGGAGCTGGTGGGGAAGACCCTGTACGACTACCACCACGCCGGCGACAGCGCCGCCCTAGCTCACCAGTTCAAGTCGCGTGAGTAAACTTTGACCCCATTTAAAAAGTATTTGATATAGCTTCTCAGATAAATATTGTTATCTCGGTATCTTTGGAACCGGTAGATTTGCGCTGTCTTATGCTGATCGGCGTCCCTGACTTCGAACTTTTCGGAAAATACGATAAAATTCATTTTCACAACAAAATATTGTAATTAGGAAAAAAATAGGAAAAAAATACGAATCTGTGCAGTACCATCTAGTGACACTTTTTCGAACGTATATTTTTAAAAACATCACCGCCATCTACACGTATATTCTAAAAACAAGTTACCAACAACTTTTTTCGCTTACTGCGATAGATAGCAGCACTTGGTTTGATTGAAGATTTGTAAACTTGTACGTTACGTTATTATGTTTTTTTTTTTTTTTTTTATTATTATGGTCCACAAAACCGATGGAAATTACAATTTCCTGCAAATTTTACAAGTAATAGGTAGAACAATACATAATACCATCTGCTAGAAGCGGACACAACATGCGGTAAGGTAAACAACACACTTAACTTAATATTATAAATAAAAACATTGCGTGAAAACTACACAAATACACTAAGATCTGACAATATTAGATTTAACAATTTTTCTTATCTGGGATTTAGCGGAGGCTAGAGAACCATGAAAAATATCATGCTTTGTACAAATATGATTGTACGATGAACACATGCGATAGATGGGACCGTGTTGACCTAAGTTAGTTTTACATACTGGAAGGCATAAGGTCTTTCGATTTATTAGGCGACTGGACGGATGAGGAATTGAAAACTTATTTTTTTCCAGAAAACTTGAATTGTCTATAAAACCATTAGTTATTTTAAACATGTAAATTAAATCGTTAGCCTTTCTTCGTACTGATAAGGGTGTCATTTGATAGTGATCAAATCTTTCAGAATAAGATTTCAAATCACGACATTTATAATTGTTGTAAGTGATAAGATAAAGAAATCGCTTTTGTATTCTTTCAAGACGATCAGAGTGTACACTGTAAACAGGATTCCAGACTGGTGAGCAATATTCAAGCATACTTCTAATTTGACTGTTGTATAAAACAATGGCTAGATAGGGGTTCCTAAGTATTGATACTTGTCTTGCGATGAAGCCAGCTAATTTTGATGCTCTTTTTATAATGTAATCGTAGTGAGCTCTGAAACTACTGGCTGGCAACACCGGCGGGGCAACAGCTGTTCTGTTTGCTCCGTAAATTATTTAATTTTAATTATAGTATTTTAGAGTTTAAAACCTGTTGATTTGTATTAAAATAATTATTAAATACGTAGTACATAGTTGAATAAAACAAAAAGTGTCAATAGTCAGTTTTTAGAACAAAACCTGCGAGCGTCTCGTCAACGTTGGAACAAACATCAAACAACGGTACTCAAACGGATTATTTTTTGAATCACAGGTGAAGTTTTTGTTAATTTTAAATAGTATTTAGTGCTATTTTAATGATTATAACTTGACAAATAGATACTATCTAAGGTAGGGAAATCTGACCAAATGCTTAGACAGCTAATAGTCTTACTTATAAGTAATGTAAATCATACTTTTGAAAATTAGGCACAAACATATTTATTTAAGTAATCTAAAAACCAGTTTAATTAGCCCATTTACCCTAACTTTTCTTCTTTTAATGTTAGTATTACACAGGCAGAACAGTCAAGTTTAGTGAAGGTAGAAAACTCATATACATAGTCATAGTAATACTTAGATTTGAATTTTTAATTTTGAAAAACAGAGCACTTTCCATTTAAAGTGAGGGAGTACCTATCTCACCATAGGCAGGACAGTTTAAATAGTGTAGACACTCAAAATTTAGTCAGGAACTATTTAATGTTAGTAGGCAGGTTGCCGTTTTTGGAAATAAATAGAAGATACTGCCGTTTCCCCCGGTTTCTGTTTCAGAACAACCACTCTCACAATGATGACCAGAAGGACTACTCAAACTCAACTTGAAAACAAGCTCAAAGAAACCTTGTTACAACTAAGAGCTACTCGCGAGGACCGAGATAAACTTCTTGATGAACGCACGGAGTTTGAACTGGAAGTCAAAGAGTTGGTTGATAAAAATACATCTCTTAAGAGTCAACTAGCACTAGGAGACATAGAGCTGGAAGACATCCGAGGGGAACGTGACCAACTAGTATTAACTCTGAATTCTTACAATCAATGTAGCGACACCTATGAGCAGACTTTAAATCACAACAAAGAGTTAATTATTCAACTAGCTGCAGCTCGGGAACAGGTAGAGAGCATGAAGGCTGAACGTTTAAAGCTAGAAACTGCAAGCACAATGTCGCTGTATGCTGAGCTTATGAACCACAGTCATGACACTGAAGTGATCAACGAAGAGTCTTTTTCTGAGTCTTCCCATGTATTTCTTCATGGGAGAAAACTGAAGAAATATATTAATACTAAAAGGAGACTTAGAAAATTACAAAAAATGATCAAAAAGAGCAGATCAGCCGTAACTTCAGTTCAACTTAGAAGGGAAAAGCTTGAACTCCACAAGGAACTCCATGCCCTTCAAACTGTGGTTGAAAACTACCAGCTCGACAGTGGACTACTGCAATCAGAGATTAACAGACTTCAGCAAATTGTACTTGAGCTCACCGAGAAGTACAATCACAGCGTGAACCAGATGAGAGAGTACATGCTGGCTATGGACGAACTGATTCGTGACAGACAACAGCACACGAACACACAGCCGGGCCTCTCCACGCCTGGAGCTCCTCCTGGGCGGGCTGCGGGGGCGGCGGGGGCTGCGGGGGCGCGCCGCGCCGTGCCCGCGCTCACGCCGCTCTCCCGCGCCGCGGCCAAGCGGCTCGCGGCCTCCGCGCTGGCGGCGCGCGCCCGTCCTGCCGCGCCGTCTCCCACACCGCCTGCGTGCCCTCCCACGTCACCCGCGCCGTCTGCCACACCGCCCGCGCCATCGGCGGCCGCGCAAGCAGCTACCGCACCGGACCAGAGCCATGCGCCGGTGGCGGCGAGTGTGCGCGCCGCTTCAGATCAACCATCAGACGCGGCAGAGGGAACACGACGATCAAGAAGGGCGCGCAGGAGGGCGGCGGCAGCGGCCAGGTGGCGGGAACCCCCTGCTCCCGCGAGGGTGCAGCGAGGCTCGCCGGAGCGCTCTCGGGCGCCCCGCGCGGCGACGGCAACTACGGGCGTAGCGCCGGAATCCCCCGCGGCAGCGACGTTGACTGGCAGAGCGCCGCCGGGCTCCCCCGCGGCGGCAGCGACAGTGGCGGGCGAAGCGCCGGGCTTCGCCGCGGCGGAATCGACGACGGCGCCGGATGAAGCGCCCAGCACCCCCGCGGCGGCAGCGACGGTGGCGAGCGGAACGCCGGCCGCCCGCGCGGGTCCCGCACCGCCCCCCCGTTCCGTAGTTTACTCAGATAGATTAGGAGTAGGTCTAGGTAAATTACTTAACTACAATTTAAAGCAAGCAGTATGTAATAATTGCTTTCCTGGTCGTAATTTTAATTATATTACAAATAAACTTTTAGTCAATGATTGGGAAAAAAATGTTACTAAGATTCTTTTACTAGGCGAAAGTTCCAACACGTGTAAGAAGGACATTATAAATTTCTTTAGTTCATTATTATTAAAAATAGAAAATTGCGACATGGGAACAGGGAAAATTATTATTTGTTATTTTCCGTTCTCAAATTATAACTCCGTAGAACTTAATAATAAAATCCATAGCCTAAATATTTTAATGTATAATTTGACTTTTCGTCATAGAGACAAAATATTATTATTTGACATAAATAAACTCATTAGGAACTTTTATATACACGTAGATAAAATATATCTAAAATCTAGTTGTAGGAGACATCTTGCTAGTCTTTTAGCGTACAATATAAGTGACCCAACCACTATTGTGGGTAAGTCGATAGATTTAGTTAAGGACCCGACGGTTAGTAGTAATTCTAACAAACATTTACAAACAAGGAGTTCTTTAAACTCCATAGCCAGACAACAGAGAAGCAGCCTTGTACACTTAGTCTAATTCACCAGAACATAAATCGCTTCTCTGGCAAAATTTTAGAAATTGAAATTTTCCTAGAAGATTTTAAATGTGATATTCTTTGTCTGACAGAAACATGGTTACAACCACACAAAATGAACTTTAGTCTCCTAGATTTTAAAGTAATAAGTGTATTTAACAGGAATCTCTCAAATGGAGGTGGTTGCCTTATATTAACTAGGAATATTAATAAAGTTAAAGAGCGAAAGGACTTTGTCAAACTTTCAGTTGAAAGCACCTGTGAGGTTGCGTGTGCAGAGCTAGACCGCTATATAATTCTATGTGTGTACCGTCCTCCCATTTCTTCCAACTTCGATAATTTTGTAACTGCAATGGAAGACGTACTGGGTAAAGTAAGCTGTTCAAATAAAACAGTAGTCATTTGTGGAGATTTCAATGTTGACTTACTTACAGACACGACCCAAAGGACCACTCTATTAGGCCTATTCCAGTCTTTTAATTTTAAGTTTTTGTTCAACGAACCCACTAGAATAGCGGGTACGTCTGCAACTTGTTTAGATAACATAGCAATGAACGGTAATTACTTCAAAATATCATTGTTAACTTCTTTAAGGTCAGATCATAAGGGTCTAAATGTTTTATTGTACACAGTTGAACAAGAAAAAGAAAACTCGTTAGTTTATAGGCCAATGAACCAAAGTCGTATGGAAAGATTTTATCATAGTCTTCAGATGCGCCTTGCCTTGCTGAGCTTTGAGGCAGATGATCCCAATACACTATATCAAGAGTTATTTTCCGCGATACGGATTGAATTCGATCTTATATTTAAATTCAAAAAAGTTTGCAGTAATAAAAATTCAAATTTTAGTACTTGGGCGACGCCGGGAATTAGGAAAAGCAGAGATGCCCTATATGAGTTATATGATAGGAAAACTTTTGATCAAGACCCTTCATTTCTTGAACATGTTAGGAGTTATTCTAAATTGTTTAAGATAGTTTGCACCAAAGCTAAATCTATTAATTTAAATAATAAAATTAGAAATTCGAAAAATAAAAGTAAAACTGTCTGGCGTATTATTAATAAAGAAACTGGTAAAGCTAACGGTAAGGAAAGCATTCAAGCTTTAAACTTAAATGGTAAAGTCGTAACAGATAAGTCGGAAATTGCGAATGAATTCGAATCATTCTTTGCTAACATCCCATTTCAAACCACTAAAGACCTTAACGCATCTGCCAGCGCCGCGGAATCTATACTTAAGGAACATGTTGACATCGCCCCGCCTCCACTCACGTTTCGCCATGTTGGACCGCAATGCATTATTAAGATATTTAAGGAACTCAATTTAAAAAAGACAGAAGACTTATGGGGGATATCAATTAAAGTACTTCAACCTGTTATAACACTAATAGCGCCTCATCTAGCATTAATTTTTAACTCTTGTATCGAAAAAGGCATTTTTCCAAATTTATTGAAGTACAGCAAAATCATTCCAATTTTTAAATCTGGAAATACCGAAAACCCCACTGATTATAGACCAATCGCGGTTCTTCCAGCCTTAAGTAAAATATTTGAAAAACTTATTCTTGCACAATTAGCGTCTCACTTCTCAGTCAATAACTTCCTACACAAAAATCAATTTGGTTTTAGGAAAGGGCGGTCTACCTTAGACGCAGGTCACAAACTCATCAGCGATGTCTATGGAGCCTGGGAGGATTCTCACGATGCTATTGGGGTTTTCTGTGACCTCTCGAAGGCTTTTGACTGCGTTGATCATGAGACTTTGCTACTTAAATTACAGCACTATGGCTTAATTGATAAATCACTTGATCTACTTGCCTCTTATCTTACTGATCGCGACCAACGAGTGGACGTGGGTGGTGCGGTGTCTGCAGGTTGTCCTATCAAGATTGGTGTACCTCAGGGATCGATATTGGGGCCTTTCCTGTTCCTAGTCTACATAAATGATCTCCCTTACATGTTAGATAAACTTACTGATGTTGTCCTCTTTGCGGACGACACCTCTTTAACATTTAAAGTTAAACGAGGTGACTCACTCAACTTAGATATAAACAAAACATTAGTGGAGATTTCTCAATGGTTTACTTCTAATAATTTACTTTTGAACGCAAAGAAAACTAATTGCATTAAGTTTTCCTTGCCAAATGTGACTGCTTATGATACAGACATACATTTGGACAATAACAAGCTTAATCTGGTAAATCAAACTGTATTCCTTGGTATCACTCTAGATTCGAAACTTCAGTGGGGCCCCCATATCTCAAATCTTGCGGCAAGGCTCAGTTCGGCTGCGTACGCAATCTGGAAAATCAGAAAATTAACTGATGTTTCTACCGCGAGACTTGTGTATTTCAGTTACTTTCATAGCTTAATGACCTATGGCTTGCTTCTATGGGGAAGAGCTGCAGATATTAACGTCATTTTTATACTACAAAAACGCGCAATTAGAAACATTTATCAGCTTAAAGCTCGCGAGTCCCTCAGACAAAAATTCAAAGAAATTGATATTTTGACGCTTCCGTCCCAGTACGTCTTTGAAATTATTATGTATACTCGTAAAAACTTACATATGTTTGATAAAAAATGTGATAAAATTAAAGACCTTAGAACGCGTAGCAAAAACAAACTAAGTATTCCACAGAACAGACTAAAACGGACAAACAAATGCTTTATAGGAAACGAAGTAAGATTTTATAACAAGATCCCAGAAGAGATTTTGATCCTGAATGATAATGAGTTTAAAACTCGTATCAAAAAAGGTTTGATTAAGAAAGCTTATTACAATGTTGATGATTATGAAAACGACAAAGACGCATGGAAGTAGTCTAGCTCTGCACGATATTTTCATTATTTCATGTATGTACTTTAAATCTTATTAATTTATGTTCTTTGTATTGTAAATTGAATTGTAATGTCACATATATAAGAACAAAAAAAAAAAAAAGAGAGAAATTGTAAAGTAGAGTTTGTTACCCCTTTCTTCTCTACGCTGTAAAATCATTGCGAAAGGGAGTAGAATCATTTGACAGAGGAGGGCTCGTTTGGGGGCGTCTCCAGGCGACCATTGTCGTAAGGCAAGGCAAACATTGTTTGCCTGAGCCAATTAGTGGGCACCCTGAACTAACTCGCCTCTATCAGTATAGGATACTTTACGAAATTAGGTATCAATATTAATTAGATTAGTCTAATTGACTTTCAATAAGCGATATCTTGTATCCTGTATTGAATAAATCATTTTTTACTTTTACTTTTTTACTTTACTAAGTTCACTATCAAGAACAACCCCAAGGTCCCTGACCTGATTCACTTCTTTCAACTTTGTGCCATTTACGAAGTAGTTATAAATCTCGGGCTTCCTTTTACGATGAAATTTTATATGAAGACATTTCGATACATTAAGTAACATGCCATTTCGAGAGCACCAATTACAAACTTTATCAATATCTGCTTGTAATGCGACCGTATCAAAATCACTGTGAGTAGTTCGGTATAATTTTAAGTCATCTGCGTATAACTTATAACTTGATGAAAGTGAGCCAACCAGGTCATTAATGAAAATCAGAAAGAATAAGGGGCCAAGATGTGAGCCTTGAGGCACACCACACGGTATATAAGCCGAAGCAGATTTATACCCAAAAATAGAGACTAATTGTGATCTATTTTTCAAATACGACCCACACCATCTAAGCAACGATCCATGTATTCCCATGTAAGAAAGTTTAGAAATTAGTAATTCATGGTTTACCAAATCAAACGCTTTAGCAAAGTCAGTATATATTGCATGAACTTGATGATTTCGGTCTACTGCTTCTATTATATCAGTTACATAATCAATAAGGTTAGACGTAGTCGATCGCTTCGGAATAAAACCATGCTGATGAGGATCTATGCGACATTTAACATGAGCCAGAATTTGTTTTTGAGCAATTGATTCAAGAATCTTACCACATGGTGACAGTATTGAAATTGGGCGATACTTACTTACATCATTCAATTCGTTAGATTTGGGTACTGGAGTAAGATGGGCAACCTTCCAAGTCTGCGGAAAGACACCTGTTTTAAAAGAGACATTAAACATATAAGCAAGGGGCTTACATAAATTGTCAGCACATTTTTTATAAAAAATTGCCGGTACACCATCTGGACCTGGTCCCTTAGACTCATCAAGATGTATCAAACATTTTTGAACTTCAATTTCGTTAGTCGTACATTCACTAAAAATTAAAGGTATATCACATGACTCAGATACCAAATCCTGCAACTGTCCTGCTTTAAGATAAACTGATTGAAAATGTTCCAAGAACAGGTCACAAACCGCCTGCGCCCCTGTAACTGTTTTCTGATTGAGATATACTTCTTTTGGTATACTAACGCTATTTGATTTTTGTTGTTTAATGAACTTCCAAATCAATATGGGATTTTTTTTTAAATTTTCCGCAGCATTATCCTTTAATTTCTTTAAACATTCTTTAATCATCAGGTCACATCTTGCTCGCAGAATATCATAGGTCAATTTACCTCTTAGGTTATTATATTTTTTGTATCTATTATTAACCTTAGCCTTCTCTTTTATAACTTTAATGAGTGATCTACTAAACCATATAGGGTACCCATAGTCTTGTGATTTACTCGTTGGTGTATATTTATGAATAATTGTATATTTATGAATATTCATGAAGCCCACTCACCAAACCATATTATAAGTAGGTAATTATCATTGGTACTAAATTTATATCTCTTTTATAAATCTTCATGGTACAAACAAACGTAGCGACCGGTGGTTCCATTAAATAATAGTTTGTTCGTTATTTAATTCGATGTTTATTTATTGTCATTCAGTTAGTTATTTTGATACTTTTGGCTAGTAGCCATTGTGGTCTCCTCGCGACTGTCAGTTCATTTCTCAAAGTACCTACGTTTCATGAAAGTTTGTTACCTACTGTAAATTATACATGAAATTCAAATAGCGATAATAGCATCTATGGTTTGAAAGCGGTTTTATTGGTAACACACGTCACAAGTACCTAACAACTTTGATTTCCGTTAAAACAGGACTGAAACGAACTTAACCTATGAGATTTGTTTTAAATGAAACTGACTGTACGTACACTGTACTTAGTGCGTTTCGTCAATCAGCAGCTGACAATGATATTGAGTATTGTTAAACATGTTTTATGTAGTATTGTTTATAGTTATCGAATTGATAAATTAAATCTTATTTTAAAACTGATATTTTTATGTTAGTCCGTGTAAGTAAACTCTCTATTTTACATACCATATATAGCAGATTACCAAACTGAAACCATGAAGTGATCAATTTTCAGTAGCTGAAGAGATCTTTACAACATTCCAGAGCGCTATGATCTAATAAAACCTAGTACCGAATTAAAGTAAGACGCACACGTCTCGCAATTAGTAACTAAGCAGCCTATGTATTCCACACACGTATACCGTCTGATGGTGGCTCATAAAGTAAGTATTGTTGCAGACAATGCTTATCTTTTGAGAGCTTTATAGCGCGTACTTACATGTAAATACTTACATGCTTTATCCTTTCTTGTGATATAAACCCTTTCTGTGACATCCGTACTTTGCAATTGACTTTCGGGCTTTTTACGATGAAAAACATTGTAAGTGTTGTGCTGTGCTCTGTGCTACGTGCGTAGTCAATATCATCCATAGTTTAAAATAAAGTCGCTTTCCGCGCCTGTCCCTATGTATGCTTAAATCTTTAAAACTAAGCAACGGATTTTGATGCGTGTTTTTTTAATAGATAAAGTGATTCAAGAGGAAGGTTTATAAGTATAACATGCACAAAATAGTAACAGGTAAGGCCGCACGAAGTTCGCCGGGTAGACTAGTAAATTCATTAAAGATATTTACTTGATTAATTGAAAGTTCTAATAACGTTTTCCTGATCTAATAAATTCTTCGCAACAAGAAGAATTCTTCTTGTTGCGATGCTTAATGATGAATACGTTTTTAATCTACACCACATTCATTCATTTATTTTCATGAATCCTCATTCATTCTCGCTTCGTTCTTTCAGCACCACCAATTTAGTCTTTGCACGTCCCTCGATGTTGGCCCCGTAATACACTTTCGTTCGCTTTTATTTAGATAATTTCATTTACCAGTAAACTTTATATAACCTTTTTTTCAACAATCAAGATAACGTTAAGTTATCGCGACATTTTCTATAGACAATACCGTTCTAATTTTGTTGGTATCATAATGTAGCAGAGCCGATGCGTACTGCGTACGTCGTGCAGTCCGTAGCTATCTTTACGATCAGCTATAAACCCTTGTTTAGAATTAGTCTTGAGTCTAGCAATAAAGTAAAAGACGTTATTGGGCTAAAAGCATTTAGCTGTCGCTTGCACGCGGGAAGGGTAGGTACGGTATGTAGCAAACTGTGCTGTTGTTGTGTTTATGTACTTAAAATGTTTACTAACTTGTTACTTAATAAAAAACTTATGAAGAAGCGATCTGTCGACTGCGAACTCAATTTTCTCCGACAATCTTCCGCGAGAAATGGATCGCGTGCATTCTTAGGCTTTATAGAGTTTATGAGTTGGTCTCTGTCCCTCTTAGGATTAGTTTGTTATTGCTGAAGGAATAAGAGTAGTAGTTCTCCGTTTGTGCTAAAATAGCTTCCATCTAGTACATACCTTATCTCAATGTCGAATAGTCTGTCTGACAGCAGCTTGCAGATTGTTGCGACAGCACTTGCTGCGTAGTTGACACTTGCATATGCTATCCGTCCGACAGACTGTCGGACATTTCACGCAGAAGTTATCTTGCCGATGGAAACGTGGCATTAGGGATATTGGAGTTTATACTTTAATTTTTCATTGTACTTAATTTTTAACCGACTTCAAAAAATTAGGTTATCAGTTTGACCTGTATGTATGTTTGTGTGTATGTTTGTCCGCGATTATCTCGCGTTTGGCTTAACAGATTTTTATGGGGTTTTCAGAAAATTATTTGTTACATTCAGGAGAAGGTTTTAATACCTATTTTAACCGACTTCGTAAAAGAGGAAGTGCTCCGTTGATGTATGTGTAAGTTTATTGAAGGCGGGTTCCTTTTTTGTAAAAAATAAATTATTACTTACCAGTCTAGACATAGCTCTTTAAGTTCACAAAAGCATTTTTATTTTTATATTATTACTTTTTTAGGCTTGATATAATATGATTCTGGCCTTTATCGTTTTAAGAGCTTTTGACATTAGCTACATTTATAAGATCCATTTACATAAGAAACCAAAAAGGGACCCAAAATATGTCACATAACATTAACTTAAAAGCTTCTCTGCAAAATAGACAAAGAAGACTGAAGTTGATATTATCATGTACTTGTAAGTAATAAACTTAAATCCTCTAACTTAAATGTTATGTTTACAAAGTTCCTTTTTCTTTTTATCCTGATACTTCGAAAGGCAAGTACAATGCAAACTGCATCTTTCAGTCGATCTGGTTCTGCGCCGGAATCTCAACACTTTCTTTTGGGTAATTTGGGTTGCCTGGTTAAAATCACATCAAGATTATAATTATGTGCATATCGTACCTACTTGTACTGTTTTGAATATTAATAAAGTGTCTAGTCAAATAAAATTTGTAGAAACGTCTAAAGTAGTCTATAGTGCGTAAATGTTTGATTGTCACCAATGTAATATCATACTTCAAAGCTCAGTTCGGCAGAGATTGAGCGATGTAATAAATATCTGGCATGTCCTCAAAAACAAATAAAATAGTTCGTTAGTCAAAAGAAAAAAAAAAGGCACGTGTAACATTTCGCATAATCGCCACCACATCACAACAACAAATTGCAATGTTTCGGAGATATTAAATAAACGTTTTTGCCACACGGCGACAGTGGTGAAGGCCGGACAGTCCACTATGTGAGTCTCCAAACGAACTCGTCAGTCTATTTTTAATTTTTAAATACCAGTTCTGTGAGAAACTGCTGATTTCGTTTTATTTCCTTGCTATTTCAGTAGTACAGTTTAATTTATTCTGTGTCGAACAATGCGGGTTGCTGAAGAGCTTTACTTAGTCCTTATTCTTAAGTCTTAATTAGAGCTGAGATTACAGACTTTGGAAGTTTATGAAGCTAGGCATTTATTATGTAGGTGCTCCAGAAACGCTGCTAACTAAATTTAAACTTTTTCGTATTTGAAAGCTATGATTTGATATTTTTATAATTTGAATCAAAAGTCAAAAATCTTCATCTACTATGATATATAAACGTTGAATCACAGATCGCTCAACACCTATTAGTGGAGTACAGTAGCATTTCCTGTCTCTACAATTGACAATAGAAAACTTGCACCTACCTATTTTTTTTTTTGAATAATGATTTCTTTTTCCAGAGTGATGAAAAATAAAACTCAATCTGTCTCACGTGTGTTTTTAACATTAAACTTTACGGTTATCCTAAAAAAAAATGCGCTTATGAAGGAGAATTATCTCCTTCATAAGCACATTAATACACACACTGACGCATTAGCGTCAAGAGGAATAGGTCGTCACAGTGTATTGAAATACCTAGCTAAGTGTTTGTGTCAAAAAATTTGGGTCCTCCTATCCTACTGTCGAATTTTACCTAGCCCTTTAGTTTCTACATATCCTTAAATCTCTCCATACTTTATATCCAAATTAGATTAATATAAATGCTTAAATTTGTGAGGATTTTTGGAGTTTTGTTCCACTTTCACGCTAAAAGTACTGACCATGAGTTGAGGAAACTTAACATTACAGATTAGTAATAAGAATAGCACATTAGCTTTTATTTACTATGATTTTGTGTATTGTATGAGATTGTATTGTATGGCGGTACTAACGAAGTTCTCCGGTCTCGTCTGGTTTATCATAATAATCAATTTATATAAAACTCTTCCGTTACTGACTGACTGACTGACTGACTGACTGACTGACTGACTGACTGACTGACTGACTGACTGACTGACTGACTGACTGACTGACTGACTGACTGACTGACTGACTGACTGACTGACTGACTGACTGACTGACTGACTGACTGACTGACTGACTGACTGACTGACTGACTGACTGACTGACTGACTGACAGACAACGCAGAGCCGAAACTACTGGGCGTAGAAAGCTGAAATTTGGCACGTGGGTTCCTTGGGGAGTGTAGGTAAGCACTAAGAAGGGATTTCCCGAAATTCCCACGGGAACGGGAAAAACGGGATTTTTGTGTTTATGAGAAATCTGCGCGGGTGAGACCGCGGGGCAGCCTCTGGTTTTAATTAATAAATCATTAATACCACAGATTTTTTATTGACGAATGACCTTCAAGATTTTTTTATCCACTTGTTTATCTATGAGAAATGGTGAATAAATCAAACATATTTTTAATGACTTCCATAAACCAGCAAAATAACTGGATATAAGCAGATACGAGTAGTAACTTAGCTAGGCTGGAGGAAGCTTGTGAACTTATATAATTCTTATTTACCTACTATTTATTTATTGGTAGGTATATAATAAAACGGTGTGACACAGGCGTGCTCGTGTGATGTTGTCCACTATTAAAATGTTATCGCTATTTTTATAGCTTATAATAACAGATATTTTGTTGTTAAGAGAAAAGATATGAAAACTCAAGATTAAAGTTGACCTTGTAGGTCTTATGTCATTGTGGGTTAGACAATGTAAATATGGCTTTATAGTCAAGTACCTATATTTAATTTTTTTATGCTTTTAATATGGTTAACATTCCAACAACACCGTTATAAATAATGTACCCATACTGAAAAATTGAGAATAGAGAAATTAAAATAGAGGAGGACTTGGGTTCCATAGACATTTTAATTTATTTACTTCTTACAATCGAGCAAAATAAAGTCGAAGCTACTACCAAAACGAATATAAACGAGGTTCATTGACATAATTAAAACCTACTTATTAATATTGAATTGTAAAAAGTTTTGTATCATGCATGTGCATGGCAGACCAAAAAGTAATATTATGTCACAAATCTCGTGCGACACCCACGCTAGAATAACTCTTTATTTTCGTGCTCACAGTAAAAATAAACTACAAAATATTTTTGATTATTTCGAACTTAATGAAAATACCAAAAAGCAGTACTCAACTGAGTACAAAACATAAACATTTTGGATGTACCTAAGTTTTAGCAAAATAATGAAAATATGAAAAACTACGTATATTCTCTGCGTTTACTCAGCATTCAGCGCAAAAAAATTATTCTTGTCTTATAGACATTATGTCATATGGAGGTGCTAATGTTATTTTTACGACATTTGCTAAATTTTTTTTATTTTTATTTATAGAATTTTATTTATTTGCAATAGACTATCCGTCTTATTCATAAAGATACAGTAGATTTTAAGTCGCCTTACTGGAGGTCTACTTCTCTGGTTTGTTGTATGGTAAATACGTGACATCCAGTCTAAATTGACATACGTCAAATAACTAAAATGCTCTTTAACTTTTTATGAATAAGAGGGTATAGATATAATGAATGACTAATATGATAGTCATATATGATAGACAGATAGCTGTCTTTCTGCATTAGGTTTGCATTATACCTTAAGTTCAACTGGTCATATTATTTTGGTAAAAGACGACGAGTAGACTTAGCAGAAATCTTTTCGAATCGTTGCTTGAAAGGAAAATTCCGTCCGACCACGTTACTATTTTATCAGATAAGACAAACACAGCCTTGACTTTAAAAAAAAATTTGATATTATATCACATCACACTCACGTGTCGTGTTATATTCAGGTCGGCCTTCAACTTGTGAATCACGGTTCAGACACGGTCAGGTCACATGCGTTTTTGTGACATTTGCCAACTTTTTAAACGGCTTCTTTTGTCTCACTTGCCCTATCGCTGAAACGTCTCTACCTAATATTGATTATTTTTCTTTGATACATATATTTCTACTTACTTTTATTTCATTTAAATTAATATTTGTGCGCAAGGCTGCGGGTCCACGCTGGATGCAGGCCACCTGCGATCGGTACAGATGGATAGCCTTGAGGGAGGCCTATGTCCAGCAGTGGACGTCCTACGGCTGAAATGATGATGATGAATATTTGTGGTCCAGTTCCGTAATATCCAACTCGGTTTATATAATGGTACCTTCAGAAAGCTATTATTGTTCTGACTTGTCAATTTTATAAAACCCTTGTCTGGTTGTCATACAATCCAAAAGCCTTTCATGCAGTGGTGGTCTAGGACGACGTAACAGATTATGGTATGTAACAGACTATGGTAGTTTTCGCCCTAGACTATTACCAAATAACGAGAGCTATTTTGCCATACAGAAAAACAGGAAGTGTTACGCCATCCTTGACCGCCACTGTACCGTTTCATGTTTTTTTTTATTAATTCACTTCAATGAAAATTTTGCTAATGTTGTGATTTTGTAAATCTTTTTTCACGGTCTTTGTATGAATGGAACATAACTATTCATCAGGCCACCTTTAGTTGGCAACACCTGTTCAATGAGACCTTCGGGCATCGGCATCAGAACTAAAATAACATCACTTGGACGAATATTACATAAATAGACACCAAAAAAATTTAACAGTTATATTTATGTGTATAATTTATGTCAGTGTGAAAAACTTAACCGGCACAGGAATTTATTTTAATACAATCTCATGGGACTCAGAATAAAAAAAATATAGGTGTAGATAAATTAATGGTATATGAACTACTTTAGTAATACTATTAGGTACTCTGTAATATGATCAAATTTCCTACAAGTACAAAGTTCTGAAAAATAAAGAACGTTGTCTAGGTTATATCTTGTGTGCTGTGTTGTGTGCTTGTCGTCTTGGTAAACACTGCGGCTTTTGTTTGTGCACACACATACTCATACTCATATACATCTTTGTATACATTATGTTCTGGTTATGTCATTGCGAATCCAGATAACAAGCGGTGGGTTTACGAGCGGACCCGAATATTTGTCGCGGCTGGGTTTTATGGCTTGCCGACTTGCCAACGACGAGGTTGGATACTCGTCAGCAATTTGGTTTACATGGCAGAGAAAATTTGAAAGCTGACGAGAGGGCTTACTTTTGATGGGTTTCTTAGTTAATTTGGTCAGTTATGAATGACAAAGACTCGAGTAAAATGGGAAACAACTTCTATCTATCATACTCCTTAAACTTCGTGTGGTATCTCCTTTAACTAACATTCTGGATTTAAAAAAACAGAGACTTAATTTAAAAAAAATACAAAATGTGTGTAACAGTGTTTTAGTTACATTTGGTTAATTTTGGTGCTATTTCACTAGGTAAAACCATCAATGTTCAATCAATCAATTCAATGTTTTAATTTAAGAATATTGTAATATTTTAAGTTCATTGATTGTAATAAAAGTCTATCTATCTATCTATCTATCTAAAACAATGTAATTTCCTAAGACAAAATAAAATTAACTATATTATCGTCTTTATACCATCCATCCATACCATTGTGTAGTTTTTTTGGATCTACAGCACTTTAGTGCAGTCGTTAATTTTATCTGTTTATTCACTTCTTTATAGATTAACCCTCTTATTCATAAAAAGTTAAAGAGCATTTTAGTTATTTGACGTATGTCAATTTAGACTGGATGTCACGTATTTACCATACAACAAACCAGAGAAGTAGATCTCCAGTAAGGCTACTTAAAATCTACTGTATCTTTATGAATAAGACGGCTAGAATATAAATAGTTTCTTGTTGTTTTCTAGACGTTTCCAAGTTAAGGTACATCAATATTATTTAATTGGCTTAAATATAGAAAAAAAACTATTTAAAAAATGTCCATGAGGCCTGTCAATCAACAAATATTTTTATAACATGCAGTGCTAAGATAAGACGGTGTTGGTGTCAAAATCATAGTTAACAATTTTATCATTTAAAGAACAGTTTTCAAACCATTTTTACCACAACTATTTTTGACCACTTTAGCTGGTTAGGGGTACACCGCCTTTACAGCTACATTTCTACCGTATTCCAAAAACATGGCTCCATTAAAGGAAAACTTTTTGCCTGACCAACTTAGACCCCTGTCGAGTCTCCCGTGAATCCCTGTTGTATCCTATTTAGTCCTAAAAATTTGCTGTAAACCTAAATCTCTGTGGAAACTGTTGTTTTTTCAGTGCTCGTAAAAAGTAAATGCGGTTTCAGTTATTTATCTTTCCTCGTACCAGAAAATTGTTTTTTTTTTGTTATCACTCCCGCCCCAGACTTGGGTTAAGTTGAGGGAAATCTCTTTTTGTTATCGCGTGGCTCGGGCGAGGCTCTGTCTACGCCTGTCAAACAAAATAATATGGATTTGTACAAGGTTTGTGCTGTGTTGAGTGTTTAATGTTTTCATATATATTTATAAGTACTTCTATATTCGATGACCCAGTATTCAGAGTGTTTTATGAGTTTTTATTGAGTCTATATTTTAATGTTCGGTATTGCTGAAAATATGATTATCATCGTAAAAACTAAAAATAGCACTTGATTCCGTTACAAGTTGGCATGAAAAGACACAAATACTTGCTATTGATAAGAGATGTTTTGAAATTACAGCGTTATTCAAATGTTTATTTTAATTAGATGAAATAATCAGTGCAAAAACTCTTGGCCAGATAATTCTTTCGTCAATCCTTCGACTAGACATAACTCCATAAATGTAATTTTAACTTTTGTACCTACTAAGTAAAAGTATTCGGGGAAGCGAAACCCCATGACCCTTCATTTCACGGTTCCGCGAGTCCTAATTGTGATTATTTCAGCAGTAATGCTAAGTCTGGTGTTTTGTAAGGAATAACTGAATCTAGCTTCATCTGTAATCGCGACTTTGCTGCACATGAGACTTGTTTGTCTAAAAACGGACGAAATAGTGAAAGAGAATATTTATTTAAGTCTGAATTAGTACTGAACCCTTAGAACATTTGGCTAAGGCACGGACTTTTTAAATTTGTTGTTTCAATGTTGCGTGTCAGTTCCATTTCGCGAAAGGAATGTTATTCAATATTTTGTGAACTAATAACGATATGAAAGGTTTAATAGGCAATTCTGTATTGTGGTCCGGTCGTCCCTTTTGTTATTTGTTGTTATTTTGCATCAGTAGGATCATGGACATAAAATTTCTCATTCTAAATCAATTCAAGCTACCAGCTAAAGAGTGTTTGTAATATAAAAATTCACGAGTTCTCAATAACATTTTATACCTATTTGTATCTGAAAAATAAAGCTGATAGCACAGATCAGTTTTTTTTTTCAGAAACATTGCGTTTTTGTTATCAGCATTAAATACCTATTCTAAGTACCTATTCTAGAATATTATGTTTATTCATGATTGTTGTTGTGTGTGATGTACTTAAAAATACTAGACCATATTTTGTTTTTTACCGCATAATTTCAGTTTTTCTAGGTCTCAGTTTTATCATAATCTTGACAAACCTTTTAAAAACACTGTCTATTCATACATAATTAGCCTAGAAAGAAAAAGAAATTTTTATTTGCGTCAACTTAAACACACACCAATAAGTTAGTACACAAAAAAAAACTTAAACAAAAAGCCTAACCTGTAATTTACTTAAAGCAAACCGTTTGCATATTCTAATCAATGTCTCTAAAAACTATCAAGATATGCCGTAAATTACAAAATGGTTTCAGAGTTTTTGTAGTGTCCCGCCTTATTGGACACAATTTCAGTTAAGATATTAGGGTCTCGGAGCCAGGTCGTCTAGTAAAACGTATTCAGGCCACGTCGAAGTAGTCTCCGTCTGAGAACTGCTTTTGCTGCACGTTGAACAAATCCTCAATTACTTTGTAAGACTTCTTATATACTATAATCTTCTTTTAGACAGAAACCCAAGACACTTTGGAAATGTTTTACTGTTGTAGACTGTAACTGCAACAGAGATAGTCTGTACATTGAAAATAATTATTCGAAGAGTTTCAAGAAAGTAAGATGCAGAATTAACCCGTTTTTAGAAATTTGGTGTATTGAAATAAAATTTTCAGTCATTAAAACGTTTAGGTTTTTGGTTTCTTGAACATAATATTTAAAAAAATTAGAACCTAGTTTTAAAAGTTTCCAGGGATCACTTTTTTTAACTTATAGAAGGGGTTAATAGGTTCATAAATGCTACATATATCCTATTACAATTTAAAACTTCAATCCTCGTTAAGCCCAGCTCGGGTTGCACAAACGTTACTTCAAACATTCGTCATTAGTAGCAACCTGGTTGCAGGCTTTATCTAACTTCAGCAATTAACAGTTTCGCAGTTGGCCGCTGGCCGGCAGGTATTTAGCGACTCTTCTATTACCAGACCATGACAGACTATTTAGTTTTTCATAGCTATCGTCCAGCGTCGTCAGAAGTTAGGTTTTATGAAAATTGTTTAGCAGTAGTTACATTAGAGCTCAATAGACTTAAATGACGTTGCTGTTAACAAGCACTAAATCTATCGATTATGTTTGTGTGTTATCGAATAGTTTATCGATAAGCATATCTTGAGGGTACCGCTTGCCTGCTTGAATTAATAGATTGTTAGGTAAAGATATTGGATTCCTATCTTATCTTGTACCTTTCAGACAGGGGATTAGGTATTGTAACATCTCTTAAAACCTTTAGTATTAAGATAAATATGTATAACATCGATTACCCATTGCATGCAGTTTTTTTTTTTAAGTTATGGTGCTGATTCTGTACGTCACGACCATTAATCATCAATATATATAAAACTCTTCCGTTACTGACTGACTGACTGACAGACAACGCAGAGCCGAAACTACTGGGTTCCTTAGGGAGTGTAGGTGAGCACTAAAAAAGGATTTCCCGAAATTCCCACGGGAACGGGAAAAAACGGGATTTTTGTGTTTATGAGAAATCTGCGCGGGAAAAACCGCGGGACAGCCTCTAGTCTATATATATAAAATTCAAAGATGACTGACTGACTGACTGACTGACTGACTGCCTGACTGACTGACTGACTGACTGACTGACTGACTGACTGACTGACTGACTGACTGACATAGTGATCTATCAACGCACAGCCCAAACTACTTGACGGATTAAGCTGAAATTTGGCATGCAGGTAGATGTTATGGCGTAGGCATCCGCTAAGAAAGAATTTCCCAAAATTCCCCCAGGAACGGGAAATACGAGACTTTTTAGTTAGTATGAAAAATCGACATTATTGAGTGTATCGACGTGAAACTTGGTGTACAGGTTCCTCAGTGAACGAAAAAGTGTTGAAAGAAAGGAATTTACAAAATTCCCACGGGAACGGGAATTACGGGATTTTTTTATTGAGAATGAAAATCGACATCCTTGAGTGTTTCAACGTGAAATTTGGTGTACAGGTTCCTCAGTAAATGTAGGAATGTTGAAAGAAAGTAATTAACAAAATTCCCACGGGAACTGGAATAACGGGACTTTTTTTTGAGAATGAAATCTCGACTTCCTTAAGTGTATCGACGTGAAATTTGTGTACTGGTTCCTCAGTAGATGAAAGGGTATTGAAGAAAGGAATTAACTAAATTCCCATGGGAATAGGGTAACAGGACTAATTATTTAGTATGAAAAATCGATTTCCTTGAGTATGCCAACGTGAAATTTGGTCTACAAGTATAATAAGGGTGTTAGAAGGAAGAAATATACTTACTAAATTCCCACGGGAACGTAAAACGAGACTCTTTAGTTAGTATTAAAACAATCTATATAATATATTTCTTTATTTCCACGTAAAAATAGGAAGGTGCGATCAGAAATGATGTCACCAAAATCCTGAGTCGTAAATCAACCAGTAATTAACGATTTTAATGAAAAAGCGCGTGCGAAGCTGCGGGCAAAAGCTAGTTCTTCATAAATCGCAAATAAATAAAAACACTTTTTAATCATTATTTAATTTAATCTCACTGACGATAAAGATGAAGAATTTTAAAACGCTAGAATTCAATAAAAATGCAATACAATAGTTTATGTACTTACGTAGCGTAGCTAAGATGGTATTGAAACAGTTGAAGCGAGAAAAACGTCTTCAAGAATTTAATTTCCTGAAAATAATTGTTGTTTTCTCTGAATGGATGCTACTAAGTACTATATGTGCTTTTACTTAAAACTATGCAACGGACTTTGATGCGGTTTTTTTTTAAGATAGAGATTCATGCACAACCTAATAAAAAGCAAGGCGGTTGGAAGTTCGCCGGGTCTTACATACTTCTACATTCCACCTGCCGCTGAAACGCTAAGCTTTCTGGTCCTGAAAAACTGGCAGCGTTTCAAATATGTAAATGATTGATACATTGTAATGAATGGTTAGACTAGGCAATTCTAGCGACTAGATCTTTGTAGGTTAAGTTTTTCTTGCAGATAGTATAGTTATTGCAAAATAAATAGTGCGGTCTTACAAAACGTGTAAAATGGCGGTGTCGTAGAGCAGAAAAGGCCTTATTTTAGGAAATAGCCTAAGATTGGTACACGAAAGACCCCTTAGGTCCCTTTTCTATAACTTCCACTTAGGGTTTCCTAGGTTGCGTGACCTCGTGCGAACTGCGCGACTACATGCCGAGCCCCGCCTCTGTATTAAGTAATTCCACTTTAGTCGTAAAACGTTATAGCCAGATAGATTCTAGATTTCGGAGATTTTCTTAATAGAGATGAGATGGAAGTGGAATGAGATTGTGAGTGTTTTGTAATTTGAAAGACTTTGCAAGTTTACGCGGTGGTATGGAAAATTAATTTTACTCTGGGTTTTAAGAAATATTATACTTTAATATATTGATCCTACCGACGTAATTTATAATTCCTTCTTACTAATATATATTTTTTACACAATGCAATGCAAATTGATAGTTTTTTCCAGTTCATAATACTTTTGTTAAGGCCTTCTTTTTCGCTATCGTAATTTTTCCCTCGTATTGCCATCGCAGGTCTCAAACCAGATGGCCAGGCTATTCAATGACTTTTCAGTTGGCACCTGGGTAACTTACGAAAATTACTAGTAAGTGTAACCGCTCTTTACAATTGTTATTACCCCTGCCCTGAGACAAGAATAAGTGAATTTAATACAGCACCAGTAAATGAGTAAAGTTAATACAGCTCATGCGTGCTCTGTTTATTTTAATCTCCTAAAAGGCTAAAACCACTAATGCGAATTAAAAGTTCTTTGTTTTATAATGTAATTATAGGTACGTCAAGTTTTTCTTTTACTTAACCGGAGCAAATATGGTACATGATTATCATTTTATAAGGCACATTTTGGACGATTAAAGCAAAGGACGTGGCCAACGCGCCCGTAAAGGTAATTTACTGTTCCTTTGGTAAGGTCTTAAAATTATAGATTACCTTCGTTATTGCTCGGCTAAACTTGTTGTTATTCATCTTAAACGTTGATCCAAATAAAACTAAGGAAAATCTTGGGTAAAACCAGATACTTAGTTAAGAAGACTACTTGGAGCGTAGATCAGACATTAACACTCGAACCACTTTTTCATAACATTTGAAATGCCTAACGAAGTTGTCGTCGCTCCGGACGCTGGACAAACTCTGTAGGGATACTTGAACCCCTCACTGCAGATAGAATCTGTCTAGAGTACCTGCCTGAAGCACGTACAAAGTACAACTACATACAAACATACCCAATATTCATTATGCAGGATGCTATCAAAGCAAGGGTAAATTCCACGAGTGTAAACTCGCTAACCTAATTAACGATGAGGTTTCTCTAGACGTAAACTTAACATGCAAATAGTTTCTGGATACCCTTGGGCACTCCAATCTAATCAATAGAGCTTTGCAACTTTACCGTACGAGAATTAATTTTAAGGGTATTTATATTTTTTTGTAAAAATATATTTAAACATCTCTTAGGTCTGAAAACAAAAACAAAAATGAAAATACATATAAACCAAAATGTATATTGAGAGCTGTAATGTAAGTGCGTAAGACCAAAGAGGAGTTGGTTTGATGTCCTCGAGCTGATGAAATGGCACAATAGGATTAGAAGGCTAAACAAAAATAACAAATTAGAGTATCTATTTTATTTTACAAAAAAATATAAATCCTCACAGTCAAACGTCTTTTTTGTTGCAGTATTCTCGAAGGGACAATGCGAGACTGGTCAGTACCGCTTCCTCGCCAAGCAGGGCGGTTATGCCTGGGTGCAGACGCAGGCGACGGTCATCAGCGACAAGAACCAGAAGCCAGTCAGCATCGTGTGCGTCAACTATGTCGTCAGGTAGGTCCGCTCTGCTTCCTATTTTTACGCTTTCAGAGATGTCTTTGGTTATAAAACCATCCGGTCCATCCATACAGGCAACCGAATCAATATTAAAGTCTTCATTGTAGAATTGTGCTACATGTTTGTTCTCTTTTCAGCTTTTATATTGTCTTATTTTTTTGTGTCTGATTTTAATTTTTTTACGCGAATAATGCTCATGCATTTTTAATAAACTCTTTGTAAAAAGAACATGAGATGTTATAAGAAGACCGAAGGTAAGTAAACTGTTTGAAATTATTATTTTAGACATGAAATACCTATTATGTATGGTACAATTACATTTTTTACGTTTGATTTGCCACACTCTACAACAGTGCCGACAGATTCTTTATAGTGAATTAAAAACTTAAAACTGAAAAGAATAAAAGAGAAGTCTTGGCATTAATAATACCAGTTCCAACAAAAGTAATCAAATCGGGGATAGCAAGGTAATATTTCCTTACCAAATCCCTGAAGATAAATCAATTTAAACGAAACATAACTCTATTTGTTAAGGGAAGTTACTCATCCGCAGTCAAATTGCCATGATTTATGTAAGCCTCCGGCAGAGATCCTACTAATATTTAAATTAGACTCGATTTTCGTCTGCACGCATCATCTTTAACTTCGTGTACCTATATTGTGAAGCATAAGAGATCCAACCTAACTCTTGCTAGTTATTTTCCTATAGCTACCTACAACGTTTCACACCTTCCTGTTTTAATATGATGTACTTGGGAGGTTATTTATTAAAGGGTTCCATGAACTTTCGTCCACAAAGGGGATCGCTCGCGACAAGGTGAAGTTATACTTTGATCTAAGTTGCGGTAACTTGTTTCAATTTACGTCTTGAGAGCTAAACGAAAGGGTTTTCAAATTTATCACGTAATATATTTATAGGTTTAACTCAGGTGATGGACGTGCACTATGGACATAGGCATATCTAATCTATGTTCAACAGCATCTGTGGACGTTTCTCGGCCGATGACCTCGACCAAATTTTTAATTCAATTCATATTCGTAAAATAAGTGCCAGTTTACATATTTCTCTGAAAAAATAACTTTTTCAAGACTGGTATAATTTCTGTTTTAATGTATACTAGTCGACCCGGCGAACTTCGTACCGCCTAACCTATTACTATTTTGTGCATGTATTATACTTTTAAACCATCCTCTTAAATCACTCTATCCTCTGTAAAAAACTACATCAAAATCTGTTGCATAGTTTTAAAAATATAAGCATACATAGGGACAGACGCGGGAAGCGACTTTGTTTTATACTATGTATTGATATAATTTCTGTTTTAATGTATATAACTCAGTTCATATACCCTTTTGAGTTAATTATTATCTCCTCGTACACCATTGCATATCATATACGTCATCTATTTGATCTTTCTTAGGAGACACGTTGCGAGTTGTTTATCACATCAATCAAACTTCATCATTTCCTTATTGTCACCCAGATGAACCGAATAACGCGCACACGACTACTTATTTAGCACGGAATAATAAAAAAAAAACTTATCAGAGAGAATAATAGTTACATTTACAAATAGTTACTTACTATATTAATAGTTTACAGATTTTTCTTTGCTATTGCGTATTGATTTTCTTTTACGCTTTTTATCTTATTAATGTTGTACCTTGATCTTCTACTTCTTCCTGACCTTAGTCCCAATTCATTTGGGATCAGGAATCCTTGTACGCTTTCGCCAGGATATTCTATCCTGGTTCGTTTCTGGTTGCAAATGTTGTATCTTGATAATTCTATAATAAAAAAAAAAAACTAAAGGTTCTTGCCTCTGCTTGGGCCATTTTAAAGGCTACCGTCTGCGCAGGCGCATAGGAGTTTTCATAAACATAACAGGCGCTAGCTATGTGTCAGGGGCGACGCACATTGGCGTCTTGTTACAGATTGCATGCAACGCATTGTTTGGCAAGTGCCTCAGCTATGTTCAGGTCTTGAGTTCCTATTACCTAACTTAATTTAGCTTTACTGATAATAACTGCTCTTGATGGCCCTCCTTAAAATAGTTTTTAAGAAACCATATACCTATGCTAAAATTTTGATACTAACAGACCGATATGTTAATCTTAATAAATTTGTGGGAAAACCTACCTACTATCTTTGTGTATTTGTTTACTTACTAACAACTTATTATATAAAACAAAAAACATATTCGAGAGTGTGCTTAGAACACTTTTCAATGTTTATTTAAGAAATATGATTGTTGTAACATAACCGATTAAAAAAAAATGTATACTTTTCATACGCAGTTTGTTAATAAATAGCCTTGAAACTGGCTCTTAGCACTACTTTTGTTTTTCTTAATTCAATAAATGTATAGGCAACCTGCCTGTTGGATGTATAGGATGATCTCATTAAAATGAATAAATGTTATTGACATATTAACTAAAATTAAGGAATTGTTATAACGGTCTATGTTTGCTGTAGTCTAGTCAGACATTACAATAAAATTGGTAACTCAAAAAAAAATTCTTAAGCTAACTATACTTTTTCAATTATCTATCCCTCAAAAAGTCATAATTATAAAAGTCCTATGGCCTGCGGCCCTTCTCTACGAATACAAATTGAATTTTAAATAACTTTGTGTCACTCGAAAAATGTATTTTCGCTGACCCTCTTTAATTTTTGCCATTAAACTTTTGTCGTCTGCTACGTTCCAGAGTGATGCTATCATTTGTTAAAACTTTTTATGTTGTCGTAAATAATATATGTTTTTGAATAAGAAAAAGGTAATAAAAGTAAAAGTATTCAGGCATCCTAAAAATACTAGATATTCACGTTAGGAATACAGTGGAAAATATTTATTTGGTCGATTTACGGGGAGCGTGATTATTATAGAACCAAATAGTTATTAAAGACGAGCAGGCCCGGCTTACTTCGTTACGCCATAGAATATAAGATACTACTCAAAGACTTGGCTCTATAGACTAAGTTCTTTTGAATGAATGAATAAACAACAACTAAACTAAACAACGGAAAAAATATTGCAGCTTGGGTTACATTATTTGAGTTAAAGTAAGAATCCCTATTTTTTTTTTTAAATCTAATATAGCCTATGTCACTCGGGGATAGTGTAGCTTCCTACCAGTGAAATAATTTTTCAAATCGGTTTTGTATTTCCGGAGCCTATTTGTTACAAACAAACAAATCTTTCCTCTTTATAATATTGGTATAGATAATGTCAAGAGGATTGCAGGTCTTAAGATTTGTAAAATAAAGTAACTGCACATTACATCAATAAAAAAAGCGACAGATATTATCAGAAAATATTTTTATTACTTCATATTGATGTGAAGATACGCTACATACGCTGAAAACAAACATTTATTCTTGCTCTGTTGATAACGTCGGCATTTCATTTGATTTTTACGATCCTATTTCGCTGTCTATAACTTTCGCTCTCAACGTCCCACTGGGCAGATGGGTCATAAGGACGAATGAACAAGGTCCTTATCTTTACAATGCTCACAAACTACACAAATTTATGTACATTTTTTTATTCACTTTTATCCATTAATACCAATACTTCTAGGCACATATTATGTAGTTTCAAAACCAACGTTATGTTAGTCATACGTCATACAATGCACAAAAATGATTTAAAATAAAACTATTGTTAGTCCTTCTGAAAGTCTGAAACTTGTCGCGAATGAAATCTTCAGCTTGGATTAACTTAGATTGAATACTGAAGTGAATTTAAAACATCTGCTCATTGATAAGCTATCTCAGGTAAAATTTTTAATGAATAACATGTTGCAAGCATTCCAAAATCACGCATGATTCGGGTCACAGTAAGATAACATATAACAAGATAGCTTATCGTTGTCTTATTAACCCCTCAACCGCACTTTTCATCTCTCTCAGTAAAAACGTTTCAACGACTAGTGAAAACACCGACATCAACAATGCGCGGACCTCATTCAGCGCACAATGAAATCGCCTTAGTCCTCTTAATAGAATTCAAATAGTTCCTAAATGATGTAATTGTTTTTTATTAGTTGTCGTTACGCTAATACGCGTACTCGTGTCATTCTTAATAAACATTTTACTTTGTTTGTGTTATCAATGAGTTTTTTTCCACTTACGATGTTCGCACTGGCTGCTATTGCCAGCTTATTGATAAAAAAATAAACGCTGACGTAAAAAGTAACAGTGTGCCGCGACTTTTTAGGTTCAAAGTTGATTTCTGACTTCAAACCTCATCCGTCAAATTCCTTCGCCATACTCCTTAGTTTGAAAGCTCTAAGCTCTTCACATTTGGTAGAACACTTTTGGTTCATCTAACAAGAGCAAAATTCCTATGTATTTGCCTTGTTACGGTGGCTGGACATAAAATAATAATCCAAGTCGACCCCTCCTTTCATCTCATCATATTTAGCAAGCTCCCAGCCCCCGTCCATGTGGCCCTGCCTTATCTCCGTCCGCCGGGGTAGTATTACACGGTTGCTTGCCTACCTTTTAGGCAATTTAGGTCGTGTCTACACTGCTCTAGACTTACTAACATTAGACTGGAATTAATAGGCTATAAGGTTTTACTGGTTGAAATAATAGCAGTAGAGCAGCTCTTCTTTTTACCTTTTTATACAATTGTGTCCGAAAACTGCACAATACAATGTTAAAGACATTATTTTGCATTGTAAAAAAAAATGTTACACTAGAAAGGTTTGAAAGCCTTGTTTATTTAACCTCAGTTTAATGAAGACCTTACATCCTTGATATATAGTCAAGTTTAATGTTTAGCTACATTGTTTATAGGCAAGGCAGTACGCTAAGGGAGATTTAATAGAAGTTTGTTTATTTTTCTAACGTATGTTTTGTACTTAAATACATTTCTAATATACTTTTGGTATCTCATATGTTAAAAACAGATCTGTTGTATTACTTACATGTTAGCATATTAGGTGCCTTTACCAAACTTAGCCTTAACATATTTTTTTTGTTTTTGTCTTTTCGTACTTTCAAATGTCTGCCCTTATTCCGGTGTTTACTCATAAACCTAGTCTTTTATTATATTGTTTCCTTTTCTGCGCAAAAGTTGTCTCTTTTCGGGCCTACACGTGTCTTGATGGCAAGGCCAAGGTCAATTGTAAGGGTCTGTCTGTACTTTAAGGTCCTCCTTATATACATGTATGCTATTATGTCTTGATAATCTAATAAAGTTTACAAGGCTTTGTTTTAGACGGAGCCTACATACAATGTGAATACATTTTACGATGATACTTTGTTTATTTACTTATGTATACCTTGTGAACTTGAATTATGTATATGCACTTAAGAAGTTTTTTTTGATAGGATTTAAAAAAGTAGGTATTATACTTAAATTAATATTCGCATAAAAGTTTCTATGACAAGCGGTTGGGTTGATCGTCCTCTATCAGTAAATAGTTTATTTTATACTATATTCTTCTTCTATCTTATTCTATCTACTATATATATAAAAATGAATCGTGGTTCGTTAGTCTCGCTAAAACTCGAGATTGGCTGGGCCGATTTAGCTGATATTGGTATTGAAATGTTCGTAGTACTCGGTCGTAGTGTAATTGTAATGTAAGGCGCGATACGAAGTTTGCCGGGACAGCTAATTTAATATAGAAAAGTGCAATAAAATCATTCAATCCTAAAAAAACATAGTACATATCTCCCGGCCGCATGCGGTGTCGTAAGTCGAGCTCTATATCGCTTCTTAGGTTATCTGCGTGCAGCAACCGTGTGGCACGCTGGTTGCTAAGCGTGATTGCCTTCTATTCCGCTGATGATAGATGAAAAGTATACTTATTACTTATTAAATTTTCCATAGCAGCGCACTTGTTTTAACAGAGATTCATATTCCTTAATAATCTTAAAACACTTTTAATTCTTCTTTAGTCGTTCGTAAATAGAATTACGAAGTTGTTTCCTTTCTACAATGTTCATTGTTTAAATACGCGTAACGCGTAATACTAATGATTTTAACCACAGAAATACTAAAACGAGTGCTTTTACATTTCTGTGATTATAAAATACGAGCATTCCCGGCTAACTTCGTTACGCCATAGAATATAAGATTCTAATAAAGACTCTCTTCTCTGCTCTTCTTACACTTTGTTCTTATGACTGTCCAGAATAGGCGAATAAAAAAACTAATAACAACAACAAACAACCTGTCAAAATATGTAAACAACGGAAAAAAATGCACCTTGGGTTACATTATTTGAGTTTAGGTAAGGATCCCAAATTTTTTTGAAAATCTAATATAGCCTATGACACTCGGGGATAGCTTCCCAACAGTGAAATAATTTTTAAAATCGGTTCAGTATTTCCGGAGCCTATTCGATGCAAACAAACAAACAATCAAATCTTTCCTCTTTATTATTGGTGTAGATATAGATTAACTGGATACTTTTATAATACCTATATGTATAATATATTAACTCCAAGCCCTGCAATATTAAAATTAATCACCTTAATTATTTCCCATTCGGCTTCAACATAATCCATAAGGCAGGCCGTAAACTTAATTCTAACAGTGTCATGCAAAACAGGACACATTCGTCTTAAAGTGAAGGGACTGCATGTGCGAGCTGGGGTGGAGTGGAGATATGTGGACATTCGCAGTCACGAGTGTTTGACGTTTAAATATTGTCTTTGAATGCAAAGGTCAGGTGTTGTCGTTGTCGCTAACATAACATAGCATGGTCAGGTTTAGACAGCTTGAAAAGTTGTCCCTAACTCTATCTCCTTGAGGGAGGCCTATGTCCAGCAGTGGACGTCCTACGGCTGAAATGATGATGATGATGATGAACTCTATCTACTTCTCCTTCTTTCTCGTTATATATAAAAATTAATCGTGGTTAGTTAGTCTCGCTAAAACTCGAAAACGGTCTGTCAGATTTAGCTGAATTGATCTTAAAATGTATGTATGTCCAGGGAAGGTTTAAAAGGTAATAAAATATGGAAAAATGGATTTTATGGTTTTATTCAAACTTTTAAAATTAACACGTCTTGGTATTGAAGTGGTTAAAAAAAATACTTATCCTTACCTAGCAAATATAGCCGCCCTGTATACAGGGGCCTTAGTCTCATAAACTTACGATTAAACTTCTATTCTATTAAAATTCTACTATTACTCTATCACGAATTTGGATTGCGATTCTCGAAATTTGATAGTATCTTCATTCTACTAGTCTAACAGGATCAAAGTTACGAGACTCGCAATTTTTGAACCAATCGTGATAGAGTAATAGTAGAATAGTAATAGAATAGAAGTTTAATCGTAAGTTTAATAGACTAAGGCCCCATGTAAGTGTAGGTTTACAGGATTATCTACGCTATCATTAATCAAGATCATGCGATATACTGTCACTTTATGTATATGTTCAATTAACTCCGGCCCTAAGGTAACACCTGGCTCTGCGCACGTTATCACGACTTACTACGTACTGAGAACCGTACAGTTAATAACAAAAGGATTTAGGGAACAATTTCTTAATATTATTATCGTCTTCATATTTAATACGCGCTTACCTAAGCGTAATTTCAACACGCCAAATTATGGTCTCTTTGGACGGGACTTTTTGTAAAATGTATTTCTTAAATTAATTACTTACACAAATTACTTCCTTGTGCAAGCCACTATTTATCATAAACCACAATCAGGTCTCTAATCTAACTGGACTAAAAAATTCCTTATGAATTGCATCTGTGTAGGCTAACCAAAATATTAATATCGAAACTTTCATGCCCATAAATAAAGGTTTTCTGTGTAAAATTTATTGGACCGATCAAGTCCTTTGCGGCTCCCTAGTTACTTGTGATACATTCTGTACAAGGTGTAAGTATAATATGCTCTTATATCACATAGACATTACCTGCAGTTTATTTTAAAACCAACACATGTGGGTCAATGCGACTGTATACCACGTCGTGCCTGTGATCGCAGTGCCACGCCCAGCACTGTCCGTAAATAGAGTTTGATTAAATTGTCTTTCGATTAGAATTAAAATAAAATTGATAAATTATTTCACTTGAGAGTTTGAACTTCATAGTCTTAACCCTTCCGCCCAAGAATTCCTAATATGGTTGAAACACTTTTTTTTTGTAGATTATCTAATAAAAACTGTTTATCAACTTATCAACAAAATGCACGATCAATGCATCTGAAACATTGTAGCACCGACGCGAATCGAAGCCACCTATATATTCGTGCTACTTTTGTGTCATCCGCCAGATTGTTGTTACTCTTATTTACTTAACATATTAGGAAAAGCACTTCTCTAAATACACACCCTCAGTTGCATTTGTTTATTTTGAATCAGCTCCAGCAGTAACAGTTTCAGTCTATTTGCATGTATAACATGCAGCTCATGAAAGTACAATTTAATTTTTCGCGAGCGGGTCTCGCCTTCCTTTTTCATAAAATGCACGTGCACGGATGCGAAATATTTGGTATGCAGTTGACGGTCACGTTATGCAACCTCTGTAGCGAGTGCACGAACCCCATCGGTCGTTCAACCCGTGCAGCTTTCGTTTTAGCTGAAACGGGAAGATGGCTGTGTGCGACGTCATGAAACGCTCACTGAAAGCAGAATGCTTGCTTTCCTCTATTGCAGTTGCTACGTTGAAACTGGTTCTGTATTGTTGTAGAAGAAGTATTATGTTACTTCGTTTCGTCAAAGTGGATTTATTGCATTTGATCGTATTCGTTTAAGTTTCTCAAAGCATACCTTTTAAAAAGAATAGTTTTTACTTGAAATATTCATTTAACATTCATTGATTTTCTTTTATTGCGATCCTTTGTTAATCTAATCATACAATTTAATTTCCTTTCTCGATCATCTTGGAAATGCGATCATTTTACCCATTATCCGAATCTACTAGTGGAGCTCGCGTTATACTGAGGCAAGCAAAATATACCCGAGGGAGGGTCATAGCCTGTGACGTCATACGATCGGGGTCCGTCGGAATTACTCAATTGTCGTCTGGTCCCCCGAGACCTTGGCGGTTTATTGCCAAAGATTATCCGCGTTAATTTTTGACAAAACATATGTATTTTTAACCGGGTTCTAGAGTGCACAAGCATTTTTTGCGTCTTTTTATTTAAACGTTTCCTTGTTCAATTTTCGTCTTTGGAAATTATAAAAAAATGCAAATTTTGAAGTCACCACTATTCTCAAACGGTTTGGTACAGTCACTCAGTCATATCGTATGAGTTTTTATAAAATAAAATTTGTTAAAAACAAATTTCCGTTGTTTACGTCCGACCAACCAACAAAAATCCGAAGATTCTTTAGCAGTAATTGCGCTTTTCTTACTAGCCTTATACAATGTTCGTGAAATGGCTTGAAATCGCGTCTCATTCATTCACTCATTGGCAAGCTAAATCACAATTTAGCACCGGTCATCGCTCCTATTAATTTTGCTGCTCTGTCTTCCAAAGTATGTTAGATCTTAAGAAATATCAGTAGTGGTTGTTATCGCAAAATGCCGTTGCCATTCACTGAGTGATCTCGTGACTGACATGCTGAATCTAAATTAAAGAAACCAGTACTTGTTGACTGCTCTAACCCGTTTGACTTGTTCCGAAGTTGTAAGAAGTAACTATCATCATCCATCTTCGGGCTTGTACTAAATTTGATTTTACAAAAGAAAGATTTTAATGATTCGAGCGAATGCGGACTAAGCCTTCTTTTTTAATAATTAATTTTAATATATAAAAAAAGTGTATTTCTTTATCACAATCTCAATTGCGTTAGAGATTTGCAAAATCTGGCTACTACGCTGGCCGATTATCCTTAGTTTATTGAATTGGGCTTAATCGACTGTGAAATTTGAACTTGATAATATAGCAAGCAATTTGGTAGTAATTTTTATATAAATTATTCATTACCTTTTTGAGTAAATTGGCATAACTGAGTCACTCCCTGGTTACTATCCAATGATGTAACACGGTTAAAGCAGTGGTGCAACGTTTCGAAACTCACTCACGCAGCCACCATAAGTACTCTCAAATTTTCCTTACTTGGCTTGAAACTATTTAAATTTACTTAACTTTAACTATCCTAGTATTATCCCGTATCAAACCATATTATGAATCATTGATTACAACTCATATACCGGCAGCGGCCCCCGCGATAGTTGTCACGTAGTCAGACAGACCGCGTGGGGTGTCCTGTCCCGCCCAAGACGAGACATGCTTTCACATTCTGCATTCCTAGTACTTCATGATGAATTCTACTTTCCTTGTTTACAAGAAAATTTATATCATTTGTTTGAAAACTAAACAATTTCGTCAAAAATGTTTATTACAACAGTTTAGATTTATCCTGCTGGGGGTGCGATTTTTCTAGATTGACCAATAATTTCGTCATACCTGGCGTAGTGTTTTGAAATCGTTTTTCGCGCATCGCGCATGCTTCCTGTTGGTTCCATAGCTGATTTTGAGAGGGTCCCGTTCAGTTCTATTCAGGTTTTCGGAGAAAACTGATATTCTCCTAGTTGCGCTAGTTACAAGAAGAATATAAAAATACCAGAGTATTGAATTTAAGAAAAAGTTTAGTTATTAAGTACTTACTTTTTTGTAAAGGTAGGTGAAACATATAAGTTGTTTTGTTTTTTTTTGGTAAAACATTGTGTTTTTTTTTATCAGTGCCGAGATGAGGACGTTGTAAGCTCTTACACGTCTTAGTCAATATACTTAGTATAAAATAAAGTCGCATTCCGCGTCTGTCCCTATGTATGATTTAATCTTTAAAACTTCGCAACGGATTTTAATGCGGTGTTTTTTTATAGATAGAGTGATTCAAGAGGAAGGTTTATAAGTAAAATACATACACAAAATAGTAATAGGTTAGGCGGTACGAAGTTCGCCGGGTCGTCTAGTTAATAATATTACAAAATTTAATCAATTCAATACGAATTTTTAATTTTAGGTCCAATCAACAAATCGTTGCAGACACAGCAAGCTTCGTGTTACATGAATGTTGACTAAAGAATAACGATCATTGCAGTTCTAGATGCAGTTGCACTTGCAAAATACTATGAAGTGCCAGACCGTGCTTGCATCTTTAGTTTTAAGCTCAAGGAAGTCATAACTAAATTTAAAAATTATACATAGCCGCGCATTGATTTTTAATATAAATTTATATTAACTGAATTTATATCTTTCAACCAATATAATGTGAATTTATATCTTGCAAATTTTATATTCACCTAACACATTTATAACGTGCATATATACGTACATAGGTACTAATTATGTAGCAGTTAAATACACGTATAGTCGAAATACCCAGTAAGATTAATGTTCATCAGCGGATGTTTTCTAAAATAAACAAATAAATTTTGGCCACCTTAAAATAGCAGACAAATTTTCTGCCAATTTTTACATGTGAGCTTTAAACTTTCACATATTAATATTTTGTAGTTAATAATTTTTCCAGAATATACCTCTAAATTAAAAAGTCAGACAGGTTAACCTGTTCCTAATATTTGTAACAAGCCCAAATAGATGCCAATAATACTAAACCAAATTTATGACCACTAGACAATTAAGTCAATTCAACAATCGACGGTGACGCCCGCTGCTACTTGTATCACATTATAAAATTAAAAATAGTTGTGCTAGAAAATATTTTAATTACACTTTTCATTTACTGGCTGATGTACTTTAACTACGCGGGAATAAACGAATCCGTCGGTCCCTCTGGAACCGGCTCATAATATTTATTGATGTTGTGGTTCCATAGTCGACATGGAAAAAAATGCAACCGATAACCTTAGCCGTGTTTATCACGTTGCTATACTATGATAGGTCCATGTCAGGGACTGCTTTAGAGGCAGATATTTCAGCTTAAATTATCTTAACGCCCGATTGCCGAATGAGCGGGTCTTCTGTAATTTATCGCAAGTAATTCGTTGATACGATGATAGTATCACGTCGCGTGGATGTGTAGTGTATGTGGTTAGGTAGTAAAATCGCGTGACGATTGCGCCGCCTGCCGCCGCGCCGCCATTCGCGCCACGGACTCCGCGACAAGCGCACTGCAGGCCCCCGGCCACCCTCGTCGATCAGCTGTTACGAGACTTACTACGAAAAGGCAAAAACAACAAAGCATAAACAAAAATCTATATACCTCGTGAAGACCCAAAAATGGTAAGGGTGAAGTGACAAGTGCCCCGTGAACGATTTGTGCAACTTTTTTAAAAGTGTCTTTGCAAATTGCAATGTGTTCCATGCTGTTTTCCTCTAGTGATCGGCTTACATTGAATGGAACAGGCGGGCAGTGCAACGAATAAGTTATTGCGATGCAATCTCGCGTCTAGATAAATAAACAATTTAGCTAGTGGCTTCGCCAAAACAAGTATTGCATAACTTTTTGCGTGTATTTTCCTCAGAGGTGTTTTTCTACATTGTGTCTATAAAGATTTTGTTTGGTTTTGTAGTTCAGTACTAATCTTTGCGCTTCTTATCAGCTAACGTTTTTGTCATTATTTCATAGTGTCTCTTGATATTATCTTTAAAGTGCGGCCCATTTTATCATCGTTAGCGTGTTGTCATAAAGTTGTTCGTGCCTGATCGGCTTAAATTTTTCATAAATTATAGCGTTCTGCATACCAATGGCAGTTTAGTGCGTTTTTCTCAGCAGCCCGTGCATCTTGCTTGTCTCGTTTGCGACGCCGGCTGGCATCACTAATTTTAGACATCCCGCCCCCGCCCCGCTCCCCGTTCTTATATAACACCTCGGCCTTGACTCCCGCGCCGCCGCCGCCCGCCGCCGCCGCTGCTGCGTCCACGCCGCCCCGCCTGTGCGCTGCCGCGTCATTTACGGAGACATCAATTGCGTCTTCACCAACTTTTTCTTCATTGACAACTATGTCAACCACTAATTCATCGGTTACCTTGATCACTTTATTAATTTCTTTTTTCTATTTTTGTTGCAATAATATGATGCTCGATTTCTACATTAATTATAGTGCAGGTAGGCGTTTAGTTAATCTAAGCAAACATCGTCTTTACTGTGACACCGTTGTCTAGCTGGTGAATTCGATGAGTGAAGGGATCTCTGATAAGATAAATACATTTTCTCAAGCCTGATAAGATAACATTATTTTATCGGGTTAGGTACCTTCCTGGTGTGATAACAATGTACTGCTACGAATAGCGTGGCGTGATACGGCATCGAAGATTATATACGATACGTTGGTGTTAATAATGTCTACTCAAGTTCCATTAGCATATTTACCTGCACTATTGACAATGTTACGGTTCATTACTATTCTAAAGAATTAGTACCTACCACCATTTAAATATGATTTAAGTATGTGTTTATTTTAAAATGGGAATTATCTTATTCATCCAGTTTAATGAATCTGAATAAACCATCAATTAATCTCTTAATTAAGTAGATACACAAATCTTGGTATAAAGTAGCGACTCAATCTCGACCTTTGGTATTTAAAATTTTATGTAACATGACTGGCAATTCAGGCCGAAATGTGATCGAGTTCGGCCTCGACCACGGATTCGCTTTGTCCGTCAAAAGAATCACGGCCAAGGCCACTCCGTCGACGAGGCCGGAACAGCTGCTCCTTAGAAAATTGGAAAACTATCACGAAAGACGAGATAAAATTTGTATTTGCATTTTTTTTAATTGATTACGATGCACAGTTAAACATTTGGTACGTCTGTGCTGCTTCGAATCGATAAGGTATGTTTTGACTGCGCGCGCATCTACTTTCACTGCTCTTCTGGTGAATGGTGCGTCTGTGGTGGAAGCTCAACACGCTTAGGCCACCCCGAGGGTGGCAAGGTCGCCCACAAGGCCGTCTGTACGCATATCTCTTTCCACCAAAATCTTTCTTTTCCAAACTGTCTCGCTTGCTGAAATCCACTTTCCAGAATCACGCGTGAGTGAAATTCTGAACAAAATACTTCCCTCTTGCAATTTAGGACTGCGAAGTGATTGCCATCGTTTTTCGCGCTGCGTCACGTTAAATAACATCGTCCTACTGTACTTCTGCCAAACATGATTATGTTAATAGTTACGGGAGCCTAATAAAAAACGTTTTGTTATTTCGTTCTGGTTGTAATTTTCCATTGGAGTTAGAAATAACTTTATCGGTTAGGGTCGCCAAAAACTTGAACTTCTTGTTAGCTATATTGCTGGTCAACAATATCGTTATCCTCACGTCTATTATCGCTAGATGAGAGATCATTGACGCAAGTGTCCCCCGCTACTTTACACTTTGGGTCATCATATACTTTATTATTAATGTTGTTAATTGATCATTTCTCGTTATCTATTTTATGTGGTTGCACTCGAGACTCCATAATCTCTTTATCACGTTTATTCTCTGCGTTTATCAAACAAGCGCCAGCTTCAACTTGGAAAAGACGCATTAAGTGATGCTCTTAGTAGTTTTGGTTTCATATTTCCGCTTTCTTTCTTAACTTAATTAACTTATCCACACGGTGAGAACTTGTAACCTTTTAATCCTTCATTAAATCTCTGATCATAACCTAATTTCATCTTTTTGGAATCGAAAAATAATTCTGGACCTTTTGAGGCGAAACAAATTAACGCTGGCTACAAGAAATGCACAAGCGAAATCGTTCAATAAATTTCTGTACTTCGGCCTTGAAAGTTTTTGATTCGTTGGCAGCGACAACTAACTTGACTGTTCTCATCTCTTTTCTTGTTGCAATTCCTACTCTTTAGCCTTTTTCATTTATACAATTGTGTCTGCCAACTAATAACCAGAAAGATATCTTTACGTCGGCAGAAATGAATGTGTGGCAAATCGCGTTGTAAAAGCCCGAGTGGGCGATTACCGCATTGTTTGTTTTGTCCGCAGCGGTATCGAGTGCAAAGATGAGGTGTTTGCTGCTCATCAGCTGCAGCAGGTTGAGCTGAAGCCGACAGTGAGCCAGCCCGCGCTACCCGCACTTACCCCCGCAATCGTACTACCAGATGTCAAGTTTTGCACTGCGCCACCGCTAGATATTCCGAACGGCGCTATCGTTTCTATTGTTCCTCAAGAAGAGGAGCGTCCCATTCCTGTAACTGAGCTAATATTTGCTCCAAGAAAGAAAGAGATGAATAAGGGATTTTTGATGTTCTCTCAAGAAGAGGGGCTCACAAGTGAGTGCAGCGTAATTTATAAGCTGTTACATTGCATTGTTGTTGTTTACTTTCTAGCTGGTGAAGCAGAGAGTTTTGCTTATCTGTTCAATTTTATTTCAGTGCTTAAAGACGAGCCGGAAGATCTTACTCATTTGGCGCCGACTGCCGGCGACGCCTGCATTCCCCTTGAGAATAGCCCTTTTGACATGTTCGATGAGTTCATACTAAACGACAACTACTGCAGCCTGCTTGGAGACGACCTTGCCAATGGTTCACCAGTTGACTCTCTGTCGACGGATCCCTTAATTTTATCGTCTCCGGAACCTCAGGTACAAACAAATGTCTAAATTCATATTATAATAATTATATAAGTAACTATTTTCATAGAAGGTTTATTTATGATATGAACCACTTTTTTCAGGAGACGGATTCCTCATGTGAACAGTCATCATTACTAACAGAATTATCGTTAGACGCATTCGATAGTACGAGGTCGGATTGCGATAGGGACGATGGAAAGTCCCCCTTCATACCATTATCAGATGAACTGCCGGTCTTAGAACCGGCAGTCATGTGGGGAGCGTTGCCTGACAATGTTAGTCTTGCTAGGCCACAACCATCGGAACCCCAGCCAACGTCCAATGCACCAGCATTGCAACGTCTCCTTGCGGCGCCGCCCACCGGCCCGCCACCTCAAGATATAATTACCAACATATACTCAGATCAAGGTACTAGTAATGTTAGATACATGATACTCTGATACATTACTTGTAAACCAAAGGTTACCCTGGGAATTTCTTTTAGGTCTTATCTCAAGCAGAAATGTGACGACATGGGACACGGGAGTGAAGCGAGTGATGAAAACAGCGGAGGAGCCATGCGCAAAGCGGGTGAAGCGCAGTCCTTCACCAGCTCGGAAGTCCAGCGTCCTCATGAACCTCCTGGTGAGCGGGTGTGACGTGGACGCGGGGTATATCTGCATGGTGCAGTGCCGGCCGCGCCCCAAGCCCCACGCCCGGGCCTGAGCCGCGTGCAGGGACCCCCCCACCTGAACTGTGATATAACGCGTCCAGTGTTCGGTCCGTAGACACGCGTAGAACGATGCTCGCCCTGGCAACTCAAGATACGAGTGAATGTGATACATTATATTTTTTCCTAAATTGTTTAGTTCCTATGCTACAGCTGAGTCAACAGTCAACACGCGTTCAGAATGCCCCGGGCGAGCGAGACTGTTAGCGCTACGACTGGTTAGATATAATCTTTCGCAGACATTAACGTGCTATGCCTGAAAGGCGTTAAAAGATATAAATTTTGTAATTTAGGTGTTTCATTCTATTTGTTAGGTTAAGTGTCAAAGTTGAGCAATACGTTCGTTAACGCTTATTATAAATGAAATGCGCATATCGCGGTACTCATGTGATGATGCTGCTCCTAGGTTAGGTACGGCCCGCCGCGCCGCCCCGCCGCCGCCGCCGCCGCCGCCGCGCACTCAGTCTTATGTTTAAGAACCGAAGTCAATAGTTCGATTATAGTTTTTGTTAGTCGTTGTTGTTAAAAGTGACTATGCAATGTTTTTATAATGTTATGTTTTAGTATGCTTGATTTGTTTGAGGATTTATTCAAAGTGTGCTGCCTGACGAAAAAACCCTTAAATTAAGGAAAAAACAATATTTTGTCAGTAAGCACACTCAAGATTGCGTTTTTTTATATTTTTAATAGTATTAGTCCATGAGTAGCATTTAGGGTCAAGACAGTATACTTGAGTCGGATAGAATAACGTTTACTGCCAAATTATTATAAAGTACAACTTAGAACGAGGTAGATTTTGTTTCTGTTATTGTTCAGTTTTTTTTTTATAATATTTAATTAAGGTATCGAATGAGAATCACGAATCTTTTTGATGTTGATACATACATATGTAAATGCATGTATTTTTATTTTGGTTCATCAATTAAATATCTTATACTATAAAATAATGATAGAAACATTAGCATACTCGAAATATAGCTATAGAAACTGCTTGACAAATGTAATTTATTTTAGAGTTAGGACGGCAGAATTCAAGATTTTATAGAAAGTATATTTATTAATCGTGTACACATCTCAAATTTTATCACTATTGTTTTACAGTATATTTTATTGTATAAGTACAATTGTATTTAGAGACATTTTACGCAGTATAAATCTATATAGATTTGAAAGAAATAAAAGAAACAAACTACGAAAAAATATTAAAAGTAGTAATGGTAAAAAGGTGCATATTTATTTTATTTTCCCACTCCTATCCTCCAAGTACCCTAAATCGTTGTCACTGTGGCTAAAACATGTAGGTTATAAATTAAAAAAAAATAAACATTGATAGGTACGTAATTTCAGTAAAAAAATAAGGTATTTGAGATTTCAGTAGGGACGTTAGCCTTGACTACAGAAAACAAAAGAATTATTCTAACTCTATAAAATGGCAATTAAAGAGGCATAAAATAGTTTAAATAATGAATACATACCTAACATTTAGAAGTTTTTCTTCGATTGAATGGAAATATAAGTATTTAAATCTCAATGAGCATATACATTCTAAATATTGTTTATTATTTTGCTAAGCAGCACGGACGACCTACTGCACTGTAAATAATATTTTATTATAATCTCAAATACGTATACATAATTTTCTTAATTTTAATTAAGTGCAAAACTACAAAACATAGGCATTAAGATAGTAGCGCTAGCAAATAGCAATCAGACCATAAAGGGTTATCAATGTTTTTAGGGAAGCATCAATTCCAGCTTATTAAAATTTATGGAGTTTACGTAGAATGGTACATTTACGTTTAAATTTTAATGGTAACAGTTATAGAACAAATAAATAATTTGTTACTTATTCTAATTTAAATAGTTATTTAAATCAATACATAGTATGAAATAATGTCGCTTTCCGCGTCTGTACCTATGTATGCTTATATCTTTAAAACTATGCAGCGGTTTTTTTGAATTAATAGAGCGATTCAGGAGGAAGGTTTGTAAGTATAATACATGCACAAGATTGTAAAAGGTAAAGCGGTATTAAGTTCGCCGGGTCGACTAGTTAATAATAAATTACTGAGCGATGTATTCAGTAGCCTCTTATCTCACTTTACTGGGCTCGATCGCCAAGTTACAGAATCTAATCAATGACTCAATTTAAAAAACGGATAATGATTGCAGTAATGCGGTAACAAATAAACATTAATGTACTATCTGTCTACGATCAAATTAAATGTTTTGATAACAATTTCTCGGCAATAGTGGTAGATACATATTTTTCCCCCTTAATAATAAAAAAAAACAAGTAAATACCTAAGTAATTTTATAATATCCACCTAGATAATCACGTAGGTAGTGGTAGAGTCTGGCTAACAAAATATATGTTATGAAATCAATAAAAATAATGAAAGAAATGCAACACTATCTGGTGTTTGAGAAATCGGTATTTTTTAATAATCTAGCTTACAACTCACAGAAACTTGAGTCCTAAATTTGTTAAAAGAAATCAGCTCTACATTTTGTCCATTTTAATCCATTAGCTGTTCTGTGTATTTTGTATGGATGTTTCATTGATTAAAAAGAAAATTAAGAAAATATTTTATGTTGCCATTTGAAGAAACACCAGTCTATACTTTTAAAGAATAGAGGATAATCGCGTGGTAGATAAGAGTTAAGTTTTTTTATAGGATTCTTTAATGCCTACTTGCGGCCGAGGTTTAACGGCCGAAGACGTGAATTAATGGCCTGAACTGAAATACCAATTAACTTAGAGTACTCTGCAACAATTACAAGTAAATTGACTAAAAATCCTTTTAAGGATTCATTTAGCGTTTATTTTCAAAGATTGATATATTGATGACATGTCATGTTACTCAAAGGGCTAGACCACACACAAGTTACTGAATGACCACTTATGGTATGGTAACTTAATGCGTAATGTGCCAACTAATGTATAAACGAGTGTGTTTCTTGTATGCACTCTTAACAGGATGGAATGCCGGCAAATTATGTTTGGGATAATCAGTAGTATAATGGTACGAATACACTAAAATAGTGTGCAGAACATTTTCTGTGCGAGCGAACTTACCGCAACACGTACTTAGTGTGTAAGTATTTATAGTAATTGTTAGCTTGAGTGACTTCACTAAAACAAACATTTGCCCTAAAAATGGGTGGTCAGATAAGATCGTCAGCTTATATAATATAGCAGAAAAAGTGTTTATTTACCAAGACCTCTAAAAGTATTTACCATTTTCTATTGTAAAGGGAAATCTGGGGAATTAACAAAACCAAATAACGTATAAGGAGGTTCCTTTGTGCTCTTGATTCAGAGCGACGATTTAATCTTGCGATTAACACCTAGGCTTTGCTTATTCTTGATTTCATATCAATAATAATGCAGTTACTCTTAATGTAGGTTTATACCTACTTTTAATTATAGAATAAAACTGGATCCAATAAGGTTTTATGTTTTGTCCTCGAAAGGTCTTTACGACTCGATAAGGTCCCGACTCATCCCGCCAGCGCGCACAGAAAGTGACCCTAGGGATAATATTCTTCGTCCCGCAGTTTATTGCGGATGACTTTAGTTTTTTTTATTGTCCGCTGTAGGCCTTAAAACTATGGGCTCTACTTTTCTTAACCTCATACAACTGTTTTAAAACATAGTATAATTTGGGTAAGAGTCGGTTAAAATAAAAGCCTTTTTTTATTGTAAGATATTCTTATAATATTTTTTATCGTACTTATGTTTACTGTATTATCATTATTATATCAATAGTTAGACGTCAATTGGTGGGCAAAGATCTATCACAATACTTTATATGTAGTTCATTGTAAAAAATCTCATGTGAGTAAGCAAATTCTATAAAAACAAGCTGCCAGCAACAGGCAGTAAATCAATTTATTCCACTGTGTCGCAGCGAGATTTTATAGCAACTCACACTCTCGGTTTGAACACATGAACATGATCTTCCATTCATAATAATAATAAGTAATAAAAAATAATAAGTTTAAATTTAGTCTATTGATATTTGATTACGAAATATCAATAGCGATTCCATTCCTATTTGTTAGGAAATTGTAGCTTACCTAGAGAAACATTTATCTTAGACTTTGCCTTTTCATAGTTTTTCAGATGAAAATGCGATTTTCTATTGTGACCATTCCAAATTGATAAAGATCTCTACTAGGTTATATTTAGGTTTATACACAGTTCAATAGTTGACGCGTCCATTAACCTGTACGTGAAAAGTTGTAATGTTTTTTGGTCATATCTTGTGACGAACTCCTTGTACTTGTAGGGAGTGTGAATGCAATGTACTTAATAGGTACAAATGCACATAGGCGAAGAGGTCGCTCAACTGTTACAAATTATTTGCTCTGTAAATATCTGAGCACCTTGTAGTGTACCGTATATTAGAGAATTTCTTAAGTAAGTTTATAAGTACTAATTTAAAAAAAAAAAACAAAAAATTCGACAACAAAATGATGCCATAAAACATTTCATTTCCAGCATGCAATCTTGGATTTTATTATTCGCTTTGTTCCGATATTCTTTGCTATTGTTTTTGTTAAATATTTCTTATAATGCTCCTAAAGAAAAGTATATAATGTAATCAAAAAACAACTTTGCAAGATTCGACTGCTTTTATATAATATTATAGCTGGCGTCTATATGTAACATACCTACATAGTTCGTAATTTTACTGAGTCTCGGCGCCCGGGTTCTTTTTATGTATCTTATCCAGGATATTCCGCAATCCGCAATGTTCTAGTCTAGATTCAAAATAATGTCAATTGCGGTACGTCAACCTCTACATGGTTTGGAGAAAATCTCGGATTTCCAAGAAGAATATACCTACTCGTATGTAGTTATATGGTTAAGTATAAGTAGGTCGCTTCAGTTCATAAGAATTGCAAAACTTTTTGGTTCTTTTGGATTGGACAGGAATACAATGATAATATTAGATGTAGGCGTTTACTTTGAGATTTAAATAGAGTGTAGGCAAGGCTGTCCATTTCAATGTACCAGACTAACGTTAACGAATTAAAGATTGTTAAAATAAATTGGTACCCCTTGTAAGTAGAGAGCATCTAGAGTATGACTGTTGCTGTTGCCACAAAACGACGACAACGATTTTCCTAGTTCCTGAATTCCTCTTCCGACATCCTAAATATGCACCTTTTCGACCTACCCTTTTTTTATATATGACAAATTATTTGCTGAATACTATTGTGAATATGATGCGTGGTTTTCGATTTCTTCTTTAATATACAGTCTTGCATTCGTATAGGTATTTATCGACAATATCGAATTGAAACTAGTTTCTCAACATTCGGCTTCAACAGAAAAAAGTGCTTGATGAGTTTATAATAATCATACGGATATTCTACCTTCTATGAAAAAAACATAACAATAACCTAAATTCAATGTTAAATTCCAGGATGTTACGCAACCACAAGCTCGCCAAACAACTCAGCAGCTGATCCGAAACTACCAGCAAGTTTTGAACGGACAAAGGACCAACAACCCCGTGATAGCACTGAGCAGGGAGTTGATAAAACAACCGGAGCAACCACCGCCCACCTTCATACGGAGGATGGTGCCGAAGAGCATGTCGCCCCTGAGCTTAAACGTGGGCAGCCCTTACAGTCCAGGGTACAGCCCGTCAGTCAGCCCGGCTCGGATGGAGCGCCCCAGTCCGTATTCTACGCCAGAAACTATGTCACCAGCTGGTAAGTTTATTAATATTTTCCCATGTATCTAATCAAGATAAGAATAAAGACATGTGTAGATGGAATAATAGAAGATTGATCTTGTTTTCTCGAGAAAACTACTGAAATGATTTGCCTGAAATTTGGATAAGATAATAAGATAGCTGATACCAATCATCTACATGAACGTTTTAACAAAGGCAAATCAAACTTAGAAAAACTGTGTCTTTTTGCTATCATCTGCTGAATAATACATTTTAATTGGTCAACTTACCCATGAACCTAATACAAAAAAATATGCTAAAAATGTATTTTTATCACTTGTTTTCAGCTAAATACATGTACAGTCCCGGCCAAAAGCTACTCTCACCAGGCGGGATCCTGAACAGCGACCCGTACCTCTCGAACAAGATGCAAACAAGTCCAGGGATCGTCCAGTCGCCGATAGAAGCCCTCTTAGACCCCAGCATGAACCTCGGTCAGACAGACTTCTGGACTGATGCCGAAATGTTGCAGAACACGAGCGATCTTCTCCTTGCTTTGGATGATGTTAAGCTGGTCTAGTTGAAAGGAAAACTACAGAATAGGGGTGTGTTTTAACCAGAGATTCGTAGCGTGTTTTAACAACCAATAGAATCACTTTCTTTACCTAGAAACGAGAGAATATAGTGATTTCATTGGCTTTTAAAAACACATTCCTCGCTCCGCATCTCTGGTCAAAACGCTTCCTAATGTTGTTGGTATCGAACTAGTTTTACCGTCAGTTACGTCAACCATGCAACAGGATGATGCATGGCACCCTAAATCGCGCCTACGAAGTATCTCACAGGTTTATTTGACTAATCTTCTAAAAACGGCTATGTCCGTCCGTATCTTTGATAAACAATACTTTTTTATTTATAAAAAAAAAAACAGTTCCATTTAAGAAAATCATTGCCTCTGTATACTTAGTTCTAATAAAAATATTTCTTCTTATTGAACACTTGAGTAAATACTATTCAGAGAGGTACAGACATTTTCCTTGAATTTCATGGCATTGTCAGTTTAAACTGCCTTTAATGCATTTTATTCCGGCATTTCACTAGCCTAGTATGTTTCTTTTTGATTTAATCTCCACCTGTTCATTATTTTCTTGTTGAAAAATAATGGTAATTTTATAGTTTTAATCACAATTACTCAAAATTATAAGCCGCAATATAGTTAATTTTTTATTTCAAAATTATTGGTAATTTGATTTTTTTTTTTTCAGACTAAAAATAGTTAGGTATCGAAATTGTGTGTTAAAATTTTCTTTTGGTCTTCCTTATTACATAACTGATTGATTAGTAAATGATGCTAAGAACATCCTATATATTGAAATAGGATAAAATTTAAGTAGAGATTGTTAAGATTGTGGGATACTGTGATTTAATTAATCAGGGATTTACTTAGTAAAAAAATATTTATCTGTCAACTACAGATACAAAATCTAATTTTAGTCAGAGATAGGCATAGAAACATTTTGGTAAATTTGTAAACTTTCATTAGTTCTTTGCAATACGTGTAACAATACTCCAGACATCTGAAAATGGTTGTCATAATTCACGACTATATATGTATATGTTTTTGTGCTATATTACTAATCTAACATAACAATAATAATTTTATTAATATAGCTTTATTATGTAAGACAATTTAATGATATTTGGCTTGAAAACGGATTAGAGTTGAGTTTAATGATCAAATTATATAAATAAAATGTTTTATCTTTAGTTTTAGGAATAGTTTTATCATTTAATATGTATAACTCGAATAATTTGCGAGTTAATAAGCCGGTACATTTCATTTACTTTTTATAATGTACCTATTGTTAGGACATTTTTTTACATACATAAAAAGTACAATATGAATTAAGTAAATGCAAGTTATTCATTCTCATAGTTTTAGGTTATGAACATGATTGTATTACATATTTTGTTTTATTAGACTTCTGTAACTATCTGATATATTTGATAAATAACACGTTCATGTATTTATAATATACTAGTCGAACCGGCGAACTTCGTACCGCCTAACATTTATTATCATGTGCTGTTTGTATTATACTTGTTTATAAACTATCATCTCGAATCGCTATATCTACTTATATTAAAAAATAAAAGAAGGACTGACGCGGGAAGCGACTTTATTTTATGCTATGTATTGATATAAATACCTTCTTAAGTTTTCATACCTTAATTCTCAAAGGCGCACAATATTTATTAGTTTATTTTTCGTACTGAATACGCTCACATATTATTTATTCAGCTATATTCTGTATATTTTTTTAAAATTATGTACTTTAATGCTGCATTCAATCAGTGTTCAAAACTAAAAAAATAGCTTGTGTATATTCCTTATGAAACGGGACAACATACCTACATATTGGGTAGGTACTGCTGCCGATTTTCTTAAACAAAAATGCTACCTATATTTCATGCTACCTGTATCTAATGCTACCTATAGCTTGGCACAAAACTCCAAAAAATAATGGGGACGCCACAGGTAGACAACATAAAAAATCAAAAAATTAACGATCTGTTTCTTAACATTTTTTTTTAGTTTAATTAATGGAAATGTTGACATCTTGAATTAAATGTCTGGAATAATAGGTACTGGAAATAGAATACTTATAAAAATATTTAAAGATTAATGGTATTTTTTTTATTTTAAAACCATGGAAATGGATGGCCCTTTTTTAATGCGGGGAAACTCCTAACAAGTACCCTGCAGCCCCTGGGGGAGCAGCAGGGTTATGTGGGGTTCGCACCCACTAAAACCCCGCCGGTGTCCTTAACGGCTGTTAGCAAGGGGGTCACGGGAGATATTTCAATCTTTATGTTCAACTCTGCGACATAATGGATGGGCCTTGAAGATTCTGTTCTGAGGAACTGAACGTGCCATTTGAAATTTTATATGATTGAGATGAGATATGAGACATTAAATTATAATTAAAACCATGAACGAAAAAACACAACTTGTGTTATTGTGGTGTGGTCACGATCTGGGGTACTATTTCGGCCACATTTGCAACATTGCTTTTCGTCCTCTAAAGTGTCAAAGTCAATACAAAAAAAAAAACGCAAAAAGGACGCATATCGATATTGCAAAAGCGGCCGTAATAGGGCCTCTGTTATCATGATCATGACCACAATTTCGTGTCAATATACCCACGATTGAAGGGTATCTATAAAAAGTACATAATATGTATCTTTCTCTTTTTTAATTTGACTAGGCTTTCAATATGGTAATAGAATTTAAATATATTTTTTTTTATTCGTCAAGGTTCTAAGTAATTAAGGTGAAATGTAAATAAGACATTGTAAATTAAGTAGGAATTAAAATAAAATAAATCATTGTTGTCACCCACTACTAATCATTTGTTTGTTTTACATGCTATCAGTGAGGTGGGAAAACGCTACGCTACTCATACGCTACTATACTACATAATACTTCAGAAATCTTTGCATGCTATGCTAGGATTGGATACACACATAGTAGATTCTTAGACATAGTAGGATAATCTCATGATAATATCAAAGAGGTTAGAAACCGCCGCTTTAATCAGAGGATAATATGTTTTGTACCTAAGGGCTTACATGGTGCGAAACTAGCGCCACTCTCGATAAATAATAATTATCTTCTAAACCATGGCCGAAATAAAAAATATGCGTCTTTGACTCCCTAGATAATCTTGCTTTTGTTAGCTTTGAGGATAATGATCTAAGTAACTCAATTCGCCTACATTTATTTCATAAGTTTACTGTTTAGATTATTTTAACTAGGTACTTCCATCACACGCTAGGACTCGCCTGGGATCGGACCACCCTAGAAGAAAATAACCTACTGAAGACTTGGCTGTATGGACTTTGTTCTTTTGCGTGCCCTGAAGGGGCGAATAAAAAAATCAATAAACAACATTATTCATTCATTCCCAGGACTTTTTAGCGCGAAGCGAAAGAAAAATGTCGGGCTTTTATTTCTCATTTTCTTTATTAGTTTTCCATGGCTATTACTCTGCTATTGTGGTGGAATTAGTGTAATAATGTGCCCTTTATGGAGAACTGTCTGTTGAATTTAGAAATAGAGGAAGGCGCTCCCGAACAATTCTGATCGATGTTCCGCGAAAAAGTCCGTGTGATGAAACATTGAAATGTGAGACCACCCTCACAGTTAGGAACCTAGGTTAAGGAAAACAAAGAATCAAACTACAGAAGACTTGATTACGCAATAAACTAATAAAGAGTTGGCTGTATGGACTAAGTTCCTTTGCCTGCTCAGAATGGGCGAATTTAAAAACAATATTCATTCACTCATTCCTTTCTGACAGAAAGTTGACAGCTGTAAAACAACAGCAAGCAGCTAAAAAAAACAAATAAATTTAGTTTGAGAAAGGGTGCAAAAGAGAAGTCTTGCTTGTGTGAAAATAAAATAAAAATAATTCCATTGTATAGTGATTTTGCCTTAGTTTTTATGTGAAACTATATTTTAAGCCTCAGTAATGCGGTGAACTTCGATATTCTGAATTATTGCGTTGTCATGGCTTCATCAACGCCAAAGCAAGTAACCAACGGTAATGCGGCACAGAACGGTAATTTGGGGAAAAGGAAGAAAAATAGAAGTACCAAAGGCTCCTATTTGAATAAGTGGCTAGACAAAACCATGAGTCACATTCAGGACTCTACCCCGAGTATGGAAACTTTCGCCTCATTCATGAATCCACCAGTTAACTGGCAGAATTCACAGTTGGTACCTGGGTTCGACCCGTGCAGGTTTAACTTATACGCCTGCTCGACAGAGCCTATGTCCCTGCCCACGCTCCCCACCTATTACAATCCTGCAGCTTTTGCGGCTGTCTGTCCGGACTACCGCTTCGTGCAGAGCGAGAATAAGAGCATCCAAGTTCAGAGGCCCCGGCAGCGGCGACGGAGTGATCACAAGGCCGAGGAGGTGCCTAGTACGCCGCTGGAGAGCCGCTCACCCAGCGGCACACTCAAAGTTAACTACATGCAGTCAAAACACTTTTCTGACAGTCAGGACTTTGCAAGCCTTCCCCCAATTGTCACATCTGCAGGTGACACTACTTCTAACAGTGACATGAATGCAAACGAGAAAGAAGATGGCTGCAGGCGGTATAGTGACCCCTGTGTGCAAGGGTTGCCAGATGTGGCACGGCCTGCGAATGGGGACGACAATTCAGATTCTGGTGGTAGCTCTGACGTTTCTGGCAGTCATGTTGGTAATCGCCTACTGGCCTGTCTTCTTGACCAGATCACTACACTGAAATTAGCTAATGAAAGAATGAATAAAGATTTACAAGAAACTAAAGGCAAGTATTTATTTTAGATCTTCTTTGGATATACCTACTTATTGCAATATTAAAACTATGTCTGCCCACTCGAGTTGCAAGAGGCCAAAACTTTCAAATCGCCCACACACACCTAAGACAGTCAAGGCAAATGTGGATATTGTTGACATAGATAATAAATTGTATGCACTTATGGTATAAATTTGCAAAATAAATAGGTATTGGAGAAAGGGCTAAACAAAAAATTGTGGTTATGGCTGTTACTTCTTTTAGGTCCGTTAAAAGACTGATGTTGAGTAACATTTTATAATTACACTTTCTTCTTTTACTAAGTAATATACTGTTATTTATTATATTTATTGATTAAAATATGTCCCTTATTATGTGTATTTCTGGTTGTAGCGCGTCTAACTTGCTGACTGATGATATGTTCAACTATTTTACTTTTTAGCTGAGCTTACAAGCATAAGACAACAAAATGCCATCTGGCAGAAAGGATCTGCGACATCCAGCCTGGGCACACCTAATCACTCCATGTTGAATAACAATGGTGAGTTACTAGAATCCAGTATTTGGCTAGATTTTGTTTACCAAAGCTCTTTTTACTTAAGAGCCAGTTTACGGCGATGCTAGCGCCATTCGCGAAAAAAATTAATATCTTCTAAACTATGGTAAATATCAAAAATGTGGCACTGTATGACACTAGATAATGTAGCCTAGTATTTTTTAAGCACAGCAAAGTAGTCCTAAGTAAAAAGAACAAAAAAAAACATAGATTGTTGCCAAAAGTGGCAGTTTTAGTAACACTTTGTAGCTTTCTTTGGTCTTCAACCTAAAAGCTGTACAGAAGTGCCCTAAAAATACTAGGCTACATTATCTAGTGTCATAAAGGCTCTTAATAAAAAAAATCTATTTAATAAAGCACACAGCTTTTTTTTAAATAGGTTTTACAAGCATAGTTGTTTTTTAAATAGGTTTTACAAGAATATATTTTATCACATTATTTCATATCATTTTCTATCTCACACTGTTAATACTAGGTCTGATATAAGATCTTAGATTACATTTCATAACAATAGAAAATGTCCTTGTCCAAAAGATCAAATGATGCTTTTAAATCAAAAATAGCTGTTTTTAAATTTTGACATCCTGATGCTGTAGATAAGAAATTGAAGAATATCACTTGGTCCAGTAAAACATAACAGTAAGACAGTAAGAAAAACATTTAAAACGTTAGCGTCGTCGCTAAAATCTGTATGCCATCTAATGTTATTGTAATAGTGTTGGAATCAATTCCACATAATAGGGTATGCATGAGTGACGCAACCTTGCCCATAACTGCAGGTGTCTATGGGCGGAGGTACTCTCACTAGAATATTGATTTTATTCGGAAATTTTGGATTTTATTGAACTTACAGTACTTATAAAATTGTTTAATTTGTCAACTGTGAGTTTTCCTTTCACTCCCGGTCTTTCCCGGTAACTTTTTTAATGGAAAGTTATCAGCATTTCTAGTGGTCAATTTCATTTAAAACATTCGTTTTCTGTAGATTGGTTTTAAAACTTCCACTCGGGACACTATATTGCAGTGCTTGCTTTGGTCTTTTTTTAAGGGTTACGATATCTATTGTCTGTCTTCCACAGGGCTCAAAACTTTTTTCGTATTAGACACAAAATTTAATCAGTATGCATAAAATAATTTTGTAAGTGAGTGAGACGGGGTTCCACGAAAAAGTGTATTATTCTTCCGACAGACGATGTTTTATGCATGTGCCTGCCACGGGCACGAACCACGTACGACCTTACAACAAAATAATTTCAACGCAAGTAGGGCACATGCATGATATGTTTCATTATATTGTTATAAATATTAATGAAAACTAACCGAACACAATGTGGCAACGCAGTTTCTTTTAATATTATTGAAACTAGTTCACACAGCTCATTAGCTAGCGGTTTCCTCTGCGGTCGCTCGTGTGTAAAAATCTGCAAAAAATAACAAAATTGCAATCTGCTTACAATTAAATCACACGACACGAAGTAAACGGGAAAAGAAGTAAATAATATTTTAAGAAATGATAGATATGACTACTATTATTCTACTTATCTAACCATTTTAATTATAAGACTCCGTTACATGCGAGTCTCAAAAAATTTTAATAAGACGAACGAATTCGCCGGGTCAGCTCTTAAAACCGAAAGATTGTGTTTGTTTGTTAAATTTTCAAAGACAGTTTGACTATTTATCCAAGAACCGCAAAGCAACGACGGTACGATGTAAAACTTACAGCGCCATCTAGTAATATTATAAATTACCTATGTTTTCCATGTGGGAAACGAGATCGTCCTGCCATCTCTACCTTGATCTTCCACGTTTTCGTATGCCACTAGGAATTTCCATATTATGTCGTGTTATTCTTTCGCTAAAAAGTTGTCTAATCGAATAATTCCCAGACAGAAAACTACTACGGATATGGTCGAAAGCAAATCCAGAATAACTAGAAACCTAACTAAAAGGCTTGCTTTTAAATGTATTTGTTAATATACTGTATTTGCCAGTTTTTTTTTCAATAGTGCTACTGTTGCGATGGTAAGCTAAGCTATACTTAATTCGTCATGCATGACATGATTCTTTGCGTGCCCAGTCATCCAACAGATTATGCTTGTCAATGTATAATTTAGTAAAATTAATCTGTCTTTTTGCGGTTAACGGTAAATCAAATTTAGACGTAAAAGTGATTTATTGCGCCGCATGCTTTACATACCCATTTGGTGGCGGCATAAAATTCCACCACCCCATCTTCCGTGGGTGTCGTAAAAGGGAACTAAAGAAAATGTCTGAAAGACGGAGCGTTCCTGAAAATATTAATCATATTTACTACTATCTAGAGGTATGGATACAATAAATGTGATTGTGGCAAACAAAACGCCCCTCAATGTTTGTCCTTTTGTTCAACTGTGGAGCAGGCCTATGACCAGCAGTGGACGTCGTAAGAAGAAGAAAAATTATGCTTTATACATTGTTTTTTTTAATTGAATTTCTATTCGGTAGCAGAAGTACTCTTGTCTGTCAAAGTACTCATTCATAGCACCTTTGCTTAAAAATGTTGGTAGCCTATTATTTTCCAGAATCTTTTTTGAAACTGAAACTGGTAACTTGGTAACTTGGTGGTGGAAAACTTTTGATATAAATTAATTTCGAATGCCCGAGACAGTAACGCATTAGAGAAAATAAGTGAAGCATCACCTGGCAACAACTTTGAAAGCGAGCCGGTTGTCGATTCACAGAATAAATAAGATGTTTATATGTAGACTGGTTATCGGACGAGGTATCTCTCTCTCTCTACATTCTGCAAGATAAGAATGCAGCGGGTCGAATCGATCCATTCACGGCAATTTAATAGTAATAGTTTTACCAGAATTGCTTTCTCTGTTACTATCAAAATGGCGTCTTCGTGTTGCGGTTAAATTTTTCCATTGCACGCGAAAAAAAGTTGCGGACACCAATCGCGAGAGTCGATTTCCATTTTGTATTGTTTTAGTTTTTCACCCTTTTATTACTTTGCCTTCTTTCTGGAATTGTTCTTATTTAAAGCTTTTCTTCATAACAGGCTCAATTAAATCAATCCTACAATACAGCGTAATAGAACTTCTAATAAAATTAGTTTGTAAATATAGGTAACTATTGATTAGGTAATTATACTACCCATGCGAGTTCGATTGTTGCAAAACGTACGTTTGCTCTTTGCCTTATTTTATTTTGCGATTTTCAACGTTTTTTTTAACGTTTTAAACTGTTTTTTCTTTTTGTCCTAATTAGGTAACATTATGAACTCACGCAATCCATATGCACCAAGGCTGTTGAGCACAGTTGCTCGGTCACTATTATGTATATTGTGCTGAGTTGTGAGTTGAGTTTGACAAATTGCCGCTCGTGAGCATGTGGCACTGTATGACACTGGATAATCTTGATTAGTATTTTTTGAGCCCAGTAAAGTAGTCCTAACTTAAAAGAACAAAATTATAAACAGACTAGAGGCTGCCCCGCGGTATCACCCGCGCAAATTTCTCTTAAACAAAAAAGTTTTTTCCCGTTCCCGTGGGAATTTCGGGAAATCCTTTCTTAGTGCTTACCTACACTCCCTAAGGAACCTACATGCAAAATTTCAGCCCGCTACTCCCAGTAGTTTCGGCTCTGCGTTGTCTGTCAGTCAGTCAGTCAGTCAGTCAGTCAGTCACGGAAGAGTTTTATATATATTGATTGTTACTAAAAGTGGCCACTTTTAGCAACACTCTGTAGCTTTCTTTGGTCTTTAACCTTAAAGCTATACAATCGTGCCCTAAAAATACTAGACTACATTATCTAGTGTCATACTGTGCTCGATTTCTGATATTTCCCTTAGTTTAGAAGATATTTTTTTTTTCCGGGAATGGCGCTAGCATCGCTGTAAACTGGCTCTTAAGTCTAAGATCACCTTGCTATAGAAGCTACTATGTGACAGCAAAATGAAAACTAAATAAATGTTTTCATTAAGTTTACAGTACATTATCTGTTTAATTGTGCAATGCAGGCAGAGTTCATTAGTTACGTACGTTCAGTACGCCTACATTTTAAAATGAAGAGCGTTTCGTAAATAAGTCAGCGAGACACTAAACATGTTTGGAAACTAGTAATTAGTATAACTAAGCGTAACGTGATGTCCTGTTGGTTCTCTTCTGTCTACTGTAGTGCATGTTGTGCAAATGTGACAAGACCAAATCTTTTGTTCTTGAAATGCGTAAAATTTAGGTTGAACCTTGAGCGTAGCGTTCTATTATGTCTAGGAGTTGAACTAAACTCTTAATTTGGCTCTTATTATCATATCCAAAAAGAAAGGAATAGGCAATAGTTTGGTTAAACTGATTCTTTATCATTTTTAATTTTAAGAGGCATAGCACAGCTAATTGTAAATGTAGTCTAGTACTTTTTGGGCCCTGTTGTATAGCTTTTAGGTTAAAGCCTAAAAAAAGCTACAGAGTGTTGCTAAAAACACTACTTTTGGCAACAATCTGTAGCTCTCTTTTGTCTTTTACCTAAAAGCTGTACAACAGTGCCCAAAGACTACAAGGCTACATTATCTATAGGAATACTCTTTCACATTTTTGATATTTGCCTTAGTAATTTTTTTAGTTACTATGCCTCTTAAAGGCTCTTGGTGGTAGAACCTCTTCCAATTCTTCCGTTGGAAATCCTGCTGTATAACTTTTTTTTTATCCCAGGGTTGCTCGGGGCCAGCTACGCGCCGGGTCTGCTGTCGGACATAGTCCGAGAGATAAGGGACGGGGCGCGCCTGCGCGAGGAGGCCATGTACACGAGGATCCGAGCCATGCTGCTGGAAAGATCCGACGTAAGTGTTTTAGGGGTTATGTTGTTCCCGCCAATTTCAGGTGTTTCAGCTATTTTGTTTGGATGTTCAACTGTCTATTGAACCCAATTTTTTAAGCATCCGTCGCAATTCTGTGATAGATATCACAGAATTTTGTCTAAATAGTTTTAGACAAATAAATGTTTTTCTTTTTAAAATGATAGTCCAAATTAGACTATACTACGTTAAAATACATAATATTTTATGTGGCCAATTTATGTACAGTGGCGCTCTAGGTCGGCGTAACACTTCCGGTTTTTCTGTATTATAATAGCTCTAGAGCTTAGGTATTGCAGTCTCAGGCGTTCGAGACTATAGACTAATCTGTTACGCCCTCCTAGACCGCCACTGAACGTTCATAGATAATATGAACTTAGAGCCCCACACAACTAGAACTTAGTTTTAACGGGATATTATTTCACACGGTATCGGCCTCAATGTAAACACCGATTACGATTAGGAACGAATTGATTATCTCTGTTGATAATAAAACACAAGGCCGCCGGAGACTACCTCATAGATAATCTATACAGTTTGAAGGCCGGAAAGAGTTTTTTCGCTCGAAAATGGCAACATCGCGTGCTAGCTTTGATTCGCTTTTGTTTTATTACTCCTTTTTTCTTTAGATTTATTATTAAAATCCATCTTCATCGCATTTTCCGTACAAATGTGTGCCAACTGTAGGTACTAACCCCCAATAGCCCTTAGTTTGATATAATTTGGATAAATAAGTGATTTGCCATTTTAATTTGTTCAAATATTCTTCTTCTTTATGTCTAAAAAAGGCACAAAACTGCGTTAGTATTTGGTGGCTTTAAATTCATAACCTTGACTATTAAATATATATAATCATTCTAAACATAGGGCAATGTCTATGAGTTTATTATGAATAGCCTTTCAGGGCTATTCCTTAGCAATCTACGACCGAAATGCTATGATAAGTATTTGCAGAGGTCAGACATTGTTGTTGTTTTCTACAATTTTGGCAGCAATCCAAATTATGTGCTTGCCACTGAGTGCGTTGACTCTGCCGGCTGGGACCGATCGTGTTACAATACAAACTATTTATAAGATTTGTCCGTCTGTTTGAATGTTGAGGAAGTGGTCTAGTCATTAGGTCGCACTATCCAATGGTTTAAAAATCACCATAGTTGCAAGAAGTAAACCCAGAGATAATTTTATCAATAACTAAAGATAAGAGCTCGATTAAAGATATTATTTCATCATAACGTAAACATGTTAAATTATTGTTTCAAACGAGTTTATTAATATGTGTTAAGACTTTACTACAGAGAATGATTCTTGTGGCTTCACTCATGCCCCTTTGAGGTTTTTACCTATATCAGATTACTATACTACACACCCTTTACGGTTATAGGTAATTTGATCATTACGTAGTATATAGGAACTAGTGAGCGCCCCGCGGCTTCGCCAGCGCAACCCAGCGCAACTTCCCTAGAAACATCAATTCCCAAATTTCCCGTGGGAATTTAGGGATAAAAAAGCCTTTGTTCTTTCTCAGGCTCTCCATATAATTTTGTTTATTCATATCGGTTCAGTAGTTTCCTCAGGAAAATGAGACAGACGGACAGAAACAGTTACGGTCGCATTTATAATATTAGTATGGAAATATTGATTTGCTCATTACTTAACCAGTCCCTAGTATTTGTTGTTTGTTAATTATTTATTCCTTCTGTTTGTTCCCAATTGAAGACCTCGACTTGTGCTGTATAAAAAGTGGAGGAAAATTAAATGGGGCGAGACAAGTACAAAACTAAAAGTATGAAATCATATTTATTGCTGAAATTCCCCCGAATAACTTTTATTATTTAAAAAGAAACTCTTGTTCTTTACAGAATGGCCTTACATCTCCTGATGCCAAATACTCAGACCGAGGTCTAGATGATATCAAAGTAAGTGTTATCTTATCTTTTTCTAATTTCACTGCAATTATAAAGCACAATTTAATATTCAATAGCGCCATCTATGAAAGTATTGCCAAACCAAGAGACCTGCACGATTGCTTTCTGTTCACGTTAAATATTTGAAGCAGTGTTGACTCCTGAGTGCAGATGGCAGCACTTCTGAAATCTGCAAAATAGAGATCAGAAATTTCACCCTTTTTACAACTGTGCAAACAAAAATGTGTAGTTTTATGCTTGTACGGACGGCGTAACAGATTTGTCTATGTTCTCGTGCGCCCTAGACTGTATACCAAAGAACAAGAGCTATTTTGCAATACGGAAAAACCGGAAGTGTTACGCCGTCCTAGAACGCCAATGTACTTAGGCTTTTACAATTTTCACTTTAGTTTTTATTTAGTTCTGCTACTGCCCGCGAGAGAGCAGTATTGTCAATTAAAAAGGTCTGACCTCTTAGTATCAAATGTCACTATGGGTTATCATAGCAGTAGGAGGCGGGAGCTAGAAAAGAAGCTAAAGAATGAAAATGTACACTTTTGCTATACCTAAGGTTGTAGAAAACCAAACTATTGTAATGATCAGACTTATACTCCTCACCTTAAATTTTCTTTACGGCCTAGAGTCCGTACAAAACAAAAAAGTATATAAAAAACAATGTTTATTTACAAACTAACAAGTTTACCGCAGCAATAATAGCCCGTAGCTTATGATGCAGTGGTGTTTACCTGGCTGGGTGGTCCGCCGGACCACTTCGCGCCTCCAACCCTCTAAAGCTGTTTGTTTTACGCAAAACTATGAACATTCTACCGTGTTGTGGTTAATATTATATGCTGCTTATATGACCCGGTTTTGAGCATCGACGACTTGTCATTGGCAAAGTTTATTCGTTTTCTATGTAAATAAGTTAAATTGGCTTAACTCTGTCTATTTAAAACTGACTGTGACTTTATTAGATATATTAGGTGGTCTGAAGTAGTCCTTATAAAAAAGCTGGTACGGCCTAAATCGGCATTTGTGTGACGAATTTGTGACTTTAACCTAGTTTACTGATTTAGACAGTTTTAACTCTTTTTGTGGTAGAGCCGAAGAATTAACAAAGTGAATAAAACTATTTGTTTAAAATTGTTTGTATATTTTGGGTTTGATAGTAAAAATGACAGAAAATTTATGTATTTTTTTTTCAGTTTTAATATTTGGTACCTTCAGCATTTATTTTTTTTTACCACGGATTTTGACTTTTATTTTTATCAGCCCCGTGGTGGGCGCCCACACGTGAAGTCCGTGCCCGGCCCTCAGTGCCGCGGATTGCGAACTTGTTTTGTTTCGCTAGAATCGTCGAGTGGACAGATAGCTTTATTTATTTTTACTCTGTCTCAGGTAAACAATAAGTAAATATTGGTTTGTCTGTCTGCCGTTCTGCTTAGTAGGCTGAATTTATTGAAAATTGTGAATTTTATTATTTATCTGTAAATCAAGAAGTTGCTATCACCAAGCTAGGTACTTATTATGTATCAGTCGAATATTTGTCATGTCACATAGTCACTATACATTTATACTGCGACGAAAATTATGGCTTAGCTTGGAGTGGATAGACAGTAATACTTTTACATTTCGAATTTTCAAAATTTATCTGGCGATAGCATAATCCTAAATCCTAGTACTCGTAAGTTAGGGGTCTTATTCTTGCGCATGTTTTTTTTTTACTTCTAGTGACATGACACGAATAACAAATTACTGCTCAGCAAACATTGCCAATAGCTGTAAAGGGGAGTGCACAATGCAAACTAAACAAATTCACACTAGCGGATTATAAATTCTGTTGCATTTGATCGTAGTCGGCCGGTTCGTTTGGTGCCTGCTGCCTGCTGCCTGCTGCCTGCGTCTCGGTACTTAAAAGTAAGGGACGTTTGTTACGCCAGCAATCGAGTCCCGTAAATGTTATTCTCGTCTGTAGACTTTCACTGTTTGTATACCTTTCTTGACGGGTTTTGAAGTTTTCTAAAATCTTACCGTCTTATTCATAAAGATACAGTACATTTTAAGTAGCTTTACTGGAGGCCTACTTCTCTGGTTTGTTGTATGGTAAATACGTGACATACAGTCTAAATTGACATATGTCAAACAACTAAAATGCTCTTTAACTTTTTATGAATAACAGGGTTAGTAATTAAATGCGTATTTTAACTATTTTATCAATACATAGTATAAAATTAAGTCGCTTCCCGCGTCTGTCCCTATGAATGCTTAAATCTTTAAAACTACGCAACGGATTTTGATGCGTTTTTTTTAATAGATAGAGCGATTAAAGATGAAGGTTTATAATACATGTACAAAATAGAAATAGGTTAGGCGGTACGAAGTTTGCCGGGTCGGCTAATTAATCTATAAATATGAAAGCAATTTATTGCTTATCGTTATTGTTTTGTATTCGTTTTACAGACGGAAAAACAAAAAAGTATACTCAGTTAAATCTATGTTAAAAAAATTATCATGTATATTGAATATCAATATTTTTATGGATAACAGTGTTTATTGTTGTAAATTTACTTAGTTATTAAAAAGGTTATTTTAAGTTTTGAATGAACCATGTCTAAAGCTCTTTTTCACGGGACATTTTTCCCGTTCGGCAAGTTTTAAGGGGGGCCTCACAAAGTAAATATTGGCAGATGTAAGTGGATGGCTGGTGTGCCGGCGCCCTAACGATGACGTCATGACGAGGGTAAGGCGCAACGGTTTTTGATCGATTCGCATTTTAGTTCTTGGTTTTGTAATTCCGACTGAGAATTTGAGAATTTTTTAGAGGTAGTTATCATCTACGTTATCATTACATTGGTAAAAGATTTTTTATTGCAATCATGCAACTTAAAACCAATTTCCCGTAAGGGCTTCTCAGCACAATTAATTAGGTTAGGATACAAGATTTTTGATTGATTTTATGTTTTTAAATTTGTTATGCCGCGTCCTTCGACCTAAACTGGGATTAACTGGAGCAGCAGTTGCAAGACCAGTCGAGCTGGAAAGATTTAATTCGAGCCCTATGTCCATGATGAGGGACATAAGGATAATTAGAAGAAGAAGAAATTTGTAATGAGCTGTGTTAAAATATAATTAGTATTTCAACAAATTAGAATTCCGAGCAGGCATATTGTTGTAGACTCTCTGGTTTTGCACATTACGTACTATACCCTCGTGTTATGATCATTACATTACGCAAGGACTATTTATTTATTTAAACTTTTTACATATGAGTTTATTCTGTTTTACATTGCCGTCTGTGGTATTAAGTAAAGTAAGCTTTTTAAATGCATTCGGTTACTCTCAAAAAACTATGAGTCAAGTTTACACGTAAAGAGATATTCCCTCTTCCAAATTGCCATATAAGGGAATCCTTATTTCACAAACCCTATGGCTCATAACCAGTTATTTTACATCGGGTGCCATTGTGGGCGTGCCTTCTGAGGGCCGGTGCTTTAGTCACAGATAATCAATAGAAGTAATTCTAATTCCGAAACAAAAATAATGACGCTGTAACGCTCACTCGCTTTCATTCGTGATTTTTCATGAGAAATGAATAAATAAATTTGTTCTTTCTAAATCAAAAATCAAAAGTATTTTCGTATACAAGAATCACTTATTGAAGGTCAATTAGACTATTTAATCTAATTAGTATTGATACCTTTTTTGGTAAAGTATCCTATATACTGCGCGAGAGGCGAGGTAGTTTAGGATGCCCACCAAGCGGATCAGACAAACTAATGTTTGCCTTGCCTTACGGCAATGGTCGCCTGAAAAAATTTTTATAATGTTTGCTAGTATGAAGAACCCCTCCATTATTAATCTATGTGTGTCTCGGACTACCCAGACAAAAGAACCCGTGTCTAAGGCCGCAGAGTTTGATGCGTTTACGAACTGCCTACGTTGCCTTCTTTACTAAATAACGTCGTCATGAAATAGTAAATTGTATTTTAATTAAGTCATATAAATCTTATGGTATTTCATTCTTTCTCAAACCTTCTAATATTTTAACTTAGTTTACATTCCTAGCGATACTAAAGTAACTGCGCGCTAGTTTGCTTTTAAAGCAGAAGTGCATAACTGGCCCAGTGTTTGCACTACTCATTGCCGCCCGGACGCCTCGTAACAACTTGATTGAAGTGCAAAAATATAAGCACTAACCTTTTTAGCACCTTCCGTTTGATGTACACCTACTACGCTTTAGTCATAAAGGTACAAGTTTCTGCTTTTTACTTATTTTCTTACATTTGTTCTGCACTGAGCAAAATGATGTAAATCACCGCTATCGGGCAGATAAGCTGAGATAGATATAAATACCCGAGATCGGTACCAACAAGAGTTAAAGTAAAAATACACGTAGGGAACGACTTAAGACAATACCTATCTATACTAAAGTTTTATAATGCTAGATTAAATTTTTTATCAAATCGATATTTTCAATATTCGTACAAATTCTTAAGAGCCAGTTTACCGCGATGCTAGCGCCATTAGCGAAAAAATACATAGGATACATTATCTAGTGTCATACTGTGCCACATTTATGATATTTGCCTTAGTTTAGAAGATATTAAGTTTTTTCGCGAATGGCGCTAGCATCGCGGTAAACTGGCTCTTGAGATATGGATTTTTATCTAGTGTGGCGCTACTTGCTTACTACTTGAGCTTTTTTGATTTGTAAATAGAAATCGTAGTTTACCGGTTACTGCTTATGATTAAAATACCTTATTTGATAGTAGCACATCAAAAGCGGCGACGGAACAAATAAAATTAGCCGCCTCGTCCGTCCGTCCGTCTGTTTGTTTGTACAGCCATATAGACACAAACGAGTAATCTTACTTAGCGCGATGCTGATGTTGCTTGTGGACTCACTCGTTGTAAATAGAGAGTGCGGCAATGAAATTTATATAAGTACATACAAGAAAATATACTCACCTACGATGTTGTTAAAAGAAAGTTTTTCTTGCATGTGAAAAAAAATCGATTGGATGCAAAACAAACCACATCGCCCATAACTCTGACAACCATGGTCTCTTTTTAATAGATACAGTGATTAAAGAGGAAGGTCTATGAGCAAAATATATGCCCTAGATAAAAACGAAGTTTGCCGGGTCGACTAGTAAATTATATAAAAGAATTCGGTATTTTTCAAAAAAAATTCATCGAACAGAGAATTTCAGGAAAATTAAAACTCCTTTTATATTGTTTGTAGCCATGGTTTCGTTTTTTAAGTAAACTTATTTCGTAAGCATGCAGCAAGCTTGGCAAATAATAATTTGTAAAATGCAGTGACACAGTTTTGGGCGGTGCCTGGGCCGCTGCGGTCAGCGCGCGTGCTCCGGAATACGTTGACGTTGGCTTGTGCCCTCTTTGCGTACAAATTTATGCCCTTTGATGCCTCTTCTCTGTTCCCGTTTTAGCAGGCCACTCGGACACCGTTCTATATTCTCTTTATGATGATTTATGTACTAAACTAGTCGACCAGGCGAACTTTGTACCGCGTAACCTATGTGTATTTTGTGCATGCATTATACTTATAAACCTCCCTCTTGAAACACTCTTTCTATTTAAAAAAACCGCATAAATATTCGTTGCGTAGTTCTTAAGATTTAAGCATATAAATATGTTATATGAAAACAGTAACATTATCTATACCAATATTATAAAGAGGAAAGATTTGTTTGTTTGTTTGTTTGTTTGTTTGTTTGTAACGAATAGGCTCCGGAAATACTAAACCGATTTGAAAAATTCTTTCACTGGTAGGAAGCTACATTAACCCCGAGTGTCATAGGCTATATTAGATTTTCAAAAAAATTAGGGATCCTTACTTAAACTCAAATAATGTAACCCAAGGTGCAATATTTTTTCCGTTGTTTACATATTTTGACAGGTGGTTTGTTGTTGTTGTTTGTTTTTTATTCGGCCATTCTGGGCAGCAAAAAGAACATAGTTTATAGAGCCAAGTCTTTTGTAGTATCTTATATTCTATGGCGTAACGAAGTAAGCCGGGAAAGCTCGTTTCTATATAATACAACTAGAGGCTGCCCCGCGGTTTTTCCCGCGCAGATTTCTCATAAACACAAAAATCCCGTTTTTTTCCCGTTCCCGTGGGAATTTCGGGAAATCCCTTCTTAGTGCTTACCTACACTCCCCAAGGAACCCACGTGCCAATTTTCAGCTTTCTACGCCCATTAGTTTCGGCTCTGCGTTGTCTGTCAGTCAGTCAGTAACGGAAGAGTTTTATATACTGGGTGTTTCTGACAAGGTGGTAATAAATCAAAGGAGGGATTATGCTCACCATACCTAACAACTTTCCCAAAGCAACATGGGTCGAAATCTCAACACACCCTGTATATTGATAACAGTATCTTTGTATAAGATCTGTCAAAAGACCTAAAGCAGGCCTATTGCAGTTCTCAATGCCTATGAAACTCAAATCTTATAGGAACACTTGTAAGCTCCTTCTATTCAAGAGATTCACCTATATACTTGGAATTATTTCTTATCTCTCATGTCAAAAAAGGCTTGTGAATATTCTTGCCATCAAGAACGGCTGTAGATGTAAACCGACACGGCTCCAACACTAAAAGAGTTAAACCTGGTCTAAAGGTTCAAATCACGGATTCGTCATACAATTTTGCGATGTAGCCCGGTCTAACTTTTTAAAGGTGACACTTACTTACCATTAAGAAAGTATCTACTTTACCACAAAAATTTTAGACCGGTCTAAATAGCAAAGCATAAGTAATATTTAAAATTTGTTTAGTGATTTAGACCAGGTTTAACTCTTTTTGTGGTAGAACCAACAGATTTATGTGTTGTAAGTAATGATTTCTACTCTACTCTATCCAGTGCCCCCTTCCACCAGATGGAATGGAAGAGAAGGGGGACGGCCTTTGCCCAGCAGTGGGATACATGACAGGCTACATTAAAATTAAAAAAGTAATGTTTTAAATATTTCGTTGTTTGTTACAGAGTTCACTCCGCGCGGCGGAAGTGGACAAGCGGCGCATGCTGCAGCGCCTCAGCAAGCTGGAGGACGAGCTGAGGACCTTGAGGCTCAACCAAGGGTAAGTTGCGTCCAGAGCAAATTGTCGGAAAATTAATCAATATATATAAAACTCTTCCGTTACTGACTGACTGACTGACTGACTGACTGACTGACTGACTGACTGACTGACTGACTGACTGACAGATAACGCAGAGCCGAAACTACTGGGCGTAGCGGGCTGAAATTTTGCATGTAGGTTCCTTAGGGAGTGTAGGTGAGCACTAAGAAGGGATTTCCCGAAATTCCCACGGGAACGGGAAAAAACGGGATTTTTGTGTTTATGACAAATCTGCGCGGGTGAAACCGCGGGACAGCCTCTAGTAAAATATATAGCAAGTGTGTACTGAGTACTGACAGAGGTTTTTTTTTCGAGAATTTGCTTTGTTTAAGTGTATCATGTCATGACATGAGTAAAGTTATTAATAGTTCGTTTTTTAGCAATTTATTTATGAAGAACTTCTTATACCGTCTACAATATAAGATTATACAACATTATTAATCATAACCTACTTATGTACTATTCTGAATTCTGAAGTACATAAAATATCATTTAGCGGCTATGTTATAGTATTGCCTATGTTCATAAGGGATAATGTAGGATTCTTATGTGTTATTCTGTTCGATTCAAACAAACAATCATCTATTCATTGAAAGTGTTAGATGATAAATTTATATTTCACTCTAATAATAAATATGAGTGTTTAAAATATAGACACACAGTGTAATAGTGTTTGAGTCATAGTCGTGAAATTACATTTAATTTATGAGCCAATGTTGTTAAACTAAATACTATTAGATAAAATTCAATTCTCGTTAATACTACAGGCATGAACCCAACCAGAACGGTCAAACGAACGGCAACTCGGACGAGTCGGATCCGGAGCTGCTGCGCCTGCGCAGGGAGTGCGCCGAGCTGCGCCGCGCCCGGCAGGCCGCGGAGGACCAGTCGCACAAGTCAGTTACATTATTTGTTTATAGGAATACTCACTTTTTTTTTAAATTTCATATCTCGATAAATAAGTTTGGAAGTAGACAGTGGGTTAAGAGCGGATATAGATTGCCATTGAAAGGCTGACAGGGAGCGTAGAAGAAGAATTATAATTTCAAGAAAGAGCTTTCACACTTAGCATGCAATCCAGCATCGCACAAAGGTCACACATTGTATACCTTATTTAACTTGATGGACAGCCTATTTCGCCATAATACTCGGAATAGGCTAGTTTTTAGAACTAGGATAGGAAATATTTTTTACTAAACTATCCTGGCTTGTAAACTAGCTTACTAGCTTAGAAATTAAGATAGTTTTCTACACGAAGACGAAGCCAGAAGTATTGCTAGCTTACTAACACTAGCTTGCTATCTTAGCTCGAGAAACTAGCCTCTTTGGTATAACTAAATTTTCCAATTGATTTCAGACTAGAAATGCTAGTAACGCAGCTGCGCTCCAAATTCAAAACTCAAGCGGCGCCGAACGGTCCCGAGTCCCTCCCGAGCGAAGCCGAGCTCGAGCCGAGCGGCCGAGCGCGCCGCACGAGCGTCAACTCGACCTCCAACTCGACCGTCGTCTTCGGGCCCGTCACTGACTTGTAGCGAAGGGAGCTCGCTAGCGCCCTCTGTGCCTTATCGTTGGATTTGTTTTGGTCGGTTGTCAGACTTTTGCTCTGAATTAAACCATAATGGCCTAACTACAAAAAAGTTTGTCTGGTCTGGACTCGCGAGTTAAACTTTAAATTCGGTCAGCTAAACCTGGCCTATTGATTTAGACCAGGTTTAACTCTTTCTGTGTTAGAGCCGTTGAAGTTTGTTTTTAAGCTTTAGAGGTGAAAGGTGTTCTGAAATTTTAGCTTTTGATAAAACCTTTGAGTGGTCGAATTCAAAGACATTAAAATAACAATCTCTAACTATTGGCCACTGTGTGGTGATTCGTTAGTCTTTGAATTGTTTATGTGAAAAACTAGCTATGTTAGTTTTTCAAGTCATATTGTTTAAATTTCTTTATTTCAAAAGAAAAATAAAGGAATTTAGATTTCAAGACAAATATTAATCATTTTAATTTGTAGGCAAATCATGCAGAAGTAATTTTTTTAATATACTCAGATTCTTTTTTAAAACTTTTTAAAATTTAAAATGAGTGTAATTTGATTATTTCGTTTTATAATCAAGCTCGACTGTATTGTTAATTATTATAGTAGAGAAGACGGAGATCAATGTATGTCACTTGCGTTCCTAACACACTTTCACTTGCGTTCCTTTATTCTTTACAAATTCTCAGTTGACACAGCAAAATAAACTTATTTCCAACCGCAAAGTACATAGTGAACAAAGCTAATGTTTTATCAAACATCGTTATTGCCCTTTGTTGGTTTTAGCAATTTTTACCCAATCATATTTTGACACCTGCCTGCCGTTTGCTCACTGCGAATCAACATCGCTTTTATTCAGCTTGTTGTCAGCTTACCTATTAAAGATGCCTACTTAACTTACCACTATTTACCAAAAAAAAATACAAGTTTTTTAATTTATTTGTTTTGCTTTGTGAGTTTTTTTTGTCCTTGGTTTAGTCAGCACCATAAGCAGTTTATTTACTGTCGTAGCTGACTGAAATCTTTGTGAAAAATGCATGTGCTCAAACGATTTTATGTTTTGATTTTAGTTTTGTAACATTTCTTAAAATTTAAAGTAAATGTCTTCAAGACTCACATTTCAATAATGGGCGAACCCGGTTTTTACTACGAGCAGAATCGACCAATAGGAAATCGTCCAACTGAAATCACGTCACTTGTCTTTTTTGCTAGTGGTTGATTCAACGCATCTCCTTACCGCTCCGCTTAGTAAGACACAGGGTCAAAGTTTAAAACAACTCAATATTGAATTAATGTCTTAGGCAGTTTTATTTTTCTAAATTACCCACGCTCCTGATTTGTGATTTTTCGTTGATGTTTCTCGGATTTATTAGTTTTACTCAAAAAATTGCTCTCTTAATTATTTTTATTATTTAACAATTGATTAAACAAATGGTTTTATGGAAACAAACTAAGTAGGTCCATTTTCTCCTAGATAGAAACATACAAAAGTCACCACAATAGCAATCAACCTGTAAATTAATGTTGAACAATAATAGTCTTTATAAAGTTAGGTGTAGGTATTAGCTTCTGTTCATACCTTCTTCATGTTTTTACTTGTACACTTGAAAATATATACTCAATGTATTCCAACTCACGCACCCAACACTCCAAAACTTAGATATATATTATATCAAAGAATCATAATACTCCTTAGAATTAGATTATTTTACTTTCAAATAGACTGATTGTTTTTTACTAACTTATTAATCTTATTTTTATTTTTAACACTCGACATACCAAATTGTATTTTAGATTAGGTACCTATTATATTTCGATGTAACCGTCTACATTGTAAGGCAGATAAAAACTTAAAATGATTATTGTTAGAAAAAAATTAATGATACTTTCGCTATAGGTTTAATACCAAGTATTGAAGTAAATTTAGTCAAAGTACTTGTAAAAAAATTAAGTGGTGCCTTATGAAACGTAACTTGTCCGCCCATCTAAAGATATTATATTAATAAATACCTACTTAATTCAAAACTAGTGGTTTTTTAAGAGCAGATAAAATTAATAGGATTTCGTAAATGTTATAATGTAAAATAATATTAACCTTTTTAGTCATGGATACACTCACCAACCACCAACCATACCTTAAATATCTAAAGTTCAAATTATGTCCCTTCCTTTTAAATTGGCTTTGCAAGGGAGGGAATCTGTTTTATTTTAACTGATTCTCATTAACGTTTAAATTTTAATGTTTCGTTTATTCTAATTTATAATAAAAAATTGTACTTACTAAAACAATAAATAATTAAACCTATTTATCATCTTATTTTTTTTTGTAACAAATGCAATGTAGTTGCGATGTGATATGATATGCTACTCTCATGCAAGTATGTGCAGTGGTGGTCTTGGTCGGCGTAACGCTTCCGGTTTTTCTGTATTGCAAAATAGCTCTTGTTCTTTGGTAATACAGTCTAGGGCTGACGAAACCATAGACAAATCTGTTACGGCCTCCTAGTCCGCCACTGTACAAGTAGGTTGGTTGTATATTATGTACTTACTTATAATATAATCATTATTAAATAATTTATCTATGCGTTATTAATGAGCAGTTCAATTGCGTTTTAACCCCAACTTTCCGGAACGAATTTATTCGAGAGTGAGAAAACAAGGACCATTGTAGCCTTTATTTTTGATCGTTTTCAATAAAAACAGCGCGAGGGCGCGCGACGCGTGGCGGCCGCGTGGCAGCGCCATCTTGCGGGTGGGTGGGAACATCCGCCGGAAGACACGTCACATCGCATTGTGGGAAATTGGAGGGAAAGGTGCGATCCTCATTTTAGTAGGTAACTAATAACTTGATAAATGGGCCGAATACCTACCTGTTTTAATATTTACTCAAAATAATTTCTTGCAATAACAAGCATTAAGTAAAGATTAAACACCAGTAAAAAAATGGCATTATAATTTTGGGCGGACTCTTTCTGTTTATTTACACTCACTACAAAATGTGACCTTAGCGCCGCACTTCAATAAGTATTCGGCCACTCTTTTTTATCCAGGCACTTTGTCAACTCAAAGGCACTTATTATTGATTATTGGTTGATATTAAAATAATTTTAACCAATTTCAATAACGAGGCAACTTTACTGAGCAATCATTTCGCGGGGATTCCGTATTAAATATTAATTCGACCGCAGCCTGACAAATTGGGCGCAAATCAGACCGGAGCGGCGCTAAAACATCGACCTCATTATTGTGCATGAATTAACCACACCTGTCGATGTTAGGGCTGCTCTGATGCATATCGTATCGATTGATTTATTTAATTTCTAACGTTTGGTGGTGGCCTGTTTACTATCTGGAACTGTTAAACTATACTGAACCGATTTGATAAAACTTCCTGCATTTGGAACTTACTAAACGCTAAGTCACCGAACTTTCGACTAGTGGTCGACTAGTTAGTTAGTATACCTACTTATTTCAACTTTTCACCTGAATAAAATCCCCTAAACATCTAAGTATCAAACTTTTTAAGCTTTATTTTAGTCATTTAAAATTCTTAATCGCAAACCTTAGGTAATAAAATACTGTGTGTTTAGGTACTTAGGTATAATTTCAAAAGTTACCTGCCTTAATACATCAGTCTCCAACATTTTCTTATTCAAGAGAAAACTTCGTCCACCAAAGGCAGTCTTGATTCTCGATAGAACACGTCACGTCCCTACCAATGAATATTTTATGTTGCAATTTGTATAATTTGATTAAGACCCCACGCGCCCGCTCGTTACCGGTGGGGTACGTTCTCCTCGCGGACAGTTTCTGCCTCGTAATGTTGCCGATGATATTTTAATTTTAAATCGATATAATACACCTATGGTATCTTTTTGTGAAGTCTAACCCTGTTATTCATAAAAAGTTTTTAGTTATATTAGACGTGTTTCAATTACGACTGGATGTCACGTCACGTATTTAGTATAAAACAAACCAGAGAAGTACCTCCAGTACCCAAAGCTACATTAAACCTACTGTATCTTTATGAATAATACGGTATTTAAGCAGTTTTTAAGGTGGAAGATTTAGGCCTAGCGCCACGAAAAACGATATAGGTAATTTCAGGCCAGTCGTATGTGAACTAAGCGTACTTAATATATTTTTACCGGAAAATGCATTACCTATTACTAATAGGTAATGCATTTTCCAGTATTAGTGATTTACCTTCTCTCTGTTACCTATAATAGGACAAAATAATCTTTACTGTGTTAAGTTGCTATCTTTAAGCTTAATGAAATTGTTAAAAGGTACTTTCCCCAAACGAATTAAAAAAAGAACACGCAAAAAGTCACCGTAAATTTATAATTCAGTTAAATGGTACTTACTTGCGAATCGGTATAAAACTCGTGAAAATTTAAATCGAATTAATTGATCACCGATTAATTTATACTTCTTCTTACCATTTTACCACAAAAAAAGCTTTAATTATTCTGAAAAGTGCGGTCTGCCATAATTTACATTATAGAGGGTGGGCTCTACAAAATTGTGATCGCGAACACTCAACGGAAGCTAGGGCGCTTGAATTGCCATAATAATTATCAAAACTTATCTAAGCGAAGCCTTGGTATGTTGAATGGAATGTTTTTGTCAAAAGCTAATTCCCCACATTTAACCGAATTATCATCATCTCAGCTAAAAGACGCCCTCTTTGCTTGCTGGGCATTAGCCATCCACATGGATTGCTTAAAGACCGGACTTGGGCGAACCTCATATCGTGTATAGGTACTATCGCTAAGTACATAACTTCAACAGGTCGTCTGATCACCTTATCTGTCTGTCTACTCTGCTTCTTCGAGAAAGTGGTCGATCGTTGAATCAAACTTTGAAGTGTTCGGGAAGCTCTTCTCGTTCAAGTCATACCACGTTTGTTTACGAAAATTTAAACAAAAAAAATTGCAGTTGACTGACTGGCTCTAGCTGCATGCTATTAAAAAACCTAAACCAGATAATTATCAATAAATAGTATAAAACAAAGTCGCTTTCCGCGTCTGTCCCTATGTATGCTTAAATCTTTAAATCTATGCAACGGATTTTGATGCGGTTACTTTTAAGGATAGAGTGATTCAAGAGGAAGGTTTATAAGTATAATACATGCACAACATAGTAATTATGTAAGGCGGTACGAAGTTCGCCGGGTCGAATAGTTATTAAATAAATATTATTTTATTGTTAACAATCATCTAGCAACAAATTCGGAGGGACGCGTGGGATGGGATCATCGCAGGTCAGAGGGAACGGCACCAGGTAGGGTGGTAATGTGATTAGTGCTGTGAAATGATTCGACCAGGTGGTGCAATGCAACTTTAAGGGTTAGATTTGACGTTATAATCTTTAGCTACTACATTTTTACTATTTTATTCAAGGGGAATGTTGATTTTTATATTTTTTCAATATAAGGTAAAGATTTTTTCAAAATATTTAAAACAATTAGTTGATTAATGATATCGATAAGTTCGTCTTTTGTTTGCTTATTAATATTATAATTAGTTTGCTTTTTGTGTTTTTTCTCAAAGATTAATTTATGAGGTAAGTATTATTGTTAAAGGATAAGGCTTCAATACATCCCAGATGTAAATAATCCATCATTTACGTATGATTCAAATTACAATTCGATCATACCTAAGCTTCAAAGCAATACCCATTTTACCAAAAACATCTTGTTATCAGCCGTCCTTTGATAATTATAATGTAGTGTAAACAAATCGCGTTTCAATTACTATGAGTGCGTGTGACCCTATTGTCTGAAGAGGATATTTTTATAGAGGATCCTGGTTGAAGTTTTTTTTATTATTATTTTTGCGCGGGAAAAGTGTGCGCGACGCGCTCACCCATGACCGCTAAAGAGGGTGCACACTGGCCGGCACGCGTTAAAAAAAGTATTTGGTTATAATTTTAATTAATTGGGCCATGACGAATCGCTTCTTTATGGCAAGCTCGATTATTGAAATCGTATTTATTTTATTTTCTAAATACGAGTTTTCGGAAGCCAGGAGATCTTCATTTTTTTATTTATAACATGTGCCCTCAGCTTTGCCTACGCTTTTAATTTTCCGTAATTTCTCAATCCATTGGTAATTTTGGGAATTGCTTTCTAAGTGCGCCCTTACTTAATTTCAAATTCAAGTAACAAGCGGTTTGGGTTGTACGTTGTATGTCAATCAGTCAAAACTTATAACTAACGGAAAAGTTTTACTTATTTGTAATACTATTAAGTAAAACTTTTGTTATACCTACCTTCCATTACAGCACGTTACAATAAACAAAATATATTTTTCTTTAATCGGTAAAAATAGTAAGTATTTTATATTTTATGATATTAGTATCTTTCGCATATTATTGCTAAAATTATCCTTTTGAAATAATGAAAAACAAAAAATATTACGTCGAATAAATTATTAGAGTTTTTATACTTAGCTAGGGAGTTAAAAAAAAACTTGTCTGCCTAGTTTTTGAAGGATTCATATTGACCAAGACGTCTCGCACTAAAATAATAATGAAATTAACACGGCTTCTATAAAAAATGCAAGTTGTTATGTTTATCAAATTCACACCGGGGCGCGGTTGTCTGGCATCGAACCTGAACCCTTGGACCACACACAGTGTTTGGCTGTTTGCCGACAGCACCCGTTTAATTGAGTGACCAAATATTTATTGGGATGCTATTTTCCAGGTATTTTGTTAAAGACTAACCGTCTTATTCATAAAGATACAGTAGATTTTAAGTAGCGTTACTGGAGGTCTACTTCTCAGGTTTGTTGTATGGTAAATACGTGTCACCCAGTCTAAATTGACATACGTCAAATAACTAAAATGCTCTTTAAGTTTTTATGAATAAGAGGGTAAATATGTTTTTGAGTTAGTACAGTTGTAGAGAGGCTGTATCCGATTCGCGGTTCGCAAATTATACTTAGATTATCCTTTTTTTTTTTTTTAGGCGGGGAAACTCCTAACGAGTACTCTGCGGGGGGAGTCGCAGGGTTATGTGGGGTTCGCACCCACTAAAACCCCGCCGGTGTCCATCTCGGCTGTTGGCAAAGGGGTCAAGGGTGATCTTTCGATCGTTATGTTCAACTCCGCGACCCCCTCCAGCATTGGCTGTTTCGCCTCTTCACGGGGGGACAAGTCGTGGTAGTCCCCCCTGAGCGCGGATGGCTCTTTCTACGCTCGACGGCGGAATCGGGACACCGCGTTCCACCGTCCTTCTCGTGGCCGTTATATGACTACACGAGGCCCCCGCCTCGTGCACCCAACGACCCCAGGGTCCCCTCTTAGTCGCCTCTTACGACAGGCAGGGGATACCTCAGTCCTATTCTTCGGCCCGGTACTGCAGGGCGTTACTTAGATTATCCTAGTAGGAGTAGGATAACCTGGATGGGTGCACGTTATATACAAAGTTACCCTGTGGGTACACGTATAGGTGTTACTTTACTTACCTACCGTAAATATGAAATAATGCAAATAAAATAAATGATATTTTTTTACACACGAACCTAAATAAATTTTATAATCAGAAATATAAAATTAATCAGAGCATGTGTTTTTTCAAAGCTTTTTACTCATAAAAAAATATGCTAAAACGTAGTTGATGTAGTTGTTGCACGGAGACTCCGCCCAGCACAGTAGTCGCGAGGGAAACACTTCAGTACGGGTGGTCGTGCACAGGCCGTGGCATCTGAAATACATGGCAAAAAGTTTATAAATTTCCAACAAACAAAAAAATAGAATGCGCGCCAGCTAAGTCTGCGTGCGGCCAGAATATGAACCAATTAGCAATTATGCAGTCAATCTATTAATAATTTGTTTTGAATGGCGGGTGAATACCTAATTCAAGTACTTAATCAGAGGCGCCCTCAGTCGCGCGCTGACTTAGCTGGACAGGACTTTTCAACAGCAATTTGTCAAAAGACGACCAGTGGATACTTTAATACACACATCTGACAACGAACTATATGTATAAAAATTAATTCATCTTTTCTTTTCTTTAAAGATGTCTCTGCTCTAAATCGCGTATACGCTATAAAATGATCGAAATCATGTTGTAGTGGAGTAAGGCCACCCACCTTCCACCCACTTGTACTTAGGTTAAGTAATATCATAATAAAACATATATTCAACCAGATCACACGTCTATCACTAACATAAGAGCTACATCCTTACATGGCGACCCTGCCAGCCGGCCTGCCACCACTAGGCAGCGCCGGTCGGCCTGCATTTTTTTTATGTACGGAAAATGTTAAAATAAATAAAGTAAAATGTAAAAGTGAAAGAATATTTTGGACAGTGAAAGGACACCAATAGTTAATAAAAATAATATAAAAGTGAAGTAGATATTAAGAAAATTAAATATTATAATACAAGAAATTATGTGCCCTTAATTCACCTATCAAGTGTTCTCTTTTCGAAAAATAACATCAGATTACTTATTCGGAACAGTAACTACAGTGCAGTTTTTTTTATCGGCGAGACTCCTGCTTCGGTGACAGTTTTATTTAATTTTTTGTGATTGTGTTTTTAAAAGATATTTAAATTCAGTGTTTCAGTCTTTTTTTTTAATGGCGTTTTTTTTACATAAGGATTTGTATTATAAATAAGTTTTTAAATAATTACTTACATTAATTTTATTTATTATTAATTGAATATTTCTTTTGCTGATAAGGTTTAATTGAAAACAGTTTTTTTTTATATTTAGTTTATGTTTTATAATATTCAGCAAAAAGTATGTGTTGTATTTGTATGATTATAGTATATTTTAATTTGTCAATGTTTTGCTTAAAAGTTAGAATTTTATTTTGTTCTGCTATTAATATTTAACACCAAAATTATTTTCATTGCGTTTGTTCATGTCATATAATGTATCAGGTCACGTATTAAGTATCAGCTACCAAGCGCACATTCCTTAGGACCAGCAGATTTCAGTTCCATATCTGGCGATGTCTTCAATAACATTGCACAGTTTAAGACACTTTGTAATAAGTTATTCTTTTATTTTGTTCCAGAAGCATTTTTGATTTTTTTATTGTATTCAGATACTAGATATGTATTGTATGTTTAAAAATTTGTTTAATTATTTTATTGTTTTTTAGTTCTGATGTTTTTTTAATAGGACATGACTTATCACAGGACATGACACAGTATGAAAGAGCTTTATGATTGAAGATAAAAAAGAGTCCGAGTGACTAAAAGGAAAACGAATGATTAAGTTGCATGGTTATGGTTGCTTTTTTGAAAAGTATAAGATTGAGAATTTTTAGTTGTGAAGTTTTGGAATAGACGTTGGACTGATCACCCAACTGATGTTGCAAATTCTTTACAATTAAAATTCAATAGAATGTAGGGAAAATATTATTGAAAGGGTAATGAATGAACATGCATGATGACTTATTTCAGCGAGTCTGATAAGTCAGTGCAAAAGATGAAAATTATAGAGGTACACACAGGCAGTTGGAATCCTACTCTGATCATGATGATGAACGAGATTCACTTCGTGAAGAGGCTGGACATGTATAAGATGTTAAAAGAAGATGCCTGTTAAGAGAAATAAAAGTGAAATATAGATGATGAATAATAAAAAGAAGAAAAATGAAGTATTATGAAGAAGAAATAATGAAAAAGTGTACCTTGACAAAATAAAAGTGTTTAAATGATAGTTAAAAGGATAATGAGCTGTTTGCTAATAAATGAAGTATATAAGAATAATACAATATGAATGTGAATAAAGGAAACAATTATAAAAATATGAAAGAGATAAGAAGAAATATTAATACGAAATAAGATGACATAATATATGATCAAACGAACTTCTCAAGTGAAGTTCGATCAATATTATATGAGTGGTTTCATTTGAAGATATAAATCATTTCACTAGGTAGTCCTTTCACCTACAAGGCAACATTCGCACGTTCTTACAAATAACTATTAGTCGATCGATTTAATCGATATCGATTACTCGATTAATTTGAAATTTACCCATGCTCCCATCCCTACCACTCTACGCGCCCATCACTAGCAGCGTCCGCCAAGCCTGTCATTCTTTTTAGAGATAGTTTTCTGGCATAAATTACGTCGTTTATTGACTTTTTTGACAAAACTCGGGATTTGGGTAGGGAGGGTGATTTATATCTTCAAATGAAACCACTCATATAATATTGATCGAACTTCACTTGAGAAGTTCGTTTGATCATATATTATATTTCGTGGTTTCATTTTCGATATAAATCATTTCACTAGGTAGATGTTTAGAGACATTGTTTTGTCTATATTTTTTCATGATAATGAAACAATATTAATTAAAAAGATGTAATTTTGTCTAGTTTTATTTGAACTCTTAGTATAGGTACCTACAAATATTATTAAATAATATTACTCATCTTATTAGTTAAAAACACTATATTTTAACATATAAAAGTAATCATTATAGTTAGTTTATAGAGTACTTCAAAGTTTAACATTGCGTATAGTTACTTATGTAAGTACTTGGTAGGTAGGTACTCAGCTACATTATTTATAACATACTTATATACTTATTGTATATTTTTAATGAACTAATTTGGTCAGAGATTTGATAAAAAAATTGATAATCAATCATCATAGGACATTGATAAATTTAGCAAACTTGTTAGAGGTAGAGGTCCCGGCGGCCGTCTTTTGATCTGATCAAGATTGACGCCGGTAGCATGAGCAGCCGATGTGGCGGCGGCGTGTCGCGTGCTGCTGTGTGTGCCGTACACCGCAAGGATCTGCCTGATCCACATGCTTATTGACTATGCTGTTGTGTTCCTGTGAGGACGTTACGCTTTACAGTTATTAAGAGGTGATTGGCTTATTTAGGTCTGATTTATTTAGTTAAGGTTATGTAACCGTCTTATATATAGAATATAGACGGATTCATAGTAAGATAAAGTAAAACTAACAATGGTCGATAGCTTTTGATTGCATTTAGCGCCTATAGTTTTAATAAAATTTTCATTTACTTTATGATTCTAATGCCATTGCTATTTTTATTTATAATAATCTGTTATTTAGAGAAAGACTTTCAACCATGTGTGCTGTAGGCTGTAGATAATGTTAGTAAAGCTACTTTTGTCTAGGATAAGTTCATTCTTGTTTGGTATACATTTTTAGAGATTTTTGAGAACCAATTGTGGATACTTACCAAGTACCTGTGTACTTTGGTGGATTGGGTATTAGTTTATAACATCTTTAAGGAAGGCGCTGATGCAATCATCCGAAGAAATATTTATGCCTAAAAGCAGAGATAAAGCGGTGGCTCTTATGATGATGCCCTGTGAATCCTGTGATGCGTCTTTTTCGAAGACGTCGGAGGGAAAAGTAATTACACTAAAAATAGAACATTCGAAAGAATCTAATTTAATCATAGTATTGAATAACATTATATTGATATTGTTGAATAGTAATATTAGAAAGTGAGGCTAGTATAAGATGCTGATGAGATGCTGTTGAGGAGATAATGAGACCTGGCATTGCCTGCTTGAGCATACTGCGGCACTCAGGGTAAGCAAGAGTAGGAGAGGGTGACGGTCCCTGTTAGTAGACAACATAGGTTTTCGTCACGCCCTCAAGTGATTATTACGAAATAACTATATCAATCAATGGAGGATAACAGGCAGGTCTAGAAGTACTAGAAGGGAATACTAGAATACTGGTCGTTTCGTCCTCAGTAATTTTTTGTAGGCCGTTAAGAAAAACGGAAAATGAAGGATCGGCATAGAAAAAATATGCATCTGCCCCTTTGTAGCATCTGGGTCTTGTTTCAAAGAAAAGTATTTCTTAAGTCTTGCGCTAGAATGTTTGAAAAGCATCTTTAAATTAAATCTTCGATCTGCCTCTTAATTATATTTCGTGTAATATAGGATGCTAAATGCTAATAGCTAGATTTTTCGCTTCTCGAACCAAGGCCAAATATATCTGGTAAGTTAATTGAAATTAGGAAATTGTATGCAACTTCGTGTCGTAATGTAACTGATAGCTAATGCTAATATGTTATCTACCCATAATAAAAATTAACAAATTGTTTAAGTTTCGGGGCATCTAAGGCTTAGTATATTGCTAATAATACGACATATAATTACTATAGTAAGTTTGAGTTACGACTTTACGACTCGAGTCCGTGTTAACTTATGAATCATATTTTTTGTTTAAATGAAATTTTAAAAGCTTTTAATATTATTATCTCATCAATTCAGGTCCTGTAAAATAATTATCATAGTATTCTCTGAATAGAAGGTAGGTAGAAGGTACCTGTACCTTTGCCTTTTAAGTATTTTTGGTTTCAACCTGCCTTTTGTAATGCTGCGCTAGCGGACATTAGGATGCCAATCATTTGTGAAAATTCTCTGATTGTAACAGGTGGTAGTTGAGAACACTTCAGAACCAATTCTATTATTTTATTACGTTTATGGCTTGTAAGTGATAAAGTCATATTTAAGTCATCTACTTACTTAAATCCTGAAAATTTGTAATTATTTTGTGGCTATAAGCTACTATTTTCATAGTTTATAATTAAGCCCAAGCACTCGAGTGATTTGAGTGTAAACCTAACTTTATTTAAATATTCCATGTAACTACGGTCTATGTAAAGGATATCGTCACATACAAAAATTTACCAATTTTTGACCAAATGAACGCAAGTGACCTACGACCCCTTCTTTAATCTTAGTAAAAGTTCTAGGCGCTATCGTGAGCCAATAAGATAAGGCATTGAGTTGAAATCATAGGTGGAGAACAAGATTCTGTGTGTTCACATCCTTAAACAAGAAACGTAGTTAAGTACTTACGATAGTTTTAAGCGACAGAAATAAAAAGTTACGAGACATTTTAGGTCAATAGATGCCATGTAATAATAGCTTGCATGCTGTTCTGCCATTTCGAAATGAAGTTTAGTTACTTACAAATTTATTTAACAGTTTTAGGTTAAAATGAAATCTCTTACCTCCATTTGAATTGGTGTCAAAAAGGTTTTAGATACGATTTCTAGCAAATTATTAGTTGCGATTGACATTTCTTGTTACTGTGCTAACCATATTACAACAGGAACATATTATTGCTCAAGTGGAAAATTAGAAAAAGATTTAATTATTCTGTTACAAATCCAATTAAGGATACCTTTATTGTTTGTGATATACAATACAACCAACACATTTTAAAAATATTGTACTGAATTCTGCCAGAATGGTGGTTGAGCACGTGGCCTGATTTGGGTCGTTCTCTAAACGTGCGACTGCGTCGGTATATGGGTCGTTGTAATTTGTAACATGACGAGTGGTATCTTCGTACTCTGGCCCTGGCACGCCCCCCCCCTTGTTTTTCGCAAAGCGAGGAGGGCCTGAGTTTTCCTGAAACTGCGGCCAAGCTGTGCCCGTGGAGCTCGTAGAGGCGGCTGTGTTGTGTAAGCAACAGTATTTCTGGGAAGACTACTGTCTTCCTGATTTGAAGGCATCGCTGTTCAATTTTGAAGCTTAATTTAATTTTCTCTAAAATTTGGCACCGAACAGTGCTTCATCTCGTTTACTGTACTGAAAGATATTCAAAAACGTCTTGGTAGACCTGGTGCGGTCTTTTAAATGCGAGCTTGTGTCTCCGAGCTATAAAGGTCGCATGAACTACGGGAGCCCTCGCTTAGAATCTTGATTGCCTCTATTTTATATCTTGAGTTAGGAGAATGGCCATGGCCCTACTCCCCGATGTGATGTGAAGTCAGTCCAAGTTGAGATGAGAGTATTTTAGTATTTAGCTTTGAGGCTTGAACCAATATGTAGTTGCTAGGTATAGTATATTGCTGAAGGATTTTTTCCTTGACTTCTCTAGCTATTTGAGAGAGATTATCGTAGATTCAATCACACAACTTTAGTTCATCATCCAGGGCTTCGCCCAGGGTTAATAAAATTTATGAGTCCAGTTCCGGAAATTTAAACTTTGCCTCAGGGTCCGAGTTCAATTGGTTGTTGTAACCGCTACTAGTTCCAATAAGGAAGTTATTGCTGGTGCTTGGACTTGTTTTTGGTGACGGTATTGAAAGTGGTCACTGTTGGGGCAGTGGTGGCAATTGGCACTTGGTATGTCGCCATCATGATTTTTGGTGATTCAGTCTCATTTAGACCTGATCATGGGTTGTAGGGAATAGTTTCGGCTAGAAATATATCCTCATATTCGAATGATATTTGCTCTGGGCACATTCCTTAAATTGTAAAGGCGTTTCGCCTACTGGAATAAGAAGAAAAAAGAAAATTATGCTTTTTATATTTTTATACTTACATAAAAAATTACGATTATTTTTGCATTTTGCCGCGTTCCTATTGGAATCTATGGCAGTATGGTAGCCGGGTTCATATTTGAATCTATGGCTTTGCAAAAAAAAATATTTTAATGATAAAAACTGATGTACAGTTTTGAATTTTGCCGCGTTCCTATTGGAATCTATGGCAGTATGGCAGCCTGGTTCTTGTTCGAATCTATGGCTTTGCAAAAATATTTCTTTTACACTTTTTAAATTAAGTTTATGCAGAATTTCAATTCGAAATTTCTGTCTAAAAATTTTTTTTTTTTTTTTGAAGGTAGGTAAGCAGATAAACTTACCGTAACATTAGACATTGTCTCTCGATTTATAGTATGAGGATAATGAAATCCATCAAAGTTTAAGTAACTCACTTAATTTTTTGTTAAATATTCGTAGGATCTTTTCGGTATCTTGAAAAATTAATTTTTTGCGAACAAGATCCGAACGCGTGCTTTCGTTGCCTCGCACGGAAAAAGAATGACAGGCTTGGCGGACGCTGCTAGTGATGGGCGCGTAGAGTGGTAGGGATGGGAGCATGGGTAAATTTCAAATTAATCGAGTAATCGATATCGATTAAATCGATCGACTAATAGTTATTTGTAAGAACGTGCGAATGTTGCCTTGTAGGTGAAAGGACTACCTAGTGAAATGATTTATATCGAAAATGAAACCACGAAATATAATGTGAATTAAAAATGAAATTATAAGAATTAATGATAAATGAAAGACAAAGAGAGAGAAAAATAATAAACTAAATGACAGAAAATATTAGATGTTAGAATAAATAATAATGGATATGACGTTTAAATAAAAATAACAAATGTGACGAAATTAAAAGTATATATAGCATGTATTGTATTATTATAATTTTGTAATTTTTTAATCTTTTGTCAATTTAATTTTATAAGAAAAAATATTGTAGTTTTAAGAAATAAATATTTTTTAATAAAAGGGGGGAGGTGTAGTGGGGTAAGGCCACCCACCTTCCACCCACTTGTACTTAGGTTAAGTAATATCATAATAAAACATATATTCAACCAGATCACACGTGTCTCATTAACACAATAGTAACATCCTTACAATGTCAAATTTTTCATTTGTGTTTTGAGCTTATGAATAAATATCTTATCTTAAGTTTTTTTTACTAAAATAAATAAATAGTCGAGATGAAGCTTGTCCATGGCCTGTGCTAGTCACACTAGGCACAAGTTTATGATGGTTTTATGTTGAGTGCTACTTAACGCCGTCTCGGGACTGCCGCGCAGCCTCCCTCCCCATTCTTACCGCCTGCCTGCCCCCCTAGTTGCTACATCTACCCTTTACCCTGAACTTGAACCAATCAGCTGAATCATACCTACATGGTAACTACAAAAAAACGGGATTGTAAACCGGTTTAAACCGGTTACAGGTTATTGCTTATAATAAAACTTTGCCCGTGCTTAGTATTAAGTATATTCGATAAAAAAAATGTGTGTGCACTCCAGTGTAAGGTTGCTTTTCCACGAAAGATGAGTGTGTTTTAAAAACCAATGGAATCACTTCGTTATACTAGCAACGGGTGAATATTACTTAATTAGTAATTTATTTGGTTCCTAAAAATCTCTCGCTACGCATCTCTATCTGGTCGAAAGGCTCTTTAAAAAATACTACTCCTCTTTAAACTTCGGCTCGATGAATTCGGTAGGAACTTTGTTGGTTGGTGATATACATCTATCTGTCAATCTTCGGCAAATTTCGCGCTGACATGACATCATTGACATAATAATTTTGTAGAGACGTGCACACTGTGCCCTCCATTTAGCACTATTTAGCAACAATCAATATTTATAAAGTAGAATTTGAGTGTCACAATAATTTACTAAAACAAAAGAGGTCAATCAAAATTAAGAGAATATGAATTTGAGAGATACGCAAAGCACCGACCGTTTTACAGTTAAGGGTCATCAAGCGCTGCGGGGGTCCCACGATCAACCCCACAGCCCCCGTACTTTGTGAAAGCGTGTGCGCTCTTAAAAAACAATCAAAGTTATGCCACGCAAAACTGCGGTGGGGTTACATGCGATGGACTTGTTTTAAATGTTTAATTGTCTTTTTGTGCGGAAAACAGTTATTATAGATAGTAATAAGGCCTTACCCTTAAATTGTGGTGATCGTGAGGGTAATGTGAGTTATTACATTAGCCGTTACCCCGCTGCTCCATTCGGCCTATATAAATTTCTCAGTATTTACTTAGGTAAATAAATATTTTTAAGTATATATGACATTTCGGATAAAATTATTATGAAGATATCCTTCTAAAAAACACCTACAACTAAAAAACGTTGTATAAAAACATTACTTACATAAATGTGGAAAAACATTAAAAAGGAGGATACTTGCTTCGCAATGGTCACTCAACAAATTGAACCACTTACCTACAGGAGCCAAAATAAATCAATCAAAAATATCCTATCTGCCTACGTAGCATGACGGACCGTTTGTCGAATCTTTCTGTCACTTTTAATAGCTTTTAACATTTAAATACGGGAAAATGTATGGAGATGATAGACAAAAGTGACAGATAGATACGAATAATTCGACAAATTGTCCGTCATGCTACCACCGCTGACCTACAGTTCTCATAAAATACAGTCACGTTTGTGACCGCCACAGTACTTAGATCTTATACAGGGCGCTGAGGCCGCAGTCGCCGCGGGCACTTGTAATCCGGGTCTTGCAAATCCCGGACAAGTGGCCGCCCCGGGGGATTCCCGGGAACTTTATTACCGATTCTAATTCCCCTGTATTGGTGGCTTACGCCTTATCAACATCTCCCGGCTCTAAGGGTGCGTTTATCTGTAGTAAATGCGAAATTAATTTGCGGTTACCCTTACGGGTTATGGTAATCCGCGCTATATTGTTTTGTGCTGTTCGGTGGGAACGGCCCTTTAGTTCACATTTTATTAATTTTAGCGTTTTATTTGTTTTTGTGCTTACAGAAATCAAGCGAGTTCTAAATAGATGTATAGTTGAACCATCATGTGATTATGAACCTCAAATTATAACATATTATACTTATTAATTAAAATTGGTACATAATTACTTGCTCTGCAATCAATGCCACGGCATGAAGACGAAATTTTAGCTACACCAATATAAACGTCAATCGCAACAAAAAATTATATCTTCTAATTCATGATGAATTCAAAAATGTGATCCTGCATGAAACTAGATATTCTTGGTATAGGTAGACTGTTGTTAAAAAAATTATATTACAGGAATGAAAAAATAAACTACAAGTTATCAGTGAAAGGCAAAGGAAACAAGTCCTTGAGCCTAAAAGGGGCCAAGGTAAAGGGGAGCAGGGGGGAGAGACCGTACCTGCGCTGGCGCTCGTTACCTGACCTAGGAAAACAAACATGGCGGCGAGACGAGCTTAATGTGGATACCACTCGACTCATGGGTCGTTTCTTCGAGATTCTGTGATTAAAAAGTAAAATGCACTGAGATATATAATTCTTAAACATATTGCGAAAATAGATTAAGAAATGAAAGCTAGAATGTTAGATTCTTATAAAATGTAAAATGTCGATTCAATTTAACAATTTGATGAAGCAATAGTGTTCTAAAAATCTAACAGAAAAAATCTACAAGCAAAATTGTTAGTGCATGAGCTGTGGTATTTTTAACATTGCATAATTATATGTAATCAAAGAAACAATTTCTCTTCCTTTCATGCAATTTATTTTCCCACAAAATATTTTAATTATACAATCCATATACACAACGTTCTTATTCTTACCTCAGCAGTTATGAGTGTGATATTTTCATATTTTTTGGTGGAGATTTTTTCTGTGACGCGCTAAGTACTTAGTACCTACGGCAATGGACCACCCAGGGCGCTCTTGACACGAAAACTCATCGAGAGATGCGTTTTAAATGCCAAAACGTTCGGCCTCAAGAAGGCAAATATTTCCATTCAGAACCAGTGACCGTCACTTTTTTACTAAGTCATTGGTGATTTTGCAAAACGAAATAATAAAAAAAATTTATCATTCAGAGCTCCTTACTTAGTTTAACTTATATCTAGGGTACCCGATCGAAACACATAGGTACAACGACAAACAAACATGAAGTAACGATGTAATTAATTAAGATGTATTGTTTTACCATTTACTTTTTGTACAGATCTCCCAGCCAGCTAGCCTTTTTAGTTTGTCTGTCCGTATGTATACTTCTATCCGTATTTCCGTGTGTCCGAATGTCTGACTCTATTCATCTTTCTTTATTTTTTCTTATCGTAAAATGATTGCACCGTTCAACAATGAGTCAAAAGCTTCTAAGCTACCGTAATACGTATCGGTACATCGGTCTATAAGTGCATGTAGCATACAAGAGTTGGTATAGCCACCATGAGAAGGTATATCATAGCACTTGTAACAATGGTGTTAATATGGTTTAAAAACAACATATTATTATAACTTTCATTTTTAAGATATTATAGAGGAATTATTGATATCCTAATAGAGTTTGATCTAAGTAGTCAGTATTTTGTTTATCTCACGCGTGAGAGACTAACCTAAATACTTACATGTAATTCAGTTGGTTAATCAATATTTAGTCAATTTGAATAAGTATATTTTAAATACATACTTATTACCATAGATGATAAATATAAGATTTAAAAATGTTATCTAAGTTTAAGAGCTATCTCAGTAGCTTTATTAAGATATTTTAATAACGTTACCTCTGCGTTAGAAATAAGGTTTTAGTTTATTTATGTTAGTGTAGTTTTTTTTTTTTAAGTTGTTGTTGTAAGGACTGTGTCCTAAATTGCTACACCCTTGCCGGGTTACTAAGTCAAAAGTTCCTTGTACTTAATTTAAGACCTGTACACACTTAGCGCAATAAATATCTTGTATCTTGTACCAAAATAAATCAAAAACTATATCGAAATCACAATTTAATAGGTAGTACCTAGGTACTTTACTAATCTTTTTGTTTATGTCCAAAAAATCTGTTAACTATATACATAGAAGTCGGTCGGAAGAAAAAAAGAGACGGCATTAGTTTTAATTTGGAGTTTCAGAAAAATGCTACAGAAAAACAAGTAAGTATTACTAATATTTTACTGTGTAAAAACGTCTTATAACTTCCTCTGTGTACAGTGCACATAGACTGAAGAACACTTTGTATCGATGGTATGTAATCAAAGTATTGTTTTAGAGTTGAGACGTGTGCTAAAAATAAATATTTGTGCCCAATAAACAAAGTGGCTGTTATAGAGAGAGATTGAGACTGTTCAGATTATAGAGTACCGTTTAAGAATTTAGTAGTAGGTATAATAATTTGCGGTTGCTTAAAAATTAAGTAAAACAATTGAATTATTTTGCCGTTGGTAATGAATTGTTGGTCGAGGTTTTACCGAGGTATTTACTCCGAGTAGTACTCTTTATTATACTGTGCTCCTAGGGAGTTAGCTAAGTACTAAGTACTATCCTAAATTATAGATTCAGTAAGCCCTCTTGTTTATCATTACAAAAATAACCCTATTCTTTTTAATAATACCTCGTTCTGTTAACTAGACGCAATTTATTATAGTTGAATACTGAAAAATTTATCGTGCATTTTCAAATAGTAACCTACACCTTCCATATAACATGTGTTTTCAAGTTTTCAAAGATGTATTTATAGAGTTTTGTGATTAACAAACTATAGGTAGATGTAGGTATATTGTTAGTATACTTTAATGTATTATTTAGGTACAAACACGATACCTAAACCATACAATTAGCCAGCCATCATATCCGTGCGGTCACCTCAGCCTCGGCGGGGCCCGGCGCAAACACGACGTGAGGTCTAATGGTCGGATGGTGTTAATGTCGTTTGTAGTCAGTTAGCAAGTCCGTCGCCTTTTTAAGAAGGCCCGGGTTCGGAGCCCGGAATGTGATAATTCGGATTGAGGTGAAAAATGCTTTTTACATATCTGCTGATATTACAGAATTGTTTGTTGGTATAAGCAAGTTGTTTTTCCCAGACTTAAAATTAGTTGTGTGATAAGTTTGGTTCATGGTATCAAAATCAATAGTTGGATAGTTGAGTAGTGAGTTTGTGAGTTGACATCCAAAACCTCCTTTACCAAAGCTTACACGAGCGAACATATACTTATATTTCTTTAAAGTAATTCAAACAAAATATTATAATTATAAATAAATGTGTCTTATATTATAAGTAAGGTATAGTCAGGATAATCTGTACTCGAGACCGACTGGTGTGAGTTCAAACACTGTGTATATCAGCCTCACAGAGTTTGGAGTCTACTTGCTCGAGGATGATCTCGGACTAGTCGTTCTTGAGTAAGTATTAAGAAAATACGAAAAAAGCGAGATTAAAACTCATTTACCCGTTTAAATCTAATTAGAATTATTTTCTTACGTACGATTGTTTTTTTTTTCAAAACACTGTTTTATTAACCACCCAAAATGACAGAAATTCTCACGCATAATTCAGCTCGATCTTCTGCAATAATAGCGTTGACTTGACAAGCTATTCTACTCTTAGATTAGGAGGCTCCGTGCCGGCCCGCGCGGCGCTCGGCTTACTTACCTGTGTCTTATCTGAGTAAGGTGTGGAGAAAGCATTCTTTGTATATTTTATTTTGATCCTTTTAAATTTTGCCTCGAGCTGTCATATCAAAGATGTAAAGTCATTTTCGGCCGAGTTCGTTTGGTTACACGTACACACTTTATTTTAAACATCTTTGAATTATGAATGAGTTGCATCACAAGTTTTTTTTAAAGAAACTGTATTTAGTTCGTAGCTAAGCATAAGCTTAATAAGTAATCCTTCCTCGTACTAAAGTACGTAGGAACAGACAGGATCTATACCTAACAATAATAATTCCAAAAATAATAAAGCATCATACTCCGATCCCCATCTCAGTAGATTCTGTATCTTGGATACCCAAAACACATTCAAAGGAATGCAAATAGGCACAGGACCTAAACCTTGAAATTCATCATAACAACAAATAGCTTCCGCCGGAAATCGAACAAAGTCTCTATCAAAAAGCTATCTAGAAAAATTGAAAACTTAAAGCAGCTTAGGTTACCTAAAAAAACTTTCCCCCCTTTCGATGCAACTTTCTTTACATGCTATAACTTTACGTTTTGTATACTGTTGTAAAGTATATACTCATATTACTACACACAGTCAAATCTGGTACACGTATACACCATTAACTGAGATCCGGTATCGCGTTGCTTGGTGTGTTCCGTAGGGGCTCGTTGAAGCCGACTCAACAATAAAAGCAGTTCCTAAAAACATACTTAATAACATTTTGTGAGAGTTCTTAATTTCATTGGTGAGTGTTCGAAATATATATAGCTCTTAGGATCTTAGAAATATTCTTTTATGAAACTAAAGTGGCCACTTCAGGAAACAAACGGTTTATTCCTTAGATTTTTATTGATTTTGATCAATGAATAAAATAACTGAAGAAAGTATCTTATTTGTAATTTTTCGTGTTTGCTAGTTATTTGATGTCAAAAGATATAATTGGGAGGTCGTAAGCGAAGTGTACCATTGCCATTGGCCTCATACGGTGGCACGGCGGCGCGGCGGGGCGGCGGCGGCGGCGGCGGCGGCGGCGTGGCGGCGTGGCGGCGGCGCCCAACCCAGCGTTTTGTAACTCGATCCGTTTCATTACTTACTTCAGCTACTGTCGTTGATATCGTGGCTATTTTATTTTCACCTCTTTATTAATAGCATATATGACGCTTAATGTTTTCCAACTATCTACTAGCGTTTTATCTGTTGTAGTTAGGGTTCATTCCCGGGAATTCTCGGGTCGAGAATTCCCGGGAAATCGTTGGGTTTTGTTCCCGGGAAATTATGCTCGAGAAAAGTCGAGAACTCGAGAAATCATATTTGAGTTTATGAAGTGCAAAAAAGTTCGTGAATTACGCTAGTGATGGAAATAACTTTTTAATTTTATAAGCTTTATGATGATTCAGTGGCGGTCTAGGACGGCGTAGCACTTTCGGTTTTTCTGTATTGCAAAATAGCTCTTGTTCTTTGGTAATACAGACTAGGCCACACAAGACCATAGACAAATCTGTTTCGCCGTCCTAGACCGCCACTGTACGTAGTGGAGTCAAGTCTCTAACCAAAATCGATCGACTCGTAATCGTATTACAAGCGATTGTCTTAGCCATTGCTAGTTTCTTAAGTATTATAACAGAAATCGACTTTGTTAAAGCGGCAATGGTTAACGAATTCGATAACAAGACAAATATGATTCGATAGAGTTCAATAACGTAGCTGGACGGTGTACTTACTGTTTATTAATATTTTGTGTTTTGTTTAATCAAATTAAATTTATAATCTTATGAATTCCTCTACCTACATCTGGGTATCAAGTTGCTTAAGCTTAACTTAATGAACAAAAAAAACGATGTCAGTGATAGCATTCGAAAATCATTGCGGCTTTCTAAAGAGGACAACAGTAGATGTCCTAAGAAAAGCAGAAATAGTTTTCAAATGCTGTCTTGTCATCGAATTTTCATTATTTATTTAGCTAAGCGACTCAAAATTCGACTCGGCGTAAACACTTAAAATACCTAACTAACTATACTTTTATTTTAACGTTGACTTTTTCCTAATAAACCATCCAAAATTGGTGTATTCTTTATTAGTTAGGTATATTGAGAGAAGTTTATTTATTTCTTCAAGTTTTAAATTTTTTTTTAAACATATTTTGCAGAAAAACCACTTGATTTATTGGTTTAAAATGAGTTTTATTTTTATGATTCACATTGTGAATTTTGTGTCAACTTTTTTTATGATTTGGATCGAAAATATATGCAAAAACATAGGTAAATCAAATTTTCTCGACAACCCGAGAAGACCCGAGAAATGAGCCTCGAGAATTCTCGAAACCCGAGAAACTGAAAAGCTCGAGAAATCATGAACCCTAGTTGTAGTTAAATCCAGAATCCCAAAAATATAGGTATATATTATCTCTCTCTCTCTTTTTTTCCGTTGCTTCTCCGTGGAGCCTGAGACCGTCAGAAGATGTCTCCATTGCTGTCGCTCTTGGGCCAGGTCCAGCAGTTCCTCCCATGAGCAGCCCATATGTATATTATGCGGCTACCAAAATATACCAATTTACGGTTTAATCAGTTACTCTTAGAGCCTCTAACCAGGTAGAACCTGTATACAGGTAGCCCTTAACACGTAGAATAACTAAATTGATACTAGCATGATAATGTTGGCACCACAGGAATAGGATATAGCAGTCGCACAACGCTGTCCACTGAACCACGGAAGCATTCAAACTTTCAGCACCCTTCAGATTTAATTCCTTTCAATAGCCCTCTGTAAAGCATTTATCAAAAGGTCATATTGAAGATAATTTATTTCAGGTACGCTTCTACCTACCGAGAGCTATAAAGTATATGTATATTATTGTAAAATTATTATTGTATTTTGTGTCTTTTATTTTATGACTGCTCCGTAGCTCAGTTGGCAGTGATGTAGACTGAGACGCGTGTGCACCTGGGTTCGATTCCCGGTTGTCGCTTCATCGATGTTTGTTTCACGGTCTGTCTGGGAGTTATGTTTGCCTTTGTTTAAGTATGTTTCGGGCACCCTAGATACATGTTCTTCCTAGTTAGGGGCTCCGAGTGTAATGTGTTATTATAACAATTATTATGATCTTTTAAATATCATAGCGTTCATCCATTCACTAACTACTATACTACTATCAATTTTTGAAATGATATCCTTATTGCCCTAAAATAAATGAATTTCAAAAAAGCTTGAGATAATATAATCCTCATTAGATCCTTTTAATTTATCACTTCCGAGAGTATTATTCTAGTTTTGCAAACAAGTCGTAAACAGGACGCAGATACAAACACATTAGGAACAGTTGGTGGACTTGGACCTCGTTAGCTAATCAATCTGTTTACTGTTGGAATGATTATTTTTCTTTGTCCTTATATTTGAAGTTAGGCATCGATGTATTGAGCTACTAATAAATATAATAAAAATAGTCCTACTGTTTTACTATCTATATACTTAGCTTAGAGTTATGATTAAGTAAATCAATATTAAACAATTTCTGTAGGTATTTAATACCAAGAAGTCTAAAGGTAAAGCTCTTGTATAAAGGTTAAGTGTAATTTACTAACAGGTTTAAGCTAAATCTGGGTATAATGCATTTATTAAATTTTATTTATTAAAGATCTATAAGATCTTTTAGAAATTATGACCTTATGATGTTGCCGTCGCAAATGAGCAGAATTTTCAAAGAATTCTCTGAATATTTACTGTGTTAACTTACGACTAACAAATCTTAACAAATACTTCAATTTCATTTACATTAAAATTTCTGATATTTATAATTTTTGGTTGTTTTTTTAAAGAGTGGTTAGGTACTTGAGCGGCTACAATTAAGCCTCTTAATGTTAAAATCTAGATATGTAGTTAATGTTTCAACCTGATATTATAGATGATTTTTTGTTTGTGTTTTTCGCGTTTGTCGCAACCATAACTCAGTAGCCGGCTAACCTATTCAATAAAATGATTTAAAAATTATAAGAATATTTTTTAAAGGAACTGGTCAAAAACGTTATTTCATAATTTATTTAAATACCTTTATGTAGTTTTTTATAAAAAAAATCTTTGTGTGCATTTTTGATTTGCGGAATATTTTTAACCGATTGAGGAAAGTAATGTTTCTCTTATGTACTTATATGTGAAATTCATTGACAAAACCTGGAGCTTCAACGCATTAAAAGATTTTGTAATTTATATGGACGCCCAACACAACAAGCATCAAACATAAACATATCATATCCGACGGGAAGTCAGTAAAATATAGAACGTAATATTAAAATGTAGCTTATCATACAGTATTTAATTTTATAAAACTATTTGCATTTGAAAATAGTTTTTAAAAGGTTGTTGAAAACCGAAGCAAAATCTATTGGTATTGAAATTATTTGAAAACGTTAGTAAATGCTACACCGCACCGCCGCCGCCGCGTAGACACGGATGCTACGGCCTACGGCCGGCGTAGCAGGAAACAGTCATCGATAAAATAACACCGTTCTAAAATAAATGTATTTTGAAATTATGTATTATTTAATAACTCCACACCTTTGAGCGTTTCGAATGTTTTCACTGATCAAGATTCCGACACAATGATCGTGGAACAAAAGACGTGGCTGTAACGCGATTGGCCTAAACCAAGACTTCCTTTGGCCTTTGATTCAGCTCGTCCCCTTCACACGAGTACGAATTCCGACCCCGGAACATCAATTCCGGCTAACGCACTTATGATTGTTCCATGTTTTTATCGTTGATGCTGCGCTATTATTAACGGTGGGTCGCCCGGGTCGCACCGGGCGGAGCGCGCGGCACGGTGCGAGGCACGGGGCGAGAGGGGGGCGCAGGGGCGGGGCCTGCGCGGGCCTGCCCACGCCGCGCCGTGGAGGGGCGCGCGAGCCCCCTGCCTCTATTTACTCTTTCAATCAGTGCGAGTGTTTGCCCCCGGTCGGCGTGCACGCGCGGGTTATGCGCTAGCCATGATCTCGCAGAAGCTGTCGTACGGCGAGGTGCCGACGTCGGCCTCGCTGTCCTCGTTGTCCCCGGGCTTGGCCTCTTCTTACGTGAACGGAATGGGCTGCATGCCCGCTCAGCCCTACCCGAACCTCTACGCCAACAACATGGTGGCCGGCGGCTCGTGCATGGGCTCCCCTGGCGTGGGCTACTCGCCGCCCAGCACCATGGCATCGTGTATGGGCGGCGGAGCGCCCTACGGCTCGCTGCCACGAGACCAGGAGCCCGCATCACCCACCTCGGCGCTACAGCGCGCGCGCAACGACAAGACCTACCGCCGCTCCTACACGCACGCCAAACCGCCATACTCCTACATCTCTCTCATCACGATGGCTATCCAGAACAACCCCACACGGATGCTAACGCTTTCCGAAATATATCAGTTCATCATGGACCTGTTCCCATTCTACCGGCAGAACCAGCAGCGGTGGCAAAACTCTATCCGGCACTCGTTGTCGTTCAACGACTGCTTCGTAAAGGTGCCTCGCACACCCGACAAGCCTGGCAAAGGTTCGTTCTGGACGCTGCACCCAGACAGCGGAAACATGTTCGAGAACGGTTGCTTTTTGCGTCGTCAGAAGCGGTTCAAAGACGAAAAGAAAGAAACGATAAGACAGGCGCACAAGGCAACCCAGGGCCACGGACACCACACGCCGCACGACAAGCGCGACCACGGCGTGCACGACAAGCCCGGCGGCGGCGGCGGCGGCGAGGACAAGGACATGCGCGACGAGCTGCTGGCGCAGCTGCACGCGGCGCCCGAGCTGTGCCTGCCCGAGCACGCGCCGCTCGCGCTCGAGCACTACGCGCAGCTGAAGCAGGAGCCGGCCGGGTACGCGCCCGCGCCGCACCCCTTCAGCATCACGCGGCTGCTGCCCGCCGCCGACTCCAAAACCGACCTCAAGATGTACGATGTCAACTACGGCTACGGCCACGCGCCCGAGAACTACTACCAGTCCTCCTTGTACCACCACCACCACGCGCACGCGCAGCCGCCCTTGTGACAGTATCCGCTGGCGTAGACCCCGCTGCTCTATCGCCAGGCCGCACAGTAAGTCTCCACTAAAATCCTCCAGATAATTATCTCCGCAAATCTCACAGTAAGTTATTGATATTGGACTCCAAGTGAGCGTGATCCGTCGAGCTCGACGTGTAAATGTGTGTATATGAGCGAGTGTACATAGTCTCTAAGGACCCGCGTGCTTGAACTGGGGGCCGCCGCCGGCCGTCGCGGCCGCGGCACTAGGCCTAAACTCAGAGTGACTCCTATGAAAGTGTCTTTTTCTGTGTTTCATTTTCTGAACTGAATATTTAGTTAACAAAGAATAAAAAACGTATATTTCAATTTAAGGAAAAGACATTCAGCTATTTATGTGCACGAAAACTTATAAGAATTTTGTCTATCAATACACCTCGGATATTAATCTAAATGCAAATTACTTTTAAATAACACCAATACCTCAATGTTAGCACAAATAAATTTACTCAAAAGCTCGTCGATCGATACTCTATCAGCTTGTTATCATTATCTGATTGTTTATCTTTGGGCGCGATGGATTGTTTATTTGTTTAGGTGGCGCGTTGAAGTCTTTTGTAAGAAACATTCTTCGGTGCTGTAATAAAAACATTTATTTGATTGTTGTTTTGGACTGTTTATGGGTAATTTGCATCTTATTCGTTTTACTTCAAATTACGAATTGATGTTGGCTAGTTCAGAAAAACAAACAAAATATTTTAGTTTATCAAGAAAAGCTTTAAAATAGACATGCGTAGGCCTAAATTCATGTCGTCCGTCAAATGAAATTAAGTGTTTGCACTAAAAGTTAAGTAATAAATTAAAGAAAATATTATTTATTCTATCTTACAAAAAGGTCCGTCTAATTTTCTTGCGTTAACTAATTGTTCAGTGCGAAGTGAAACCGCAGAGTGTGAACCGTGCAATGTGTATGTGTAACAAATTTTGTAAAAACTTATATTTAGATAGTTAAAATTAATAAAATAATTCTCTGTCATCGACCATCGCGGGGACATTACGATTAACTTTTGTTTGAAAAGTACATTCAACATTTTTTGAATCAATAACTGGTCTTATAAAATTTAGGGCTATCTTTAAAACTAAATAACACAGTTCATAGATCAAAACAAGGAATGTTAGATCGAAATGTCTCCTTAAAATTAATTAGATATATCCTTGTAAATATAGCGTTAAATATAATATACCTATATTAAAAGTAAGTTCTATTAAATACTGGTGTTCGGTGTAAGATAGGTTCCTGTCGAGGCTTCTGCACATTCCGTTTAATATTACATTTATAAGCAAGTGTCAATTTAGCATTTTACATATTATGGTATATTATTTTGTTGCTTGTGGGTATAAGGGAAGCTCAAGATTTTTGCATACAATATAAAACAGCGAACTTTTACGTAAAAAAAACGTAAACTTAACCAATTTTTATTATATTCAATGTTTTGGTTCATTATCTTTTGAATCTAACAATTTGAATAAGATAAAATTTAACATGTAATTTTTTTTTATTGAATACTAGTCTTGGTATATTTTTAAACTGATTGCATTGTATTTTTATTAATGAATCCTTTTCATAATCTAAACACGTTTTATTACAGGCAGGACATGATTTGAATAACAAAAGAAAGATCTCCATATATTTGTCAAATTTAACAGTGTCGGCTACCGTATGTATCCCCGAGGACCCACTAGTACTTGCAAACCTTTTATATTTGTATATATTTTAAATACTATTTACATGTGCTAAATTTATTCTTGTAATTATAAATTAATATTAATATCCTATACTCGAATCTAGATAGGATATAATATATCATCTGTTAGTTTCAGAGTTAATAAATTTAAGTATTTACAAAAATTACCTATGTTTTTCTTTCTAAATTTAAGTTAGGGAAATAATGTTTTTGGCCTTGTCTTTCTTCTAACTTAGGGTCTATGATCCGTGAGATTTTTCTTATCTTTTAACCCTTTCGTCAAATAGACCTACCTGGTTAAAGAAAGGGAACAATACCAATCATAAAGCGTTTTACATTAAAAAAAAAAACTTTTGTAATAAAATGTAGCGCCGCACTACCGGTCATTTTCACTTTTGCCCGAGTCGCAGGCGTTGCGCAATATCGGTCATCGGGCGCAACGTCCGGCTGAGACCGTCGTAAAGTAATAAAAACAGACAAAAGGGCTAAGCCGTGAATGAAGTAAAGTGTTAATTTGCTTTGAGAAAGCGAAATCGCGGACTCTGCGGAGGCAGCCTGCATATTGCATGGTTATGATATTAAAAAAATATGAAAGAACTACGTTTGTTCATCGCAGCACACTATTTAGTTACACAAAATACAATAATAAATTTAAAAGTTTTATACACTCGGGCTTGGGAATTAGATGGGTTAATTTAAGTTGACATTTATCTAAGGCAAATGGCAGATGTCGTCTATTTTTATTTTTAAAGGTCAAATTATATTAAAAATTCATGTAAATTGTGTAATAGCATAAATTTAAATTAAAAAAAAATTGAAAAGATTTGTGATTTGAAATACTTACGAATAATAAATGACAAACATATTGCGTTGACGTGGACAGTGCAAGTATCGTAAACTTAATTAAAACATTGCTTATGAGTAGGTAAAGTAAAGATTATATTAAATAATGTAAAAGATAAAATTATTATTACTACTTCGTAAATTATTCTTAAAGTTTCTTTCTATTTTATTTTGAATTTGTGAAAGCTCTTAGACAGGATGTCCAAAAACTCTTAGTTTTTCTTTAAGGCTTTAGATGAGCATCGATTCAAAGACAGCAACATCAGCATTTTGTGAAATAACTTTGCCACTGCTTACGAACCGCACACGCGACCAAGTTTCTCAGTCACATTTAGGCCTAACTTTTTCATTGAGTAATTTTCACCAATTACCAGTCTGCCGTCTCCGCGGGTGGTTTACTGCGTTCATAAATGTAACCACTTTGAGCCGCCATTGTCTGGAGAACCGTGTCTTTGGAATATTTTTTGTAGTTCTGACAAGAAACATATTTTACTAAGTATATTTTGTTGAGTGTCGAAATTGATTTCAGTACGAATTCTTACCTTCATACTAGTAAATTTTTGTAATCTATCTACGCTAGTTTAGTTTGGTTTCCTTTATTTAACTAAGGATTATTTGATCAATTTCTTAAAACTATTTTAAACTCTCTATTTCCTGCAAATACACAAGGACCATTTTGCATTTCATCCAATTCGTCGTCTGGGTTATTCATCGGGCGTTGCAAGAACTTCAATTCTCAAAATTCTCTCTGCATCACATGCATCGTGAGTCAGGCGCGCGAGAGCACGTGGGCGGCCGATTTTATTTATTCCTTTATTTATTTAAAGCCAGCCTCATTCGCTTGTTAACAGTGCTACCGGGCTTGACCGCCGGCGATGATTACGCGTTAAATTGTCAATGAAAAAAACACAATAAAAAGCGTGAGTTCATAGTAAGAGTGTCGTGGGTGGGGGTGACAGTAGCCACTGGAACAGTTTGATGCTCTGGTGGTCTGAACTGAGTGTTTTGGACGAGAGGGACGCCCTACTGTAATGAAATTTTTGGTCATTCGTGAGGTAGACGCTTTGAATCAGAAATTAGTTTATGATAATCATACTTTGGTTAATGTTTTAAAACGGGTAAATACAAGTTTTTTTTTTTTTTCAGTGGGTAATTTTCAGTAAGGGACCAAAGTGTCAACTTCTTTACTATGAAATCTAAGTCTTTAAGAATGGATTGTACTGCGCTTTTATGTTTCAAATTCTTTATTAGTATAAAATTAGCTATCCAGTTTTCATTATAAATAAGAATTTCGGTTTTCTGTCTTGAATATTATACCATACCTACTTGAGATTTTTATGTACGAAGTTTTATACATTTTTCCATTTTTAAAGATTATAACGGTGTTGGACTTAGCTCTAGTATTTTTTAATAACATTATTAATTGCTCTGGTAATATTTTATTGTTTTTCGCAATTCTTTTCCAAATCCAGTCTTTCCATATATTGCTTTATCTCATCAAAGACTGACTAATAAAAACCAAAAAGTGCTCGCTCAAACTGCTTGTTGTAGAACAGTAATTAGTAAAGAGGTTGAAAATTTAAAATAAGTTGCTGCCTATCACTAGTTTGACATCATTTTGGTCTACAAGATAAACATAAAATTAATCAGAAGTAACGTTATGTATTCACATATTCGATATTTAAGGCGCTATCACTGGTGGTATATGAGGTAAGCTGTTGTGACTACTTGTGAAAGCATAAAAAAGGTAAAAACTAACTTCGAAAGCTGTTAAATATTATGATGATGATTTCATTTTTACAAGATAAAGTTGTTAAGTTTTATAAGGGCTTAGAGCTGATTGAGAGGGTTCCAGCATTGATCGGCGGAACATCAACGAGTATGGCGGCGGTGACTACAATATTCAATTTCTAAATGAAAAACGGTCTGGCCCTATCGGCCGCGCCGGCTCGCGGCATAAAATTGAAAACTATTTGCTCGGCACACACCATCCATCACTGACCGGCACTTAGCCGTATTACTTGCCACACCACCTTGGATTACATGCTAAAACCCCTCTTACTACTTTTAGTATAAAGGTTATTTCTTCGCAGCAGAAATGGATAAGAAGGTGTAGTTTCCCAAGAACCAGTTTGTCGGAATCGTGACTGCTTTCGGTAATATTTTTGAGGGAAAAGGTAAGATTTTCATTTATGATGGAAAATTTTAGGAACCTTTAAATATTTTTATATAGTACTCTGAAATCTTTGCACCAAATATCTTTATAAACTAAGAAAATACTTTCATTTGAATTATAATATAAATAATTAAGGTATCAAAACAATGTGTTTCGAGATCACAATTCTCAAAAATATAGTATATCTAGGTCTGTAAGGATCAAAATCCAAACATCACTTGATAAGACAAACTGCGATTTTTTTCCGAATAGGTATGTTATATCCGAAGGATTGATTTATTGGCTACGAGCTAGCTACGAGGTAGATATATATATCATCATGGGCAGGGGACGATAACTTGCCAAGATTTATCACATGTGATCAGGTCATCCCTCTCTACACTTTTCCGTAAGATGGATCACGTCATAAATTTTTGATACTGATTTTGTAATTTTAAACGATTATACAGGGAATGCTCTGCATGCGATTGATTTTGGTCTTAATAACAATCTCGTCTGACTTGTTTCTTTCGATAACAGCAAACATTCTCTCGATTTTATATATGTAATATGTAACAAGATAAAATAAAATAGCTATTGTACAAAAAAAATAGCTTAAAAATTTATTTTGTCTTTTCAAGTTTTTTTTTAAGCTCTGAACATAAAAGAGCCTGAAATTATTTTGTGATTTACAGCCTAACCGTATTATTCATAAAGATACAGTAGATTTTAAGTAGCTTTATTGGAGGTCTACTTCTCTGATTACTTGTATGGTAAAGACGTGACATCCAGTCTAAATTGACATACGTCAAATAACTAAAATGCTCTTTAACTTTTTATGAATAACAGAGTGAGTGTTTAGTAAAAATTCAATAGTTTAAGTTGAGGTAATAGCTGTAAGAGTGAGTCAGCATATTTTATTCTTACTGATAAAAACATTGCAGATAGAAAATACATAACTTAAATTTTAAAATATCATCAAAACACGGTCTATGTTATATCATTGATATCGTGAACATGAAAACTCCAATCGATAAGGCCATAAAATACAAATGTAAGGTAAATAAATAAAAGCGTATACTCACGAAATACCTAGATAAAAAACTCCGATATTTTCTTATCTACAGTGCGACATTGATTCATGGTAAATACATTTTTGCGCGATAATTTCATTCAGTTCTTGGTAAAAAAGCGGTTAAGTAATGGTTAATGTGAGCGAAAACTATTTAAAGAGCTAGACATAATTTTCCACGTGAATTGAGAGATATACCTCATTCTTGTAATATTTGAATCTAGGTGTATTGTATATAGGAAATTAGGTACTACCTTCTCAACTAATTAATTTTAATTGTGTGGCGTAACTGTGTTTAATTTTGGGCAGGAGAGACTTTGCATGAATACAGATTAGTCTAGGTCCTTTTGTTTAGGAGTATATTTGGACCGCGAAATACACGTGCCCGTTTAATTCAGTATCAATCAATATATATGTCACCGGAAAATAATAAGATTCGCAAGTTTATAAATTTCCTAGGAAATTTATAAACTTTCGTAGGATTCTAAACGAGAGATAAATTGAATTATTTTACGCTCACTTTTTTGCAAATTTATAAATTTTCGGCGCGTCGTAGTAAATTTATAAACTAACGGATATCAATTCGTAAGATTCTAAACGGATCGACCAATCACAGAAGAGCTTTTAATTTTACGCTTTTTGAAATACGGAAAATAACACACTGCTCTCTGATTGGTCGATGTTGACAGTGAAATTGCTTGCGTCCATAGACTTACGTACAATCAGACTTCGAAACAATTCGATCACACTAAATGTATTTTTACTGGTTCCAAAAACTAGCTAGGTTAATAGGTTAAAATATTACCGCTAATGTGCGAAATTCAGTAAAAGTGCACTAACTGGCTGAATCCGTTAGAGTTCGAAATAAAATGTTGTTCTCAACATTAACTAGGTAATCTGCAAAATCCCTAGGTAATCTACAGGGTAACGACTAAGTTAAGCTCAAAAAATTTTTGACTTAGATTTCAGTTTAACACAGGAAACCCAAGCTCCGCTCGCTTCGCTCGCTACGCGTTAAAGATCACAAGCCAAACCTAACCTAACCTACAATTTTGCCCTAGATTTGAATTTTCGGTCGGAGTTTTCTGTTTTCCGCACTTTAACGGCGAGACATGCGCATAACTGACCTAAACAGTTAATGTGCACATTGCCCGGTAAAGTGCACATTAACGTATATCGCAATATAATGGTCCTACCTATAACCTACCTACCTAGTAGGGGGTTTCCTATTTCGCAATATAACGGTCCTACCTATAACCTACCTACCTAGTAGGGGGTTCCCTATTTCACTCTACAAAAATAAAACATTTTGGTCATGGCTACCAAAAAACTTTCGTAGCTCTGTGGTAAATTTCAATTCATTATACATGGCGTTTGGTTATTGGTTACTTATTATTTTACGAGTGAGTTTAGTAAGTTTATCAATTTCCGAAAATGTAGGCGTAAAATAATACAATTTATCTCTCGTTTAGAATCCTACGAAAGTTTATAAATTTCCTAGTAAATTTATAAATTTACGGTTTTTGTTATTTTCCGGTGACATATATAAAACTAGTCCGATACTGACTGACGGACAACGCAGAGCCGAAACTACTGGGCATAGCGGGCTGAAATTTTGCATGTAGGTTCCTTAGGGAGTGTAGGTGAGCACTAAGAAAGAATTTCCCGAAATTCCCATGGGAACGGGGAAAAACTGGATTTTTCTGTTTATGAGAAATCAGACAGCCTCTAGTATATATATAAAACTCTTCTGTTACTGACTGTCAGACAACCGAGAGCCGAAACTACTAGGCGTAGCGGGCAAAAATTTTACACGTAGGTTTCTTGGGGAGTGTAGGGGAACACTAAGGAATAATTTCTTGAAATTCCCATGGGAACGGGAGAGAATGGGATTTTTGTGTTTAAGAGAAATCTGCGCGGGTGATACCGCGGGGCAGCCTCTAGTTTATAATAATGCTAAGAATGTCTCCGTATCGATTTTTTGAGACGATGCTGCTGACACGCGATTATAAAGTCATTTGTCTCTCTCGAGGAGACATAAATCGTGTGGGTTTTACCACCTACAGCTAGCTGACCGTGTTGAATATGTGAATTGATGAGTTGGTGTCATTTGTTACAGTCACAATGTGTTTGACATAATTTTTGTCACAAAATATTCATATGAAAAGTATTCATTATAATAGAAAGAAAGATAGAAATTTTTATTTGCTCAAACTAAACACACCAAAATTAAAAAAAAAAATACACAAAATATACAGCAAAACACGTAAAAAAAATACAAATTAATGAAACAATAAATAATAATTATAAATTAATAATTAAATAATCAGTTGCGTATGGTGTGTCGTAGTTGGTGCAAAATGGCATCAACTCAGCATTTGCTGAAGGCTTTCACCAACAGCGCTGATTTTCAGTCTATGCCAGCAGTGACCCACAAGCGTCATTTGCGAGTGCACACAATAAAAAATACAATATATATATTACAGATATATACATACAGAATAAATTGTGTTGTGGTTGTGTACCTAACATAAATATACTACATACAATACGGTGATATTTAATAATAATGTGAATATATACATAAATAAATACGTTTGATGCGACTACGAGTCGTTACGTCTCAGTCAGCGTGGTCAGCGGCAACGGTAGAATGCGGGGCAATGGTGAGAATTGGAAAAGGAGTTTAAAGTCTCTGCTGGTCAATCAAGTATACCCTGAGCTTTCGCACAAAGGTATACCTACTTGAAGCTTCACGGACTGGGGGAGGGATATTATTCCAGCACTTGGTCGCCGCATACCTAAAACTACCACGAAAAGCCATCGTTCGGTGATTTGGAACGCGCACCCTAGTTCTGTGCACCTGACGTAGTCTCGCCGACCATTCCATCTTTCGATACAAGTAAGCAGGCGTTTCGGAACGAATCACTCCAAACAGAAGCGTGGCGAGGTGAAGTTCCCGACGAGCCTCCATGTTAAGGAGCTTGGCGGCGTTCAAGTACGGAGTAATGTGGGATCTAGGAGGGACGTGGAAACAAAAACGTGCACATGCGTTTTGTACACGCTGTATTAACCTTTTTGTCCGACCAAGGATACAGCCACCATAAACGACATCACAGTAGTTTAATCTTGATAATATCAGTGATTCACATAGACTGACACGCAAATCAGTTCTAAGGTAATCACGTATATTATAAAGAATCTTAAGACGATAGAAGCAGTTACCGACAATGCTAGCGATGTGATTCTCGAAGTGTAACTCGCCATCCATCAGCAGTCCGAGGTTCCTTGCTTCTACCACCCTTTGTACTGGTTCGCCTAAAATAGCTATATCATTGTCGGAAAGGGCTTGCACAGTCTTATGGATCTGAAGCTTGGTGCCCAGCACAAGATATTTTGATTTAGTGGGATTAAGTACTAGGCCGTTACGACAAGACCACCGCGCAATTTCGTCCAATTCTTTATTTATTGTGCCCGCAACTGTACCTGCATCTTTTGGTAAAACTGATGTCTAGAGTTGTACGTCGTCAGCATACAGGTGGTACTTCGATTGTTTGATAGAGTTCACGATATCGGCGCTATACATTATAAATAAAAGTGGTCCAAGAATGGATCCCTGAGGAACTCCTCTTGAGAGCATTTTGATTTGCATAATAGAAGTAACAAAAATATATACACACTTAATAGGCACTCTACCACTACGCTATTTCTTTTTGTTTGTTGACCATTTAATTTCTTTAGAAAAACCTTTAGAAGTATCTAGAAAATATTACCATATATATAGGTAGATACCTCTAAAGGTATATTTTTCCAATAAGAATACAATTCCAATGAGCTTCCTGATCACAGACCCTAGTTAAAAACGACATATTTAGTAAATAAATGTCTCATCTAATAGAATTTCACTTACACTTAATTACCTAAATATTCATTAGTGCCGTCCCCTAACAAGGTTGCGATCGCTGAGCCAACAAAGAGCCCAATCGTACCGCAAAGCAGCCGAAATCCCCAGCGCTATCCCATTTCCCACACATTAAAACGCACTTTGCCTTATTTCGGCCTTCCCGGCTTCACATATTGTAATAAAATACAGGCCAATGTAATGTGAAAGCCGATCGCATTAACTCCCGGCCCATTATTAAAAAGTATCAAGTTTCTGAACGTAGCGTATTGCTCCACCGCAACCAATCAGACTCTCCCGCCAATACGACAGCCAATCAGGGAGCGTTGTTTGTTTTTTTTTCTTGTTTAGGATCAAGATAATGGATTGTTCTTCATTGTGATTTATGTGTTTCTGTTGTTTTTGTTCATTTTTAATGTTTGTAGCTAATGGTAGAAGGAATGTTAAATGTCTGTATGAATAAACAAAATGCAAAGATACATAATTTGAAAGTAAATTGGCTATTGGGAGTACTACATTTTTTTAAACCACTATTTTAGAGAAGGCTAGTAAGTACTTTCTTGTAGTTCCTATATTTTAATCAAAATTCTAATATTTCTTTGACTATTACAACAATTTGTAAAAACTAAGCATTTATACCATTATCAACTCCATATTTTACATTTGATGCTCCTCCTGAAACGCTACAATTGCCAATTTTGCAGTTTACCATACAATTAACTACTATCTTATTTACATTGTTATAAGTATTTTGCAGGTAAGTAAATATATAAATATTTTGTCAAAGTTTTTGAATATACCTATAGTACAGAGATAAATAAATATTTAGATAAACTCTATATACCTGCATACATACTTATTAATTCCGTGACTCTATATATAATAGCAACGATCGCTCCCTACGATAAATACTCTAATTCTATTCTACATTTTATAATAATCTTCATTCATCAACTCTACATTATATTGAAAACTAGAGGCTGCCCCGCGGTTTTTCCCGCGTAAATTTCTCATAAACACAAAAATCCCGTTTATTCCCGTTCCCGTGGGAATTTCGGGAAATCCCTTCTTAGTGCTCACCTATACTCCCCAAGGAACCCACGTGCCAATTTTCAGCTTTCTACGCCCAGTAGTTTCGGCTCTGCGTTGTCTGTCAGTCAGTCAGTCAGTCAGTCAGTAACGGAAGAGTTTTATATATATTGATTAAAATGTTCAGGATCCTTAATTTCTTACTTCAAACATTTCACAAATAAAATTCTATAATTAGAAATATACTACCTACCTAGTTTTTGCTCGTATGTAAAAAATAAACTCATAAATAACGCAAACGTATAAAAATAACGCAATTTAAAAAAAAATAGATAGGTAACAAATATTCAGACACGCGTAGCAATGAAGTAACCCAAATAATACCTAACAGCACCCGTTTCAGCGTTCCCCGCTCCGCGCCCCCCCTCAGCCGTCCCGCGCTGTGCCCCGCGCCTGCGCGTCGCGCTGAGTCAATACTGCAGCGGCCTTCCAGAACACTCCCGGACACCAATTCTGACTGACTGACTGGCTTATTTTGACAAATTCTATGAGAATTACACCTTTAGGCCGCGAACACCTGCAAGACAACTTCCGCGAGAAATGCCTGACCCACTGCATGACACAATGCGTGAACCCATATTGACTTGCAAGATAGACTGTCAGACAGTCAGTCGCGACTTGCGGAAGTTTTCTCGCAGGTGGTAACAAAGCTCGTTGAAATTTAAAGCCTTATTAAAATAAAATTTATGAGGAAAAACACCCCCACAGTGTTTGACCTTATTTAAATCTGTGGGGCAGACTCTATGTATAGCACAACAGTCAACAGTAAACGTCTGGAATTATGACTATGCAGACTTGGCCCCTGATTTTCTGGACGCATTTATTCAAATACATGCTTTCTGGGCACGTTCAATACGTTTTCTATTTGACTGATTATTCTAAAACTGAATTATTCCAGGAGCTAACTCGATCTCAGACGCAGAGTAGGCAGACTCCCTACACTAAAAGACGGTAATGGTGTAGGTTGCGAGTTAACACTGAATGAGGGTCGCATTGAGCGGTCATTGTGGCTACCTATGGGGGAGGCCTTAGAGTAAATCTAATTCCTTTTTTTATTTCATTCTCTAATAGTAAAGTTATATATGTATATTGGTAATTACAATCATGATTGTTTTTCTATTCATTAAATTTCATATATTTATAAAAATTATTAGTCTTGTATTTTTGGTAAGAGGCGACGTGGTCGACCTAGCTAGGAAGCGATGAGCTGGGAGCCCACTAAGGCTGACACTCACAGTGGAGTTGTAGCTCGAACTCGCACTCCAAAGGGTCAAAATGAAACTTTAAATGGTTCTCCACTCCAAATTGATAAACACAGTCGCGTTTCAATTTCAAGACAGTGACGCATTCACTCGACGGAGTATAAGACGGCTCGAGCCAGGATAATCAATAATCGGGAACGACTTTTCCGAGTATCATACTCGACCGAGTAGCCTCCAAACACTGACTGTGAATATCAGCCTAAGAGCTGGAATGTGCCCAGGATATAAAGAGGCGGAGGAAAGGAAAGGACGGTATTTAGTCTTTGCCCAGCAGTGGGACGATACAGGCTGCAAATAATAATAATAATTAGTTTTGTATGTCGAAAATCACAGACCAATAAAACGAAATTCAACAGCAAGAGAACAATATTTCAAGAATTTCCTCCCAAGGAGTTAGTTAATAAAGTATAAATATTGGGGCAGTTAAAGAGTGTAGTTAACTGGATGGTCCCGTGAAATCGGCGGACTTGCTTATGTCAATACTTCGGGAACTCTATAAAGTAAGTATAAAATGGACCACTCCAATAAACCTTTAGTAAGGGAGGGCTTACATGGTTATTAGAGCGAGTTTTACTCTCTCTTTATTGCAATGCAATCTAACAGGTTAATATACATCTAACATTCGGCCAGTTTAAAGAAACCCGTATTACTATGTCAGTTAGGTGTATACTTATTATTACATAAATAACTATTGAAGATTTTGTTCTTGTGTACTGGACTGGACTGGAGTCGACTGTGGTTGATAGTGAATAAATTAATAAAAAAAATATAATTAGCTAGCTAGTGATTTTAAGCATTAACTAACTAAAAGCACCTTTAGATAAGGATAGGATATATAACTTATATCCAACCAGCTGACATAACCATGTAACAAACATTTTAAGATAAGTGGTAAAGTACAAACGGTTGTGTCAAATAACAAGTTATTTTTTTAAGGCTTTGTGAAACTGACGGCGAAGCTATAGCGCCGTCTGTTTGACAAAGACAAAAACTCTAGCCCCATGTAAGCCGGCCCCAGCGGCAGGGACGTCGCTAAGCCAACACGTCTTGTTGGCTCATTATTGTTTAAATCCGTCTTACTCGGACGTTTAATATCGCCCGCCTTTTTACTAAACTCGATTCTTCTCCGATAAAACACTTTCCGTTTTGTATCGGTATTTAATTTTTATATTTTATCTCTTTTATTCATTCAGAATCAGAATGCGATTTCTGATAGCTCTTTTTGATACTACTTTATAAACTTTCTTTATCAAATACAGCGAAATTCATATCATCTTACAATATCAATTTTACAAAATGTACAGTGGCGGACACGATCGGCGTAACACTTCCGGTTTTTCTGTTTTGCAAAAAAGATCTTGTTCCTTGGTAATACAGTCTAGGGCTGACGGAACCATAGACAAATCTTTTATGGCCTCCTAGTCCGCCACTGTACTAACTACCTATTTATATATATCCAAATTCATTTTATTTATTCAATGTAGGATCCAATGTATAACTTAACGAAGGTGTGTTAAAACTACAATACCCTTAATGACATATGCTTGTTGCCAGCGCCAAAGTCAGCGCAGGTATTTTCTATACATTCTCACAAACTGTAACAACATTTTTCTTAAATAAACTTTTTTGATACATTTTTCGAACCAGCGCTAACAAGCGTTTGTTACCAGATTTATACGTGAATACGGCCTAGTTTAGTCGCTTTTTTCATTGCATCGCGCGCAGCGTGGTCCGATCCACGCCGATCTCTTCATGATGACTCGCTGAGAGCCCTTCAGTGCATTGTCGGAAAAGTACCTACGCCATTGAAAGCAGAGTTTAATATATTTAAATTGAGAAAGGACTAGGTAACCAATATTTAAGTTCAAAGATATTACCGTATAATTTTTATTTATTTATTTTATCTATGCAATAAATAAAAAAAATACTTTCTTTAAATTTTTCATTGATAGATATTTATTTCCTTATTTACTGATATTGAATAAAAGTTAAAAAATATTATAATGCTCATAATGTTTAACTGCTCATAAATAATAAGTAATTGTAAAACCTTTTAAAACTAAATTTTTATTGCAACTAAAATGCAGTTACAACCATGACAAACTCTATCTGTTACTAACTCTACAAAAATCTCCGGTAGCTTAGTTTTTGAAAAATAAAATAGTAAAGCTCAATCTGGCTCTAGTGCCCGCCACAATGCGAGCTTTGTGCTTTATTTTAATAAGTGACGAAATAAAAAAGCTTATGACTTACTGTCAGATGTTTAGGTTGTGGTTCAAAATGTAGAGCCCTCATCGTTCGGTCGATTAATGCCCGGATCACTTGTTGAAATTGAAACCTATAGCTATTTATAATGTACTAGAGGCTGCCCCGCGTTTTTTTCCCGTTCCCGTGGGAATTTCGGGAAATCCCTTCTTAGTGCTCACCTACACCCCCCAAGGAACCTACCTGCAAAATTTCAGCCCGCTACGCACAGTAGTTTTGGCTCTGCGTTGTCTGTCAGTCAGTCAGTCAGTAACGGAAGAGTTTTATATATATAGACTAGAGGCTGTCCCGCGGTTTTACTCGCGCAGATTTCTCATAAACACAAAAATCCAAGTTTTTCCCGTTCCCATGGGAATTTCGAGAAATCCTTTCTTAGTGCTCACCTACACTCCCTAAGGAACCTACATGCAAAATTTCAGCCCGCTAAGCCCAGTAGTTTCGGCTCTGCGTTGTCTGTCAGTCAGTCAGTCAGTCAGTCAGTCAGTCAGTCAGTCAGTAACGGAAGAGTTTTATATATATTGATTATAAATTTATTATTCATTATTTATTACTTTATTATAACATATATAATGTATAGAAAGATTGTGTAAGACTGCTCGCTGCTGCACTTAAACAATATAGTTTCTGCAGCAGCATTGTTTTTGTAATAGAATTAAGTTGATTTGGTTAAATAAAAAAAAATATTAGTTACGCGTTATTTTTTTTAATTAACCTTATCTAGGGTTTTTTTAAGTACTTAACTTAGCGTTTTAAAATACTAAAAATAACAATATATTATAATTATTGTTTGCTTTCAAAAAGTTAAGTAGGTAAGGAGGTTCAGGAGCCGTATTCTCGAACAGTAGAGATACCTTGTTTACTTTCGAGATTTTAATAAGGTTTAGTCTGTTTACACATTGTGTGCGCCAAGAACCACTGCTGCTGACAGCCATGACTGCTCCGTAGCTCAGTTGGCAGTGGTGTTGGGTTCGATTCCCGGCGGCGGGTCGAACATGTTATGTTTTAAATATCGATGTTTGTATCCCGGTCTGGTAATGTTCGTCTGTGTATATGTTTCGGGCACCCTAGATACTGGTTCTTCCTAGTTAGGGGCTCTGAGTGTGATGTGTTATTATTGTTATTATTATTATCGCCAATACCACGGATACATGTGCGGCGTGTGACTGTCAAAATCTCAAATATGGGGAATCTCGCACGGGATCAGTATCATTACAGTAACTGATTAAATTTTGATACACATTCTGGAGCCAGACCAAATGCATCATATAGCATTCATAAACGCAAACTGCGTTCTTTCAGGCTGTGCCTCTACATGCAAACTCTGAATCTTTACCTCTCGAGCCTTTCACACCCTCCCGCCCTCGCACATCCCTGCACACCCCTCCTGCCGCGTCAGACGATCGGCGACATCAAAGCAGATCAAAGGAGGCCGTTGTCTGGCCGCCATGTTTGTTCTCTTGTCTCTGATACAGTTTCAAGAGGACACTGTTAGGTGTAAGTATAACTTTATATGTGTAATGCTGTTACGATAGAAGCAAAGTGGAATTTCACTTTGGTAACTAAGCAGCATGGTCTGTACCATGCGTACGTTAGTTTAGAGTATATATTAAATTGTAAGGTATGAATATAATTTACATAATGTACATGTAACATGTTAGTATTGAGGTTTATAATTCGTATTTTATATATTCAAAGGTCTAATACGGTTTTCCTATTTCTATTTCTCCTTAAAATACGTCTAATGATAGGTTGGTCCGTTTGTTCCTTGTTGCATTTCAGCAACATAGCACAATGTTTACACGAAGTCTATTACAAATTGAAAAAGATATTGGTAGGTACTGGCGTGCACAGAATTATAAATTTTAAAGTTAAGAGCATAGTATTGTTTGCTTGATGTCTAAATACTATAACCTTATCTTTAACCATATCATATAGAAATGATTTGATAATGGCGGCCGTTGTATGGGCTTTCTCTCTTCTTAACTCTTACCTCATAAAGATATGCCTACGCGTACGCGAGATAGCACGCTTTCGGGCGCCATGTTCAAATCGTTTATTTATGTGCATTTTAAAACTGTGGTTTGGTAATAAAACTACTTAAATTCTAGACATATGGCGAAATGAGCACTTGGCGAATCTACACTAACCCTTCCTAAGCTTGTAAATCAACAACAACTTGCACTATCTATTGAAAATACCTTAATTATGTATGTATTTGATTTTGTTACGTATATTATATATGTGAGTAAATGGTCCTATACATATCATTGTTAGATATAAGTTTTTCGACCAAAAAATTTCAAAAAGTTCAATAAATTATAAACTTTTCAACACGCCTGTACTGGCCAATAGCAGGCCAACGCAAATATTTGTGCGAGCGAGACAATTCTGGTTTTTGAGAATCTCATATGAATGTCCAACGTATTTCTTTACCTAGTTGTAAGGCCAAGAATACAAGATAGATAGGTATAGGTATACAGATTATTAAGCTGATTTTATTCGGTAGATATGATCAATTTGAACGAAAATATTTGTTTCTTCTAGATTAAAATTGTATATAAGTCGCATATGATAAAAACAGAGATTTGGTCAATTTCCTATAATTAGGGAGGTGGCGAGCAAAATTTCTAAATAATAAGCACGCTTGGCAGACGCTATTAATAGCGATAATAATACCCTAACAAACAATAAGGACCGCGTCTGCCAATATGGTAGCCCTGCGTTTACATTTGACAAGGTTTCAAAAATGTAAAAAAAAAAACTCTACTAAATCATTTGCACGTGACTGCCTCTGGGGCTGATGATAACAACCATCCTGTCAACACGTAAAATCGAAGAGGCAGACATCTAGGGCGCTGACTTTTGTAGTTATTAATTTTTGATTTTTTTTTTGTTTAAAAAAAATATTATATGATTTGCACGCTTGGCAGACGCTATTAATAGCAATAATAAAACCCTAACAAACATCAAGGACAGCGTCTGCCACCATGGTAGCCCTGCGTTTTCAATTGACAAGGTCTCAAAAATGTAAAAAAAAAAACTCTACTAAATCATTTGCACGTGTCTGCCTCTGGGGCTGATGATAACAACCATCCTGTCAACACGTAAAATCGAAGAGGCAGACATCTAGGGCGCTGACTTTTGTAGTTATTAATTTTTGATTTTTTTTTTGTTTAAAAAAAATATTATATGATTTGCACGCTTGGCAGATGTGTATATTAAGAAGTAAAAAAAATGAGAAGGACTTAGGAAAAATAGTCTGCAAACTTTTCAAAAATTTTAAATTAAAAAAACTATACTAAATCATTTATTTGCACATTGTCTGCTTCTGGGGCTGATGATTACAGTCGTCCTGTTATCACGTAAAATGGAAGAGGCAGACACTTTTTTCGTAGCGGAAATAATCAGGACAGAGTCTTTACATGATGTGATATTATTACTGGAATAAATAAAAAAAAACGATTTTTATCTCTTTCTTTATTGAGAATAAAAAAAAAAAGCTGATGGACCTCTTTTTTACCACACCGCGAATTGCTCTCCACCCATTCTTGTAATTTTATTATTAAGTATCATGTCAGAATTTTATTTCGTAATTTTCATGGAACCAATTTCGGATCATTCCGGTTATTTCTAACCGGTGGATTTTTCTGAAAAAAAAAAAAAAACAAGGGGATGTATTAGTATGAATTTCTGGAATGATCCCCAACTTTGAAGCATACCGTGTCGATTGACAATATTAATCTTACTGCTCTGTAAAAAGTGACAAAAATAACGCCCCAGGACAACCTTTTTCATATGAATACCCGCATTGCCTTGATTCCGTGAATTTCAAACAGTCGTAGAACTAAAAATCTGCGAGCAAATACACGTCTGCCAACGTCTGTGGTTTTTCAAAAAAAAAAATTAATAACTACAAAAGTCAGAGCCCTAGATGTCTGCCTCTTCGATTTTACGTGTTAACAGGATGACTGTAATCAGGAGCCCCAGAGGCAGACACGTGCAAATGATTTAGTAGAGTTTTTTTTTTTTACATTTTTGCCCCTGCGTCACATGAAAACGCAGAGCCCTAAGTGTCTGCCTCTTCGATTTTCTTTGTTTTCGAGATGATTGTAACCATGAACCCCAAAGGCAGACACGTGCAAATGATTTAGCATAGTTTTTTTTTTTTGACAAGTTCAATCCGCTGTAACGCGAAAACGCAGCGACATAGGACAAAATTTTACTGAACCAAATCAATTCGTACTGACCTAAACTGCAACCCACCGCGATGTGGATTCCGTGCAAGTACTTTACCGAAATGCTACCTACCCGTCTATCTACTAAGGGTTAAATACAAGTTTTATGGCAGTTAATAACGTTTTCAATTACATAATTATGTAAGTAGCGTAGCACAAACCAGTACATACTCGACCAGGTCCAAACACTTAAAACCTTCCCTTTAGTATTTCGCAGTAAGCACTAAGGCACTAGGTGCTAATCCACTCGCCATAATGACCTGATGCTAATCAGGGCTCAAAGCGAGGGCTCTCACCCACTTAGAGCCAGCTTCATGCTTAACGATCCTCACTTATCTTGTTACCACCTAGTTATAGCGTGGTGCGCATTTTTAAAACTAAAATTAGTGCCTTAGTTTACAAAAGTATTACTAAAACAAAAATTTTAAAACCATTTCTTGTTTTAGACACCTTAGTTTACTTCCTAGTTTTAAAATATTTATTTTGTATAATAAAACCTTTTATTTACTTTCAGTGTTTTGACTCTGTGGAAGAGTGGAGTATCCTACCACAGGTATTTCTATACTTAAAAGGAGACACGAGACACCTAGTTAAGTCTGTTACACTGTGAAAGTAATAAATAAAAAAAAAAACAAAAAATATATTTCTAAAGTCCCTGACCCGAAGCTTTCCCAAACGTTTGGACATTAATAATTTCTGGAAATGTTAGGCACTGCCTTGCCTTTGTTTATCAATGTTCTATATACGTGTCTCTATAAATGTCAAGAGGGATAATGTCGGATTGTTGGAGGAAATATTTTTTATAATAGTTCAGTAGTTTCGGAGCCTATTCGATTCGAAAAACAATAAAAAAAACCTCTTTGTAATATCTGTGTAGACAATCTGTGATGCAAAAGAAAAATGAAGCTCTAAACCAAGTACTAACGAATACAACTTCATATACCTACCACACCAATCAATATATAGGTGCAATGTACTGACTCGCCTCGTTAAAAATATAACACCGAACCTGAACATAACAAGGTGGATGGCGGACGTGCGTCGTTTGTTTTCTGTGAAATGTCGCCATGGTTAGCACCTCAGTGCCAGCCTGGACCTCCTTGTTTACATGACCCGTGGGTACGTGACCTTCTGAGAAGAATTTGAGTCTTGGCTGGTGGATGTTCCGGGTGAAAATTTTTCCGAGACACGTCATGTGGGAATTTAAGAATTAAGTTTTTTTTAATAAAATTGAAAAACTTTCGATATAATTCTTGAGAGTTTTTAATTTATAGGAGGAAAAATGCAACATGCAAACGATACAATGTCTTTTTTTTCCTCCGTGGAACGATTGACTACCCTCAAACGCATTTAAATTATGCACAGTTTATGTGCGCACGACGCGATGAGGTTTAAGCTTTCTGCACATCGTCAATAGATGCCGTTTACGAAAACTAATCTGAAAATACGAAAGTTTATCTGAAAATAGCAAAATGATATGCATTTACTGAAAGATGTAATATTGACCTAATCGCATGAGTGTGTTAAAATCAAAATATATTACTATACTATAAATGTCAGTTATATACGTAGACAGAAAGGTATATAGTATAGAGGAGACAAAATAGTTAAATAACAGAGTACCTTTACACAAGTTGATGTTATTTTAATTTGCGCTAAGTGCAGGTAGCTGCGGTCTCATTTCCCCGAGTGCAGGGCGGATCAAAGACGCCCGCCGCCCGCCGCCGCCCGCCGCCGCCCGCCGCCGCCCGCCGCCGCCCGCCCCGGCTGACCAGGGCGGGCGGGGATCTATTCTGGACCAATTTTTTAACTTTTTCTTTTCTTTTGCTTGTTTCGTGTAAGGTTTGGATTTATTATACGAGTATTTAAAATAGTTTTCATAAACAAAACTTACGTATTTTTTAAATAATTAAGGAGTTATAAAAAAAATCTTTTTTTTTGTGTTTCAAAGTACTTACTAGTAAGTAAGTATGTGTGTGTTCCTATTGGAAGAGACACATCTTCGAAAAGCTTTTAAAAAGCTAAGTGAAGTTTAGTATCGATAAAAGGATAACGTAATTCACAAAATACGTTTTATTGTCAAAAAAGAAAAAAAAACTGAATCTCAATCAAGATTATCGCAAGCTGCTACTACAAGAATATCCCCCCAAGTGTTTAGGAGCAAGGCAGAGGGAATATTAGATAAGTACGTGACATCGCCGCCATGTTGGATTGTTTGATGCAAGTTCGGCTTTGTGGGACGTGAGCTGATCATTTAGGACACGGAGAGTACTGCGGCTACCGGCTACCCATCATATTTATAAAGTGAGTATAGACATAACTACAACGTTGTACACTCGTTGTACAAAATCTAATTCATTTTATGATTATCTTAGAATCTTAGAAATAGGCTTGAAAAAATAACATGTAAGCTATATACATATGCTTTAGTTGTATTTAAATTTATGAGCTCATTACATCGATACTAGCGCCAATCAAGAAAATAAAATAAACACTTTCATGGCATATAAAAGTATATAAAAAATTAGACACTGGGATAATCTTGCTACCTATGTATCTTAAGAGCATTTTGATAACGTAAACAAGACCTTAATAAAGTACTGATTGTTGCCTAATTTGGCCCATTTTGTCAAAACTTTGTAGCTCGAAAGCAAAGCAAAAGTGACGCGATTCTCAATATATATTTTTTTTACTCTGCTCTTTAACTAAACCTAACGTAAAGCGCCCTTTGACTGGTATTTTCTTTATTGTTTATAAGATTGCATTAAAAAACTTTTTTTTTCTAAGAATGACTGAAACATGAATATATTTGCCTATCACAAACAGTAATTATGAATTCATCATCATTCGCACTGCATCTGCAAGGTCGCAATAAAATCAAGTTTTCCATTTATTTGGAAACCGAGACGTGAGCCTGTTTTATACGTGCACAATTCTTAAAGTTTATATTTTTTAAAATATAAAATCAAGTTATTGTATGCCTTTAGATTTTGCAATGCTTCGCTTAAAATACGTATAAGTTTCTTATGATGTCGTTTCACGCAGATTTTGTGGCTCTCTGAAATCTGGCAATTTGTAAGTCAGATTATTATGCAAGAATAGGCAAAACATAAATCTGTATAAAGTCTTTCTCCACACAGAAAAGCGAGTCACCGGTCGATCGTTTATCTACTCTTAAACGCATTTACACTATGCACAGTTTATATGCGGTGAGGTTTAATGTATTTCATCATCATCATCATCATCATTTCAGCCGTAGGACGTCCACTGCTGGACATAGGCCTCCCTCAAGGCTCTCCATCTGTACCGATCGCAGGTGGCCTGCATCCAGCGTGGACCCGCAGCCTTGCGCAGATTAATAATGTATTTAACCAAGTTTAATTATTTTCAAATCTTTTAGACAAAAATTGGATACAATTGAACAACTTACTGTAATTATCTGATTGGATAGTAAATTTTCTCGCATTTGTCCTAGCTAGGCTGGTATATACGTCTAAAGCAACGCAAGGCGTTTTCCTTGAAGCGTAAAGGCTGTTTACTCAGCTGACCGGGCAACGCGACAGAAAGTCGTTGCCGGCAAGAAGACGATTTCGAAAATATGGTAGGTACATAGGTATTTTAGCTTGATACAGGTAGGGATAGTAGAACGGTTTTGAAACTAGTTTTTTTTATGGAGAAATACCGAGTATAGAGAAATACTGGTCTAGAGAAATACCCGCCTGGTCCCTTGGAGATTGGAGAATGCAACCAGCGCTGGCTGGAAATCAATCAATCAATTTTCAATTTCGAACAAAAAATTAAAGAAATATAGTGCGTCACAAAAATCTAGCAATTACAAAGCTGCAACACTGAATGGAAATTTTCAAAAATCCGATAAATTTCCATACAGTGTTGCCACTTTTTAATTTCAAAATTATTTTGCCAGGATAAACATACATCATGATATGATCAGACTCTTCTTTTAAGATTATTAGGAAGAAACTACAAAATTTTGAAATTTTGTTTAGTTTGCTGCAGTCCGTAGGACAGTCGTTTAGCCTGGGCAAGATGGCGACGAGTCGCAATGGGGCGAAACGCCTTCCGATGACAGCCAGCCTACAGGAAAAATGTACAAATATGAATATGAAAAAATATGCCATCACAAAATAATGTATACAGTAGATATTAAAATATATCTAAGTACATCCCCATGTATTAAATTACAAATCCTGCTTGGTGGCTGTTGGTTAAAATGCGGCTAACTCACTGGGATGCCATGGCGACGCCGACGTCACTGGCTACGTATCCAATACAAAGTTACAAATTGGCGACGTTGGCAATCCTTAGTGTAAGTGAAAACGTTTGTGAGTGAACTGCCAAACATTTTAATACAAATTGTTAGGATACCGTAGCCAGCGCCGTTGCCATGGACCTGGATGAGTAAGCGACCTAAAAGAAATAGGGCACTGAAAAAACAAGAACGAAAATAATAGCTTTGGTAAAACATTGTAAGAATATGAAATGGTAGTAGGTAAGTGGGAACATAGGTTCCTAATAAATTATCAATCAATACATATTATAAAACAAAGTCACTTTCGGCGTCTGTCTGTCGCTATGTTTGCTTATATCTTCAAAAATACGCAACGGAAGTTGATGCGGTTTTTTCTTATCGATAGATCAATTCAAGAGGAAGGTTTATGTAAAAAACATGCACAAAATATTAATAGGTTAGGCGGTACGAAGTTCGCCGCCGGGTCGACTAGTTATTAATATAATTTAAATGCAGCTCCTACTAAAGTCACCTTAGGACAGGACGAGTGAAGGACGTGAGTGTGCTGCGTCCCTTGTTATCTCCTCTCGGTAGATAAGGAGGCGCGACATCCCGGAACCGCGGAGCAAACACCGTTATCATCGACCTGGAGACTAGCTCGACTATACGTCTTAAAGAACATTTAACATAGGGGCACAGAATACCTAATAGGGGTAAGACCTCGGTAAGACAGGAGTAAATGTATTATAATTAATAAATAATTTTTTTTTAAAGATGTTTCTAACTAAAAAAATGACTGGACTGGATATAATCACCTTTGTCCACATTAATCCAGATTATCTAGAAGAGTCGCATATTACACACAGTAAAAAAAATTAGATTATATGGCAAATTCCACCACAAAAATCATACTTGGCCTACTATGTCCAGCAGTGGACGTCTTTCGGCTAAGATCATGGAAGATGATTATAAGTTAAAGTCTATGCGCTATTCTGATGCATAAATAATACTGTAAAGTTTAATAGAATCCTTATCGGTAGTTTGTTCGTTTTTGTATTTTTATATGGAACATACCTCCAAACATCCCTTCATCATGACTAACTTTTCCATTAATAATTTAAGTAGAATAAAATATTTCCTCTCAACATACTTGTCTACCTTCAATCTATCGGTCAAAGCTAGCTTTCAGTTTTCAGTGTCACCGCCACTCGTAGAGCTACGTTGTCGGGCATCGAACCCGGGCTATCAGGAACTGAGCCACTTGTAGCACCGTACTATCACTGGTTAATTTATCAATTTGTATTGGTATAAGTCAATAAGTTTAAAGTATTTGTGTACTTTATTGGTGGATGCTAAGTCTTTGAAATAACACAGAAAGTACAAACAGAAAGTAAACCTACAGCTTTAAACGGAACCAGTTTAATTTAAAGTTGGAAAAACTCAAAAAAAAAAAACTTCTTGTAATGAAACAGATAATGAACTCATTGATTTTGGATTTTGAGTAGCTTTGGGCTTAAATGGTGTTTTATTTATGGTGAAAATGAATAAAGATTTCTTCTAACTTCACATACAAAGTGGCGCTACATTATTTTCTAGATATCTGTGCCAAGCTGTACTTAATTACTTACTCTTTACTTATTATAAATGAAAAATTCATAAGTTCTTTGCGATGACTAACGTACAATAACGTACAGTGGCGGACACGGTCGGCGTAACACTTCCGGTTTTTCTGTATTGGAAAATAGCTCTTGTTCTTCGGTCATACAGTCTAGGGCGGACGAAACCATAGACAAATCTGTTACGGCCTCCTAGTCCGCCACTGTACAAATGACGGGGCTGGGCGTAACACTTTTGTCTACAGTCTCGTTAGCACTAGACTGTAATGCCAGAAAACAAAAGCTTTTTCCAATACAGAAAAACCGGAAGTATAACGCCGTCCGTGTTCGCCACTGTACCTATTTGTCGAGATAAATTTAAAACCATTATTGCCAATATTAAGGCTTTATTTACCTACTGATTGACGTTTTTTAAATGCGCTATTTGCCATTAGTCAATCTAAGGTTTTCCTAACTCAAATTTTGTTTTTAAGGTTTTTTTTTAATTGTAAGATACATAAAAAGTACTAAATCTAAAATTTAAGTTTAATCCAGTCCTCTTATAGATATATCTAATGCCTGCAAACAAATGAGTTTTCACAAAAATGAAATATATAAAAAAACGACGAGTTAATTTTAATGCAAAGAGCAGACTCTTTTATAATTTCATCGATCCCCTAAGTGTGAATAAACATACAAAGCACTCTATTAAAAGGACGTCATTTGAAGAGCTTTACTTCTTTTCGAAAAATCGAAAATTTTAACAAATTACCGAACTTCGTAAAGTAAAGTAACAGCCGACGATTTAAATAAAAATGAACTTTTTTAAATGATTGTTAGACAAGACGGGGTTATGCAAGATAAGACCATTTCTTAATGTGGATGTGACAACGGGACCAAAAAACCTATTAAAAAATAACAAAAACTAAACCTTATCTTTTTCTTTCAGATAAACTGTAATCAGGTTCTTTATTATAAAATTACTTGAAATAAATATTAGCTATCAATAATTTTTGAAAACAAATAAACAGAACACTTAAAGATTATATAAAGCAGACAGAAGTAAATATTAAGGCATATTCAGGAATAAAAAAATATTTACTTAGTTTTCTCTCGCATAGACTTCTCCTTCAACCTGATTAGTCGCTGTCGATTTTTCCGGCCAATTGAACTTATAAAAATTACTGCCCCCCTCTTCAATGTCCTGTTACCACCCCGCACCCCCCCCCAGACGACTTTTTGATCACATTAAACAATCGTCTTGGCGCACAATTGATTGTTGTGTTGAACAGGATTTGAACTGCTTGATTTTACTTATGTAAAGTTTAGTAAATTTGATTATTAAAACCTAAGGGCAGAAGCGTATCGTCTATTTAATAAACAATCGCTTCAAAAGCTATAAAATGTCTAAATGACTTCGAAGTTGTTGAAAATACTAATAATAAGTTCGAGCTTAAAGCTTAGAATTTTTATTTAAAAAGTACTGAGAAATGCTGTCATAATGTACTTTTGTAACTGGATGTTCGAAATTATGCAAGTTTCTCATACAGTTTTACAATTTGCAGTAATACAGCCTATGTTACAGATGCTATATAAATATGGACATAACTTGTTCAGCCGTAGAAAACCAAGTCACTATTCAATACACGTCACTATAAAAACACTAGTATTGTTGCTGTGGCGGGAGTTTGAAGTGGTCACCAATAAAACTGAGCCCGTCTGGCGTTGTTGATCCGCGCTCCTTGAGGCTGTCAATTATTGCGCCCTCGCGAGAACTAAGTATGCGAAATTGTTGTATAGATGTGCAATTTTTATAAGAAGCATATTATGAAAGGTTTCGCAAAAATAATACAATTTCTTTTTTTTTTTGTCTAAAACTCCCCAGTCTTCATCTTATAAGCTCAGCTCTTGTTGAAGAGCCTGCGCTACATATTAGTTTTTTCTCAAATTCTCTATTTTTATTAAACGGCGAAGCATGTGCGGAACTTACTTTGTGTTTTATTTATCTTTGACATTTATTTTTATTTTATGAAGTTCATGAAATTTATTTTATTAAATCGACATAAACATAAACATAAAAACGCTTTATTGACATAATAAACACAGAAATAAATAACATAAAATAATACATATTGTAAAATTTTGATATTACAAAGGGCAATGGGCTGCCTTATCGCTAAAAGCGATTTCGGACATCGACATTTCGGATTAGCAGAAATCTAGACCAAATCAACAGTTTCAATAATTAGTTTGTCAAATTCTTGAATTAAGCTGTGTGTCTGAGTTCCGCAACTCGTAAACTCGTCTAAGTATGTAATAATTTAGGAATTTTATTTTCAACACCCTCAAATTGTTTTCAGCTTTCAGTAAGTAAATTTTGAAGAGAAACGCATTAAAACCAAACCAAATCGTTTACGCAGCCAGTGCAAAACACGAAACTGCACCAGATGGCGGTGTTTGCGCGCGCTGTTTGCTCTCTACTTTAAATTTTCAACTATTAGCCCTCCATCCGTCGTCCTGGCACCTGTCGATGTTTGACTCGCTCTGCTGCTTGCTGGCCTGAAATATCTCTATAGTTTTCCTTATTTTTGAAATACCTAGGAACTTATTTAGTACCTTTACGCATATTTTTACCCACCCACCCCTTAATGAGTACTACGTAGGTAAAACCTCTTGCAACTGCTAAATTATAACTACAATATCTCTATGTCTGTCCCTATGCATGCTTAAATCTTTAAAACTATGCAACTGATTTTGATGCGTTTTTTTTTTTAAAAGATAGTGTTTTAAAATAAAGGTTTAATTTAAATGTATAATACATGGACAACATAGTAATAGATAAGGCGGTACGAATTTCTCTGGGTCGAATAGTAATTTATAAATGTATGAAAAAACATTTCTTCCAAAGTTTTAAAAAAACAATTTTGATTTTTATAGCATTAAAATTACTGAAAACTTAGTATGTCATACACGAACAACGCTTATCTTTTTAAATGCATAGAATACGAGAGCATATGGCTTAACTTTTTAAAGCGTGCCATGCCAGCCAGCCAGCATGTAACTATATTCCTGGCGGATGGCAATTTGCTGATCGCGTGCCCGCGCTACCCGACTACAGCGCAATAAAGCTTGTTTACACTTGGAAAGAGGTTAATTACCCCCGCGGACTGTTTTCAATTATTAATTACGCTTATAAAATGTGTTAGGAGTAGCTAAACTTGTCTGAAATTCCATGTTTTTTTTTTTAATTAATCCATACTTATATTATAAATGTAATAACTCTGCCTGTCTCGCTTTCACGATAAAACTACTGAACCTATTTGAACGAAATTTGGTATGTGGATAGTCTAGAGCCTGAGAAAGGACATAGCTTACTTTTTATCCAGAAATTCCCGCGGGGATTAGGAATTCGATGTTGTAAGGGAAAATGCGCTGGCGAAGCGCGAGGCGTCCAGCAGTTAATTATTTAAATTACCTGTTAGTTTTATGGATAGAATTTGACAATCAAGACGCGCAAAGTTTACCATTTAGAGGAAAAAAAACAGAGATCATCACTCGATTTGCTTTTAGCGATAAGGTCGCACATTGCATAAAAGTTTTAGTAATAAATTGCATTTTAATTTTATTCTATTAGTGAAAATATATGATATTATTTACAGACCTTAATTTTTTTTATTCGGCGGTTAAACTAAATATCGATAAGCACTCGTCGACCCTTCATCTCCATCATCAGCACAAGCAGCAGGTTTAGCCCCCAAGTGGTCCCAAGTGTGCCCCCTGGATCCCAAAGGACCCCGGGGGCGCCGCGATCAACCCCGCCCGCGCAAGACCCTAGGGCACAAGCCCACGCCGCTTATTTGCTAACCGACCTTTTGTCTCGTTTCTAAATTGAATATTTTATTAATTTAGATGTTTTTCGGTCTTGTTTGTAGATCTTGCAATATAGGGTCTGTGGGATGGGAGGGCGGCGCGCCGTTTGCCTTGATCTTCGATATTGTTCGGGATTTTATTACAATTTCGCTTTAGCATGTAGGTATATAATGTTTTATTTAAAAGGTTTAATAAATGAGTATTTTGCATGAATTCTAGTAAGTGAAATGTATAATGATTTTTGACTATGTACGATAGCTTAGGAAATATATAAACCAATTAACTGTTGTTGTTTAAACTAGTAAGTAGGTCGATATATAAGTATCTTATGGGAGGTAAATTTACACAAAATAAGTCGTGACGGCATACCTATTCAAAATTTTTCCAAGCGGCAAACTTATTCCTACTCTATCATTCAACTTCCTGCTCAATATTTTAATTTATTTACAGAAAAACAACAGTTTCTAATGAATAACAGCATTTAAAGGAACACATGTTTACTAAATACAAATAATATTATTCAGAAAATCCCACTCAAATAAATTCGAAAATAAGAACAGAAATATATATTATTTTCTGTGACAGTGAACTCAAGCGAAAAAACGCCAGGATAATCTCTAGTAATATGGCTAAAGCTCGGGCTAGGAATCAGTGCATTTCGCCCATGGGTTGTGCGAGCGGGCGGACACAGCATAGGGACCAAAGATTATCTTGCGTATAGAAACCTAACTACTAAATCTATTTTTAATTTGACTGCACCGTAGCTGTAACGAATATTGATATGATAAATATCGACGTTTGTTTCCCGGTCTGGGTGTACTGTTCGTCTCTGTTTTGTTTCGGGCACCCTAGATACAGGTTCAACCTAGTTAGGGTCTCTGAGTTGTTGCGTTTTTTTTTATTTTAATATATTTATGAAAATATACCTAAACATATGAATAAATAATGAGCTGTTATATTATAAATATTGACTCAGAGCACACACACAGACTGATTGTTGATTGCCAGATAACTTACAGATAAAAATGTGTCATTTTTTGCATCGAAGGTTCCTCAGAAAGTGTGCGTATCTCTACGGGAATGGGAAATAATAATATCTTGAATAAAAAACACATTAAGGGTTATACTTATTAGGAATCGAGAAAGACCAATTTGGTATGGAGGTATCATTCAGCGTCCAAGACAAAATCAGTAGGTTATAATAGAGTAGTTTAAAGCAAAGAATCATTTAGTACTGTGGGTGCACGGGTTTAGTTTAGGGTGGGACATATGGCGGACATTACGAGTTCATTGCTGGGTTTATTAAACGGAGCTGTCAGTCAGTTTTGAGTATTAACGCCGTGGCCTAGGGCTATTGTGTTCACAGGGTGATGTTGAATTTTGATTAGGTTACTATGACAAGTGTACTTTTTGGTTTGGCTACTTTCAATTAAGAATAGCGTCAAATTTAATAAAATTATATTTACTAGATTACTCGGCGAACTTGGTACCACCTTACAACATAAGTTTACACGTTATTCTTAAATTACATACCTACCATTTGCTATTCTGAATTTTCGGAAATATTCTATAGCATAATAATGTATGTATGATAATAAAGGATTATGTAGGATTCTAATACTGAATGAATTTCCCAAATCGGTCTAGAGTTTTGGAGCCTATTCGATGCAAACAACCAAATATTTCCTATAAATGAATAAGAATATAAATCATTACTAGGGTAAAACGTCCTATTACCGCGGTAGTCAAAATCACGTCCTATTACGGCTCTATTTTATCTTTTGCAATTTATTATTCGTTGTGACTGTGTATGGTAAAGGTGACTACATAGTGTCCAAGGGAAACTAACACGTAACTTATTCTCAGTCCCAGCACTCGTGCATTTAAAATCGTTTAAAATTTGTTAAATTAATTATTTTGTGTAACGTCAGCGAAGCGAGAAGCTGTTTCATACAAACGCAGACTGACTCGCGGTAGAACATTGAATTTTCAGACTTCATTTTTAGTTCAAACAAACACTTGAGGATTATGTTACTATATTCGAATACTTTTTACATTCAAGTAGTCTTAGTTAATCTAGTTGATTTCTGTTTAAAATCGAATTAAGGAAGTAAATATGAGGAAACAAAAGTCCGCCGTGTTAGGAAGGCTATTTGAGGGTACCGCCTATTACGGAGGGTACCATCGGTAATAGGAAAAACGCAGTGTCGGTAATTTTTAAATTTAGTGGTATAATAAATATAATTTATGAACATTTCGTTATTTAAGTGTAATTTTCATTAGTTGTCAAGTATAAAACCAATTTTGGAGGTACATGTTTTTTAACTAGAATCCTTGTTTTTTACGCTTAAAGTTGACAGTAAAATTTAAGTTTGTTAGAATACTGTGAAACCTAACGTATGAGTTTTAATAAAGAAAAATAGTCTAATACAACGATTACTAACGATTTGAGAGTTTTATGGTAAAGTCAGAGTGCTTTTATTTGTAAGTAATAACTTATATTACCGAAATATCTTAACATTATATTTCAGAATAAGGATATAAAAAGTCATTAGATATTTTAGTACCTACCGTATTAGGCTGTAAGGAATCCTAACACGGTGTATGAAAATTACAGAGCTAATAATTTAACCGTATTATTTATAAAGATACCTTACATTTTAAAAAGCTTTACTGCAGGTCTACTTATTTGGTTTGTTGTATGCTAAATACGTGACATCCTGTCTAAATTGAAATACGTTAAATAACTAAAATGCAATTTAACTTTTGATGAATAACAGGGTAAGTAAATAATTAAAAAACTTACACAAGGTTAGGTTTATCGTATTTCCTTATCAATATAATAATTTACTACTAGATTTTACCGCAACTTTGACACACCATACAAAACTGATTATGATTCCTTGGTTGTTTTATTTATTATTGTATTTTGGTTTACTGTTTTATTGTGTTCCATGTTAAAAAAAATTATCTTTCTCCGCTTGGGTAGAAATCCATTTTCTATATTTTTTTTAACCGTTTAACTAAACCTTCACTGACTGCACCCCGCTGCTTCGTCAGTTAAATTTTCCTTCAAATATGTTTTATTTGTAAGGCTTCATTAAAATCTATTTCGTAGTTTTTACGTGAAAGAGTTACAGACGTCCTTTATTACAAACTTTGTCGTTTATAATATTAGTAGGATTATTAAAACCCTCGTCCGGGCCTTTTTCAAATACCAGTTGGAGAAAAACGAACAGCGATTGTTTTATAACGAGGTTAAGGAGGTTATCAATTCGACCTGTATGTATGTTTGTATGCATGTTTGTCCGCGATTATTCGATTCTGTCAAAACCGATTTTCACAAAAGTATTTTTTAAATTCAGAAGAAGGGTTTTAGTACCTATTTTTAACCGATTTTAGAAAAGAGGAAGTTCTCAGTTTAGGTTTGTATCAGTTTATTAAGGTTTCGGGTACACGTCCCAGGACCTTATTAATATGTCTTTTCCATCCGTCCGTCTGTCTGTCTGCCAAAGGTATTAATTTCCGAAACGGCTCGATTAATTTTAATGAAAAAAATTCTCGGTATTTATTTGTCATCCAAAGAATACCTACTGACAAATATTAAAAACTTCAAAAAATTATGGAAATTCAGAGAAAAAATGCAAAAATTGTGCCAAAATCTTCCTTTTTTGAACAAAAGTCGAGCCTCTACTGAGATATTAACCTGGTCAACAGACATTAAATAATGATCATTTAATTTTGTAACTTCACTTAATGTAGATTAACAAGAAATATAAAAAATAATGTTAATAAGCTAGCCAAATTCACACAAATTACGCTTTTATGGGTATAACCTGCGCACATAAAAAACGATCTCAAAATGGCGGCCGTTGTATGGGCTGTCTCTCTTCTCAACTCTTCCTTCATACTAATATACGCGAGATAGCATTCGTTTAGCCGCCATTTTCAAATTGTTCCTTTATCAGCGCGGCTTATAAAAAGAAAATCGTCCCCATATTTAATTCAATCCGTTCCGTTGTGCAGAGAGATGGGAGAACGTTACGATGCCGTAGATTGATTGATTGATTGTTGTTTTGTTATTCGCCCGTTCAGGTCAGGCAAAGGAACATAGTAGCCCATACAGCCAAATATTCATTATTCGTGTTTCCTAAACTAATTATATTACTGGAAACTTCTTAGCGCCAGGCCGTTTATTAAATAGTTGATACACAAAATATTATCAAAATAACCCCTTACTAGGAAGTAACTGTATTTATGTACAGTGCCAGTAACAATTACAGCCATTGCATACCATTTTCTGATTGCACGGAACCATGGGCAAAATGTTTCATCGTGCGTGTGTTGTCATCCCATACTCCGTAATAGGCTGTGCTTACCGCCGTAATGGGCTTCAAACTTTTTTTTGCCACCGTAATAGGAATTCCGAATCGTCAGAAAAAATATTTATTTAAAATTAATTATCACTCTAAAATAAATAAAACGACAACTGAAATAGAAAATATATTTATCATTAGTGTCAAAAAAAAATTCAAATATCTGCTAACAGATTTAGAAATGCTTAATTTCTTACCCTACTTTAAAATGTCGTCAAAACGCGCCGTAATAGGGCATGTTACCCTAATATATTTAACTCAGTTGCACTAACAAAATTAGTTTGTAAAAAAAGAAAAGTGTTTCCATAACATCCAAGCTTAATTTCTTTAAATTTTTCATTGATAGATAATAAATTAAAATAAATGAAAATTCATTAACCTATTTAAAACCAAACAAACGTATATTTAAAAAAAAGTGCTTATACCAACCGCCCCTAATATTAAAAGCAATAAGCCAGTACCGCGGGCGTTTAGCCGAGCATTGTCCCGACACAATGCCCGGCCGGGACTCGAACGCGGTCCATGTTGTGATACCACTGTTATTGGCCACTTGCGCGTGAAATTCAGAGGTCATATTATTTTCATTCGGTTTCATGGTCCAATTGATAATAACGGATAGTTTTGTGTTTAAATGTTTGTTTGTTTATGCGGAGATATTCAGCTGTTTACTTAGTTAAAAAATATATAACAATGTGTATTTAAATTGATGCGTTCTAAAATATAGATTAGAAATTTAAATTATCATTCATCATATTTTATCAGAATTTCATATAAATTAATTTGGCATAGTGTAATTTTGATCATACGCACGCAGAAAATATAAAAAAATGCATGTGCAATTTATCATCATCGAAAGAGAAAGAAGTAGTGTCTTCCCCAAACTTCGTATTCCCTTTCACATGTAAATCTTTATACGTTTAACTAAACTGGGATAAAACATAAAGCTACTATTACTTGCCCCCTGCCCCCGCGGGGACTTACCCCCCGCGCGGCCCCATCGAAAAAAAATCCCCAAGAAAACCCCTGCAAATTTGTCGTAAGTCCCCAAAACTTGTTATAGTACGACCAGTAGATTGTGCACTGTTTGTAAGTTTACTTTATTTTTGTGTGTAATTTAAAGCTTTCCCATGATTTTTCAGAATATAAAGTATTTAGTAGTAGTATTTTCGAAATGATGTTTATTTGTAAATTTTTCCGTATAAATTGATCTTCCTTTCATCCTCAAAAACTTTGTCCTGTGTGAAATAAAAAGGTTCAGGTCTATTAAACATTATAGCCACGTATGTTTCATATCATAAATTGAATATCTCAGTTCTGATGGCACAACCAGTACATTTTAGATCAAAATATTGCTTTTATTGATCAAAATTTAAATGCATTCATTTTGTTTATGTATGAGTATGTAAGTTATTTTAATGCTTTTGTAAAAATACATTTATATAATGATAAAATAACAAAATCTTGTTTAAACAAATCTAAAATTTTCATAATTTAAATTAATAATTTTCTCATGTGACTTGTGACACATATTCGTGGTCACACTGGCTGCACGAGGCACAAGTGTAGGCCGCGTCGCGTCGACAATGCGCTACTAATCGCACGACAAAGGGACAGTTTAGATATAAATACAAATCGTGTTGTTTCGATTCCCACCCTGCTGCGATTGCGGGGGGTTGACGTTGAACCGTTTTAGGGTATCCTACTTTTTGTCTTTAACGGAGACCTTAATATTTTAATAGCGGTAAATAGCTTGGAATTGAGCAGTCTTCAGCCATAGACTGCTCAATTCCAAGCTATTTGCAGCTATTTAAATATTCGTCTACTCATGCATCTAAGAGTAATACATTTCGTGTACACGTGTTAGTAAGAAGGACGTTTTTAAAAGAAACCAATTTTTTTGTGGTCTTGGCCATTAATTAAAAAAGTAGTCAGATTTTAATATGAAAGAATGGGAATTAAGGGAATGGAATATGAGTAAGAAATTGTGTTTTTGTTTAAATAGGTAGGTATGCGCTTCATTTATCTTATAACCTACGAATAACTGCAAAAATCTTCCTAATAAAGCGACAGTTCTATCTCCCCTAACCTCAACCCCTAACAAACTACCCACATAGCATCACATCACGATTGCATCACGCACGAGCAGAGGGCGCCACTGAGAAATAGCTAATGAGCTATAATCCACCCCAAAACCAAACCCCGGCAAGTTATTTTCAGTCTTATGCCTGTGAATTATGTGCTATTGTAGTATAAATCGTTAAAATATCAGCGTTTTTGCTTTATTCCGTAGGGCTAAAGATGTTTTTAGGTTGTGTTGTTGATTTCAGCAACAGTGATTCCTATTTTGCAATCTAGTGATTTTATTGTGTAAACAAACGCGTTACAATTTTACAGATTTAAGGGTGTTACTTAATGAAATACTGTATTGAGAAAGCTCAACTTTTTTCTTTCATAGGTATTTCACTAAGTTACTTGTATTTTGCAATAAGTAGGTAGGTACTTTTTTTCAAAACTACCAGTATAATTTCTTTATTACAAAGAAGCAGAATGCAAAAAGTTTTAGCGCATCTCAATAAACTGAAGGGTGTGGCTCTTTTATAAAGTGAATTTAATATTTGAAACTTAATTTCAAGTTATGAGGCGGGCCGGATCTGACGACTTGGAGCAGAAATAGTTTTACGACTTTACTTGATTTTATGCTAAAGAAGACAACGTTTTTGTTTCAGATTTTTTGATTCATATCGAAAAGCTAAATTTTTAATTTCTTAAACTCTAAGCTTAATTCAGTATTAGTAGATTATAAGTTTCAACATTCGAGCGCATAATCAACGCTTTTTTTGAAATTACCTTGTCGTGTAGTGCATAATTTTGTCGACTGGAATTATGATGATAATGCTTAAGAGACTAAATTGAATCCTATTGCTAATATTAAAATGCAGTTTCTGATGTTACGCTGAATTGAATGCTAAATAAATCACATTCTTATTTGTTTTTTTTTTTCTTATTAAACAAAAGTGCAGCTTACTTGCGTGGATCCATCGTTTATCTTTCCCATATCCACTGGACCATCGGCATGGTAAACTTACATTGATCTAAGCTTGATCAGCTAGCTGTTTTAGTTTGCCAATAATAAAATTTGATATCAGAAACTTAGGTAACAAAGAAGATGGTGTGAACTGTCAACAACAACTTACAATTAAGCTAATCAAATAAAGAGTTGTTTATCAGACAAGTCAAGTCGCAGTTTGGCTTTATTCGGCGGTAAATAGCACAAGACCACAGTTTGTGCTATAGTCCATAGAATCTATTAGCGTTTGCTAAGTGTAAGGTCGCGAATAAACACTGAACTAGATATATACGGTTAACCTGTCAAACAAAACACAAATTACTTCCCGGTTGTCTAAAGAGAAAAAAACAGAAAAAAATGTTTTGTCCAGCCAGTGTGTGTTGTCATACCGTCTACGGCATTCGGCATTCAAATTTATTCTACGTTCATACTTAGTTTGTTTTTAATACACCCTATTCTTTTGGGACATTAAAACACCTTTTCACTGGAACAAGATAGCACAAAAGGACCATATTGTCCCTTTAGGGCAGTTGCTCACGCGATCGTAATTCGGCAACTATAATCCTTAAGAGCTTGATTATAAAGATTATTTTCCAGTGTTAGGTTAACTATATAGGCCCATGGTACAGTCTAGTAGGGTCACGAAATACACCTGCACAAATATGCTCTCAATGAATAATTAAAATAATTCAAGCCAGTGATAAAAGTAGCGCGTGTCTGACGCCATATGTGGGAGGTGTAAAGTTTTTTGAACGCTGGGTAAGTTGGGCTACTTTAGATAGTTGGAATATCGATAGGGCAAAATATTATATCAATGGCTAGTTAAACCACTGCGCCATAAGGTTACTTGGTTTTACTAATTTACGGTCAGTCTTAGCGATAATTTTAAAGTATTTGATTAAAAATACTTTTCGATTATTTACATTGCAACATTCACAAATATTTAGTCAAATTCATAGGCGTTTATTGTAATTGCAACAATAACAATTTAAATCATAGGCGTTTAACACGACCTTTGCCCAATTTCCGATCATAAATTCTAACTGCAATCCCCCGCGACGAATCTGTCCAAATCAATGAATCCACATTATTATGCCCCTTAATAAAGATTAACATCAGTTTTCGGCACGCCCTAACAATAGCGAAAGCCGAAATTACGAATTTTAGAAACGTCCAAAGTGTGATCCCTGCTTTAGAGTTTGCAACATTTTGAATTTGGAATAGTTTTCCAGTGTGTCAGTGTAAAATTACAGTTTATGTCAGCGATTATAAAATAAAACAGTTTGTGTAAGCCATATGTGGCACCCATCGCACGACAAGCTAATTAAAGTTTATGTTTCATTTAAACATTTTGCAGTGCGGCCATAACGTGACCAGCTCGTTTACAGCAGATTATCTTAGTTCAAATTAACGGGCGGTAATTGGTTGCTAAATTACTGAACTGGTTCCCAATGTTTGCTTTTTTCAGAGCCTATACGCACTTGTTTTTAAAAGGTATTAAAAGGTAGAAAGACAGAATATTAAGCCTGCGAAGTGAACGCGTTATTTTAAACTAATTCTTATTCTTAATACAATGAATTTATCGTAAAACCCTGAAAAGTTCGGGTTGTTTAGTTTAAGTACTTTGATATTATTTTTCTGCCTGAAAATTTTAGCTTATACCTATAATTTCATCTATAAATATTCGTATTGCGACTACAGTTTAAATATGAAACTGAAAAGTCAAAAAGCAAAATCTAGAAAAACACATTTCAGTCGCTTATATTAAATTATATTTTATTTACGTTTCGCATGTAAGCAGGGGCTGAAAAGGCGGGCTTGCTCCCTCTAATTATTTATGTATAGCCCCTAGCTCACTAAAAACGGGTTAATTTCTGTAATAAAACACAAATGGCTGCCTGCTGAAATTAAACGCTATCTCCCTTAGTTAAATAAGGCTTGACTAGGTTTGGCTCCTGGACTGTTATTATGATTATTGTAAAAGTTCTTAGTACCTCAATAATCCTTTGTAATTTCATTCATTTTTTTTAATAAAAAAATACGCTACGTAAATTTTGCTATCTGTGATTGTCTACTAGTCAAACAAACTATTTTTTCATAAAAAGATTTGTAGGTAGCGCCTTTTTCATAATGGCCCACTTGACAGACAAGTAAATACTCAAATTTTAATGAAATTTTTCTCGTAGCTCTTAGGACGGCAGGGTACTTAATATTTCTTTTGTTTGTTTATTTTGCTGTTTCATCTTTTAGTAAAGTTTGCAGTCAGTTTTTTTTTTTAATTCATTAATATTGTGGAAAGTTTAATTATGAAAAACTATCCAGCCAAGTAACGAGCAAGTAACTTGCATCTTGCATTCCATTCAGCCATGCTGTGTAACCCCTTCTCTTTCTGCAATACCCACCCCCTACAAAATCGTTTTTACTTCATTCATACCAGCAAATTAATAAATCCGTAACAAAAGAAAACCGAATCGAAATGAGCAACCGACATTACAATTTGGTACCCTTATTTTCGGGGATACCGAAATTAGTGACGGCAAAAATTTCACCACTCGAGGCAACACGCGTGGGCCACGTGGCACAAACACGGGCGCGTGTGGACGCAATACGGGGATATATTAAAGTTGGCAACACCCACACGCGACGTGGCGTGTGTCTACGTGCCTATTGTGGCCGGTGTAAGATTGAAATACTTAATGTCATTGATACAGAACTTTTCGTTTCGGTGTTTTTTGTTAGTCGCGCATGACGAACGGGCATTGTCTCACCCGTTACTGTTTTATCGGACAATAGCACTGAATATTCCTAAGCAATACAAACCCGAAACTTCCATATGTTTTGGAGTTTTGTTCTGATGAATCAACGAAGAAACAGTCTGCGATTATTCATTCTGTTTCTTTGTTCAAATAATACTTAGTTTTCTCTAGAAGAAATCCCATTCTGATAATTTCATTTCAAACTTAGTTAATTAGAATTCATGCTGTTTAATGCTGTAGCAGAGCTACTTCTGTACATTGCAGATAAAAACGAAAAATTATATTAAAATGTGGCGTGTGGACCCTAGGGATCCCATTTTTATGTTTTAAAACTTTTTTCTTTTTGTTTGTGTCCACCAAACAATAAGACAAAAGTTTAAAACCTTTATAGAAAGCTATTAAAATCAATTTAGAATGTGATTTCGGATTAGGAAATCAATATCAATACATAGTATAAAATAAAGTCCCTTCCCGCGTCTGTCCCTATGTATGCTTAATCTTAAAAAAAACGCAACGGATTTTAATGCGTTTTTTTAATAGATAGAGTAATTCTAGGGGAATGTTTTAAAGTAAATGTATAAGTATAATACATGCACAAAATAGTAATAGGTTTGGCGGTACGAAGTTCGCCGGGTCGTCTAGTTTCATGTAATTTTCAGCAATATTTATAAAATCAGATCAGTAATTTTAGAGATAGACAAAGGCAATGAGCAAGCCGGTCGTCCCTTCGTAGGGACAAGACGGCCAAGTTTCAGCAAGAGGCCCGAGGGCGTATAATCCACAGGGCACGAGGGCTGGCACGGACTTGCTATCTCTCCGAGCCAGTCGAGGGCGGGGCTGTAAATGTAGATGCCCTTTACTTTCCTTTTATTGCAAAGTTAATGATAAGAGTAATAATTTAAAGCTTGCACCTATTGGTAGAAAGGGGAAGAAATAAAAGAAAGAGAACCTTGTATAATGTTATTGCGTACATAACAATAGGTAGGTACAGTAAGCTCAAATCGAACAATCTGATCTGGCACTTTATTTACACTGACTCAAATTAGTTTCATATACGAATTGCTGAAAATATATTTAGGTACGTTGTACGTGTATAAGACGAATGCGCAGTCCTGGTAAATTGATCCAGAGTCCAGAGCGCATCGTCGGCTAAACAAACCGTCTGACGTCACGCCTGATTGATACTGACGGCAACAATGCATGTTTACTTTCAATTACGAGCGCCGCACTTCTGGACTGCGGCCGGGCGAGTGGCCACTACGGGTCATTCTATGGAATTCTAGATCTTTAGTCATTTTTTATATTAGCACTAAATTTCGTCATGTATTATAGTAGAGAAACATTGTAAAGCTTAAATAGTTGAGAAACACTAAAGCTTATACTTTTAACTAAGTTTTAACTAGGTTTGAAACGCTAAGGATAGGACGAGGAAATTTGCACAAAGCTTTAACCTCTATTTGTAATTTACTTTGCCTTAAAAATACAATGTTTATACGTACCTACTAGAGTTAGATAAAACTTAATTTATAATCATTTTAAATTGATGTTTCTACCGCGAGACTTGTGTATTTCAGTTACTTTCATAGCTTAATGACCTATGGCTTGCTTCTATGGGGAAGAGCTGCAGATATTAACGTCATTTTTATACTACAAAAACGTGCAATTAGAAACATTTATCAGCTTAAAGCTCGCGAGTCCCTCAGACAAAAATTCAAAGAAATTGATATTTTGACGCTACCGTCCCAGTACGTCTTTGAAATTATTATGTATACTCGTAAAAACTTACATATGTTTGATAAAAAATGTGATAAAATTAAAGACCTTAGAACGCGTAGCAAAAACAAACTAAGTATTCCACAGAACAGACTAAAACGGACAAACAAATGCTTTATAGGAAACGAAGTAAGATTTTATAACAAGATCCCAGAAGAGATTTTGATCCTGAATGATAATGAGTTTAAAACTCGTATCAAAAAAGGTTTGATTAAGAAAGCTTATTACAATGTTGATGATTATGAAAACGACAAAGACGCATGGAAGTAGTCTAGCTCTGCACGATATTTTCATTATTTCATGTATGTACTTTAAATCTTATTAATTTATGTTCTTTGTATTGTAAATTGAATTGTAATGTCACATATATAAGAACAAAAAAAAAAAAAAAAAAAGAGAGAAATTGTAAAGTAGAGTTTGTTACCCCTTTCTTCTCTACGCTGTAAAATCATTGCGAAAGGGAGTAGAATCATTTGACAGAGGAGGGCTCGTTTGGGGGCGTCTCCAGGCGACCATTGTCGTAAGGCAAGGCAGACATTGTTTGCCAGAGCCAATTAGTGGGCACCCTGAACTACCTCGCCTCTATCAGTATAGGATACTTTATGAAATAAGGTATCAATATTAATTAGATTAGTCTAATTGACTTTCAATAAGCGATATCTTGTATCCTGTATTGAATAAATCATTTTTTACTTTTTTTTACTAATTGATTAATTTTCGTAGCGCTTCAAAACTCTATTAAAATTACATTAGTAGAGCACTAGTTTAAATGACTTTCAGTTTGATTTTTGTAGAGTTCGTTAGTTTTGTGTTAGTTGTAATGTGATGTGACGGACTCCATCTGTTCCACGCCATTCATTAAATAAGTATCTCATCACTAATGGATCTGGAGGAATACTAACATTGTTAGAAGTGAAGCTTGCTTGAGCAAATATATTAAATTTTAAAGATCTTAATTATTGTTACTATCATAAGGTAACTCAATTACTTAGACATCATTCCCTTTATTCTGCAAATTCGAAGCTAAACAAAGCTGAGCACGGATAGTTTGCTCAATGTTTCCGTGTTGCGTCCTAGACGATAATTAAGGCGGGCACAAAGGCGTATCTGAAACATCGTCCAGAGCGGCAACTGGCAACCCCATCGGATCGGGCCCGTTATTTGAAACACAAATATTTGCACTCGACGAAACTTTTCCACCGTCTAGAGCCTTTATTAATATTTTATTATTTTGTCTTGTAGCTCTCCATTTTCCCCAGCTCTCGCTCTAAAGCGATTATATTTTAAATTATTTTAATTAAAATACTGTTCAAACTTCTATGTTGGTACTGTAGAGGTGGAGCGCCCAACTGCTAGGTACAACAGCGAATTTCCAATTCAAACTTCTAATGTTTGCGTTTATGTTCTACTTACATCATATTGAAGCTTTACGAATATTACTTATTTTATAAATTAAGGTTTTCCTGTTTTCTTAGTTTAGATAGACGACTTCAGCTTACTTTTATATGAGCAGTCGGCTTAGCCATTCCAAAATTTATTAATCTACTATATATATAAAAATTAATCGTGGTTCGTTAGTCTCACTAAAAATCAAGAATGGCTGGACCGATTTAGCTGATTTTGGTATTAAAATGTTCGTAGTAGTCCAGGAAAGGTTTAAAAGGCAAGCAAATGTGGAAAATTCAAGGGTAAGTTAGTAAAAAAAAAACAATTTGATTTTCCATATAAAATTGTACGGCGCGATACGAAGTTCGCCGGGACAGCTAGTAGTTCATAAAAATCTTAAAATGTAGGTAATTGAATTGAAAATACTTTATTGCATTATTATGCAATGGTATATTATAAGACCGCCATATTATAAGACTGGTTGAAAGCAGCGCAAGCTGCGACTGCATACTGAACTACAGACAGACTTCCAAATGCGTTTTACACGAATCGTTTGAGCAGTCGAACTTCTGATGGACTTGAGCAGTCCGTGTATGGTGGGTCTATGTTAGGCCTCTATTATTTTCACACCCTTAGGGTATTTTTTGTGGGATCATTTGCGATGTATACTGTATACTATTACTATCTATACTATAAAAAAATATTATCAAAATCTAAATACTCTGTAAAGTTATGTAAAAGTAGGAACTCAGCTTGAGAACTTCCTTTTTTGACAGTTTTAAATACGAAAACGGTTCAAACTGATTGTGACTACTCAACGTAGTAAACAATCCAAAATCCAAAATTAAGTATGAGGAGGATAATCTAACATCGGCAAGGCAGGAACTTACCGGTGAATTCTTAAGACCCTCAGCGCTCCTCCAGAGCAACGTGGCGCCGCACAGGTCTATCATCGTCCCGTCGAGCAGCACGTTGGACTCGGACTGACACGGCAGACCCTGAAACAGAACTTGCACTTAGAACTTAGAGGTCTTTGTAAAATTGTCGCTGGCCGTACTGTTTGCCACTACGACCAGAATAAACTGATGAGAATTTATTTTTACTAAAATTACGCAAATACGCCTAAACTAGTAAACCGATATGGCTGAAAATTAGTAGGTAGATAGCTTAAAACCACAAGACGGAAATAGGGTTAATTTTTATTCGAAAAATACACCACCGGAACTTGCGGTTTGAAGCCGCACATTGATGCGCACACTAGTTCTAAAATAATATAAATAAAACTGCATGATTTCGCTTAAAAATGTTGTTCCTAGATAACGTTTTAGCTCAGTGTAGCCAACACATCTACCTACCTTTCCACCAACCATAATACGTACAACAAAACAAAATGTAGTTTGAAGTTTCTTTTATTTGATTAATTGTTCCAACACACTATGCCGGTGACCCAGTGTTTTAGTAGCCCCGGACATAGCCAGACTACGTACAAGTTCCGCCAACTGTACCGGGGCGGTATGAGGATTGTGTAGGAGCCTTAATAATACAAAGTAGAGTATTTCTTGTAATTCTAGTTCACCTTCTGCTGCGCGGAGCGACTCTCGCGCAGTGAGAACACGGCGCCGCCGACCGAGGTCTCCCGCCACGGGCCGCAGGTGGCGCTGCCAGTGCACTTTAGTGTTTTTTTTTTTAATCGATGTATAAGTATTTGATCAACAATTTATTTTAAAACCATTTATTTTAAAACCATTTATTTTAAAACTATTTTTAATAAGTCATATTTTTAATGCTAAATTTGTCACTTTATCTTCATGAATTAGGTAGTAGCCTTACACTTGGAAACTCTTAGGAATTCGTTAATAAATTAATGTTTGCCGACCAAAGTTCCTATGAAATTTTATATGAAATGAAGTTAGCTAATTAATAAAATCTCTCTTGCGAAATCCGATTTTAAAGTAACTCGGAATTCCGAAGTTTAATCCCGTTTAATAATTTAAAAAAAAAATGGTTTTATTACGTAGAGAAATTGCTTTGTGTGGCATTACGCAAACAACTGTCAGTGACCACAATGGTCGGCTGTCATTTTTCTCGCCATTTCAATGACACTCGGTGTTGCAAGCAGACGCGACCAGACGCGACACAATACTCAAGTGTTCCTGGGATCCGTCCCGTGAACCAACTCATTGTGGTGGCTAGAACGAGGGTAATAGCGTCTACACGGCGTCCTGTATATTTTTATTGAACCTAAGATATACGTACAAAATATTCACCATGGTAGTTAGGTAACAACGAAGATATATTACTGCACCGTAATATTATAGTTCATTACAAAAACGCTTACTGCTAACTGATCTCAAATCTCAGGAAGTAGGCATATCTACTAAATACGATAAATATCATATCTAATAAATCAAAGCGTTAATGAAAATTACGCATTAAAATGGATAAGCCTAATTTAGAATGAATTTTAAACATATTTTTAAGTGGAGGTCGGTAGGTATTATAAAAGCATTTACATACCTACCGTATTTACTTAAAGATTCATATTTTACACACAATGACGCGTAGCTAAGTGCGATGCACCTGTGATAAACGCGCTCTAATCCTCATATAAATCATAAGCTAGCGAATTTACGAGCCCACCGAGCATACACGTAAATTACACCGAGGCAACACGAAGCTTCCTGAAAAAACACTGCAAACACCACCGCCCCAATGTATTTCACGTGATAATGTCCAAAATAACGCAGACCTAAGCAGAATGTGAACATTTTGACGATTTATTGCGCTAAACAAGTATATTGGGTAGTATGAGTAGGTATTATGGTATTAAATCAAAAAAAAAAACAGGTTTGCTGTTAAACAGATCCGCTCTAATTTTAAATTCTTGCAGCCAAAGCGTCTGTGTCATATCGTCAAAAATGTTTTTTTCAATTCTTTTTAAATTTCAAAATTCTTCCGGCCAGACATTTGTTATTCCAACATTCATTCACTTTCTTTGTGACTCGAGGAACTGTATGGGGACAATGCAAGATATTATGTCACGGAAAAAGGTCTGCGACTAGCAAGAAATATGTTACGCACTTTATACAATGTCTCCTCTATTCTAGATAAAACAAACTGACATTGAATGTAAATACTATAATGGCGTTTTGTCATCCGAAAAATAACATTCAATGATGGATATTTAATGGGGTTTTGATGGGGTAGGTAGGCCGTCGCGAATAGGCAAACACTCGCTCAGATAAGCCTAAGTGCCAACCAAGTTTAACGTAGTTTTCTTTTGTTTCCGGAATATTCCTACAATCCTACACTAAAATATAATATCGTTGATTCTTAGTTAGCTACGTTCGTTATGGTTTCTGAAGTATGTTTGCAGTTTAACATTGCAACAAGTATTTACTTGGTATTCTTCATAGGTATTTTGGTATAAGTAGGTACCTAATGTAAACTCTCACTTACACCCACCGACCATTGGGACTTTTAATGATGTCATGTTTTAATACCAATTTGTCAGCCTGGGATTTCAGAAAATTTTATTAAATGACTGTTTGATTTAACCTATTTTCTGCCTGCATATTATGTAGGTCGTGGACGTTTTCAGAAATGTTAACAATATTTCAACATAGCCTATTTAATTTCCAGTTGTATCATCCATTCATTACTGTTTTTACATCCTGTAAGTCAGTTAGGCTAGCACAAGATTGGTGATAAGTTTTCTCGTAAGTTTAATCAAGAAACATTTGAAAACTTGAGATTTCTGTGCTAGCGTTGCAACGGTGTTAGCACGATATAGGCACACCTCGGACACTTCAGTAGAAAAAATGCGTTGCTTCGCGCACAGCCAAAACTCGTATACGTGCACACGTATCATTCTTGTGTGAGTGAGATAAGACGTGCTATTTGTACTGAGCGGTAACTGAAAGGAGACATAGCGTGGGAGAGGGCGCACTTGCTGAGGGAGGCAGGGAGTGCCCATACTGCACGTATTACTCTTTATTATGCAGTGATAAAGGTGACAACGCTCACACAGTGTCAATTACTAACACTATCCAGCTCTGACGCGCTAGTATGAGCTCTCTTAGCTTGTCACGTGCCAGTAACGATATGTGCTAGCCATGCAGGTCTGGTTCTGTTGTCGAGGCGTCTTTCTCCACGGTGGCACCGCGCTCTGTCACGCTTGTCACGAGACAATGGCCATCTTGCTTTCTGTATCGCGCGAGTTGTGTAGAAATACCGCTTTGTCTTCGAGCCTAAATACAATATTTAGTTACGTCCGTAAAACCCATAGAGACGTAGGTGATGAAAGGTAATGTACGAAAGTAGGTTATTTTATATTAGGTATTACGGTATTATTCATTGGAGGTTGCAATTATTATTATAAAATAAACGAAGCAGACCTACTTAATGAAATAGGGTGAGTTATATGAAAAACATTTTAAAGACAAATAAAAACTAACTATAAATTTAATTAATGGTAGTAATTTATGAAGCCAATAAAGTATCAGCAACAATAGCAACATTCACAAGTACTTTTAAGTACAAATAAATGAAGTAGGTATGCAACGGCTACGACTTGAATGAATGGAAAACTTTTAACATCCGTAACGCAAACACAAGTGCAATACATTCAATACCAAAATGTACGTATATTTTCATTTTATTTTAAACCTTTTCTCCAACTAAAAACTCGTACCTGTTAACATGCAGATAAACAAAACCGTCTACAACTTCCTGCTACCGACAAAGGTTTCCGCACATTCGACACGCCCAAATCAAAATATATTATCGACCAATAAATTCTTGCACAATAAATGCTGGCTGGCTGAAAAAAAAATCGCATCGCATCGCATAGGCATTCGCACAATCAATCAAGCGATAAGCCAATAAACCTCAACGATGCGCTTTTGAATTTCGAATGCGGATTTTTTAATTGTACCTTTGTTGAGCTGGCCGGCGGCGCTGCGCGGATCTGCCTTGTCGAATAGCACAATGAAAGGGCACCCGGAAGTGGATATGTCCGTGTCTCACCCTGAATAGGACGAATAGAGCGATGCGTGTAGGAACTGTTTGAGGTTAGCGAATACGAATATCCGTTGCGATCCGAGTTTTAGGATCAGTCGGTAACAATATGTGCTTTGTTTGATTTGAGATCTGTAATAGTTTGGACACTTGTTTTATTATTTGAATTCAGTGATTTTTATAACGAAAAACTTGATACCGAAGCATCGTTGGTGCCATAAGTAGTCAATCTATAAATGATAGCTGTTTGCTAGCAAACAGCTATCATTTCTAGATTCTTTTTAATAGCACTAGTGCTATTCAATCGGTAATTTTGAAAACATTTTAACCATATAACTGCAATCATTATTTCAAGTAAAGAAAATAACTAATACTGAAGTAGGTAAGTATATCAAGAATTCGCGACCTTCTAACGTAAACCGACCGGTAGGTTATCCTATCAATTCAAATAAAGGTAAAATTATACAAAGTTACTGACAAAAAAAAATACAACAATACAACGCCCCCTATTCAAAGGGATACAAGATACTATTGTAACGAAGTTGGCAGCGGAGAAAAAAGGTTCGGGGTTGCTATAAAATTAAACATCCTATAAAAGGTGGAAAGTAATAATGAAATATGTATTACACGAGTATAATGTTGTTAGCCCCCGTTTAGAGGATGAAAGGGCACTATGATGGTCGTTTGACTCTGGTCCTTTGTTGACGAATTGTCCGTGAAATCTTTCAAGTTCCGATGCTACGATAGATTTATTTTTACTTTGCTAGTCGTTTCCTTTGTGTCGGTGCGAAATGGATGGTTTTGTGCATTGCTAATTGCAAGGGATGTAATGGCTGGGCGATTAGCGACAACTAATTAGAAGGCGGGAAATAATAGAATTGACATAATAGCATGCCCAAATCACCTAGTAAGGATAGTGTTCCCTGAATACAATAGTAGTTATGGTATAATGCGGTGTTGCCAGTGACGTACGGAACTGAGGCATGGTCGCTAACTATTGCCACAGATGAGAGAATCTATTGTCCTAATCAAGAACCTCAAGTTCGACCAAAGTGCAATGGAAATGCATGCTCGGAGTTTGTCTGCGTGATCGTATCAGAAATTAGGAGATCTGCAGAAGAACTACAGTCACCATCATAGCCCAAAAAAATGCGAAACTTAAGTGGCATTGGGCAGGGCACATACATAGCATGGTCACTGGGGCCGAAAAGTTCTCGAGTGGCGACCACGAACCGGAAGACGCAGAGTAAAAGGTGACCCCACCCACCCCACAAGGTGGTCAAACGACATGGTGAAGGCTTCGGGAATACACTGGATGAGGGTCGCTCAAGACCGGTAGCTGTAGCGCTCTGTGGGGGAGGCCTTTGTCTAGCAGTGGATTTATTTCTGCTGAAATAATGATGATGATGAATGGTATAACAATACATCTAGTTTCTATCTAATGGTACATTTACTAATTAGTGATAATATTTTGACTATAAAAATAAATTTAAAAGGCAAAATCTTATTTTATGATTGCCAAAAAAGAGTGGAACGTTATTTGATTAACATTAATTAGTGGAACCGGCCGAAACGGAGAAAGTTCGGCTCTCACACTAAACCAGGCTTTCGTTTAATCACTTCACGTTCGATTGGATTGCTGGTAATACTAAAGTTTGTTCCTAACTCCTAAGATTTAATACAAAACTTACTGCTTTGTATATAATTTCCATACTTACTTATTATTAATTATAAACTTACGATGATAAAGAGTAAAAGCAAAATTTATTAATTTTAATAGAAAAGACGTAACTTTCATATTATGATTTTTTTAAAGTTTTATTTTGTGTTATTATAAACTTGTCAAATACTTAGTGGATTGACTTGAGGGCACCTTAGAAAGTAAGGACTCTTAAAGCAGCCCATATTTTGCAAAATGGAGAAACAGATTGCAGCTATTTTCAATCATATAAAATATGATTCAAGGCAAAAAGTGACGACTTTTGTATAGAAATAAATATTTATTTTAGCTACCGAATTGTTTATTGGCTTTTTTACACTCTGAAACAAAAAAAAATATTTTAAATCATCTCATACGCAAGTAGCGCGTGATTTGATAACATACGTCACAAGTTAATCACCCTGTATAATGAAATGTCGCGCAGTACAAATAATGAGACAAGACAATCCGCTATTTGCTTGATAAGCCCTATCTAAAGTTTGTTGCACAAGTTAATAATAGCTTGTTTTTTTTATTTTCAGAGGAAAATTCCTTTGTGACTCACGCTTGTCGCTGCGAGATGATGGCAGCACTTTACAGCCGTTGTAAATATAATTAAATTAAGTTTGTTTTGCACCCAACTACGTGCAATCTTTAGGTAGATAACCACGATGAAAACTAATACTAGCAATCAATGAAATACGTGAGTAGGCACTCTATTTAACCGTCTTCAAAAAAGGAGGTTATCAGTTTGATCTGTATGGATGTATGTATGTTTATCCGCGATTATATCGCGTTTGGCTGAACCGATTTTGATGCGGTTTTCAGTAATGTATTTGTTACATTCAGGAGAAGGTTTTAGTATCTATTTTAACAGACTTCGAAAAAGAGGAAGTTCTCAGATTGTTTATGTCAGTTCGGTGAAGGCGGGTCTCTTTTTGTAAAAAAGAAGTTATTATGGGTTTAGGTAGAGTAAAGGAATAATTTAAGATAGTAATCAGAGTTAGAACTACCTAAAAAAAAAAACTAAACTAAACTAAAAACTATCTGCAAAAAAAACTCAACAAATTCAATCTAAGGACACGATGTCCAATAATTAGTAATTAATGTTTACTTTAAAAAATATCAATAACATTTTTAACACTTACATTATTAATTAGCAACAAATAAGTTATCAAAGTCACGTTAACAAATTGCTCGACTAAAAGCAAACAGCCTAGGTCCATACTGGATCGGCCGACCGACATTTATACGAATCAAATATCAAATATTGACTACTATAAACTGAGCAGCAAATGTTTACAGGCAAAATAATTTCTAAGACCTCTGTAAATTAATTTAGAGTGTTAGTAGAATTGGCTCCTGATGGATGGGCGTAAATAGATACAGCGATATGGCGGCAAACAGGGGTGTTTGTTGTATTCTTGTCTTCAAACATTTTAATTGACATTTCATTAACAGTTTTCATTTGTTTTATTTCAATATTTTCTTTTTGAAATCTCTGGATTTACAGAAAACAGTGCATCATTGATATAACATGCACGATAAGGTTCACCGTTCAATCAAGTGATTTTATAACGGTTTTTAACTGTTGTTAGTCCTAAGAATATTTCAGCTATAATTTCAGTGAAGTAACAGTTTACTTCTATTTTAATGCTGTCACTATTTAGTTTATTGAAAACGACAAAGACGAAAAAAAAAACACATTAAAAAACCGTGTGATTTAATACCTAACTTTGTTTAGTCTGTTGGCAACGAGAGTTTTCTCAAGAATACACCAGGCTTTCTGTCCTCAACTGATGTAGGGTCGTTGCCCATGCGGCTCCAAGGTAAGCTTATATAAAACCAACAGTCCTAAGAAGGAGTAGACCATCCGATTACAGACACCACTCAGCGTGATTTTCCACGGCCCACGCTTCCAAGATGGCGGCGGTGCTAACGTTTTCAGCAAATAGCATTATTGCATGTCACACTTACAGAATGTAGTGACTCGTTATGATCTGCCAACAAACTGGCTCGCCTCAGTAAATAACTTTGAAACAAGTTTTCGCGGGAAACCAAGAAATTGTCGGCATTTAAAATTAAAATTATACCTTAAGCTACATGAAATGTATTGAATTACATATATTTCATACATTTTAGATGTATGCCTACATGGTAACCCCTTTTCAATTAAGTCAAATAAGGCGTTCCTAGATTAGGCCTTTCTCTGATAACAGACCGTTGCCTGCCAGATCAGAGCTTTCTTTATGCTGACATAAAAAAACTGCCTTTACAATGGTGTGTGTGCATGTTTTTTTACCATGCGTATCAGTTTCGTCAGTAGTATGAACTAGTTTGTTCGGGTTTTATTTTCTTTCATTTTATAATTATTTTTTTTACTTACAACTTATATTATACGAAAATTTTCAAAAATTAATCTGACATAAACGCGGGCCTTAAGCTGACAAAAGTTCGTAATTGCGTGTTTTTAAAAGAAAGTATAATACTTATTTAACAGCATCTGCTACCTAAAACATTAATCTATGAAAGTAACTGAAATAAAGCAGTCTCGCTGTAGCCACATAGGTTAGGTTTCAAATTTTTGAGATCGCTTAAGAACGCAGCCGAAAAGTAATAGAAATTAGAAGGAGTACCTGAGTAAAGTAAAATAAAGTTATTCAAAAATTAGTTACATCACATCAAGCACTTATTGTACCTCGGTAACAAGTTGGACAATTACATGTGTATCGCTAAACAAACTAGCATTAGTGCTTGCGGATCTACTGGCGCGTTTATAAATTATAAACTCAAACAAAGTAGTACTGCGCTCTTTGAGCAATGGTTCGTTTACACGAGAGAGTAGACAACTTACCTGCAACCTCGCATTGTTAATAGTTGTATACCACAGACCCTTAAAGGACTGGACTGCTCAGAGTGAGTCCAAATAGATAGTTGTATACCAGATAATCTTAAAGGATTAATAAGAACAGAGTGAGTCCAAACTTTGGAGTCAGTCTTTTTTAATTAAATAATTAGGACGTTCAAAAAAAAATCTATAATGACTTCGATGTAAAAAATTAAAAAATTGGTTAAAACACTTTCATAAACTAATAGGTTTATGAAACTGTATTGAAATCGAATCAATGGCACAATGAGTGTATGGCATGACTTTGTATGGCAAACTGCGCTGTAGGATCTCGCTACTTACCTATGCAAAATTTATATTAACTCTATGCACAGAAATTTTAAGACATAATTTATAATAATGAATTTTGACACTATATCTTATCCTTAAATGTGATTTCAGCATAATCCATCTTTACATTATAAAAAGAATTGCAATATGTAAATGTAAGCATCTAAGTGCATATAATTTTTAGAAAGGACGTCACAGTACAACTCAGAAAATCAATAATTTCATCGTTAAGTAAGATTGTCTCTTGTACAATCTCAAAACTTATTTTCTTAAGAAGATTATTTACTAATCCATAAACTTAACACAAACAAACGCGGCATCAAACACAGAAAAGGGCAAATGGTCATATTAAAGTATGGTCGATAATGCGTCGTCTCGTATCGAATCCTCGCTCATCTTGTTAGCACGGTGCGATCCGCACAAGTAAGTATACATTTATTTTGGCTTCGGAGGTCACAAAGCAAAGAAACACATACCCAAGGCGATGCCCATAACTTGGTAGCACAAGCTCTAACTGATATGACAGTACTTAACCTACCTCTGATACGTAAAACCAACTTTTGTTTTACTTAATGCTTATTAGGTTAGAGAAAGAATAAATAAATAACCCGTCATACTTAGAGCTTATAACTAAGTAGAACCTTTAACTAGGGTGCCCGATACAAACACAGATACGAACAATACACCCAGACCGATGAAAACATCGATATTTATCATATCAATATTCACCCCGCCGGGAATCGAACCCAGGTGCACACGCATCTCAGTCCAAATCACTGCCAACTGAGCTACGGAGCAGTCATATTAATTCAGTGTTCGATTCCTAACCGGTAACGTATCTTCTAGGCGTGGTTGTCACTTTAGATATAAGCTTGAGCTGTAAAGCGTTCAATTTACTTATTACATACCTACCAACACCAATCATCTAAGGCACTGCCGCCGCAGCAGGTCCACCTCGGCCTTCAACAGGGATGAGGGTCGTTCACGACCAGTCGGTGTTGGGAAGGCCTATGTCCAGCAGTGGACGCCATTCAGCTAAGATGATGATGATGAAATGCCATCTCGTTAAGCAGAAGTAGGTCTAGCTATGACCTGCAGTGGACGACATTCGATCAGCTAAGATGATGATGATATAATGCCATGTCGTAAAACTGAAGTAAGACTAGAAAGAGTAAGATTTACACAGTCGATCAATATTAGCCTAATACAAGGTATCTTATGTTCGAATTGATATGGTGAAAATGGGTGTGGCGTATTGCCGACCGAATTCGAATACACCCTTTAAACCAGGCCACCACAGTCCATGTAATCGTGCCCAATTATCTGCACTGCCTGCACCTGCTTCAGACCGAGGTTGTATAGCATAAAGTTTGGTCCTCAAAAATCTAACTTCTTCAATCAGCCATCAACTCGCTAATAATTTGAAGAAATGCTAAAAGAAGTCTAGAATTCAGCAGAATGCAATCAAACCGCGCCCTCACTTCCTCGGGCCCGTTTCAGTTCAGCGCACTTGACCTTGCCCCACCTTGACACCCGAGCACAGAGGCAGCGGTGATAGCTAGTGTTAATATTGTCATCGCAAACCCGCTGTTTGACGAACGCTCAACTCTATCAATATATAAACACGTAATATTTATATTTGAACCGCTTTCGGTTTCGTTACAGCGAGCAGTTGTGTAATTTGTTAACTGAAACTGATAATCTCTGTTTTCTCTGTACATAACGGTTCAGATTGTTTGGTCTTGTGCGGATTGAGCGGTGGCGGCGATGGCTTTATTGGTGGTTGGGTTTCAGTTTGTTTCTTTTGCAGTCAGTTATTGAAGCACCCGTTTTCTGACTCCCTAGTAAGTCAAGCCTCATTCTCTACATAAAAATAATCTAGGTTTTCAATAATATACTACCATATGATTCCATCGAGAACAGAAGGCAACCAAATAAGACAAATAAAAAGACTTACCTAAATTGCAAGTTACTAACTCAAACATTTAAAAGAAACTTCAGCGAATCCTATACAAAACTGTAGTCGGTGTAAATATTAACTCTGCTAATCTGCCTAGATTAAATAAGCTCAACAATCGTAGGTCCCGATACGAACGACAACGGTGTACTTAATTTATCAAGACAAACTTCTTGGTGGTGTTACCAAATATTTTCTGTGCAAGCTGGATCGGGCGTAGTGTGCGCTGCGTACATATTTGTGAGGGGATTAGATCTCAATTGAGAATCTAGACGTAGCCTTGCTTTACCGAAATTAAATATGAATTATTTTATTGAATTTAGTATTATCACAGAATATCAAACAGTACTAAATTATTATACAAATAAATATATGTATATTTTAGTGGAGCCTTGTTGGCATACAGGGTGTAAACAGTGAAATAAAGAAAATTAATAACAGGTTTCCATACATTGGTTTCAATGGAGTAATTTTAGTTAAGTTTTTGGATATCGGTTGGTAGTTAAATCACTTATGAGAATAATTTCTTATGGGTTTTTGTCCATTAACAATCGCAATAAGTGTTTTTTTGTCTTGACTAATCATAGTTTAACAAAATTTTTACATACGCGTCATCATTTCTAATATTGCATCTATGTTTTTGTTAATCATATTCATTATTTTGTATGGATAGAGGGGTCCACGTTAGTTAAGCAGTTGAGCAAAACTGCCTGTAGGTCAGGTTGGGCTGTTATTTACTTTGATTGAAAGGATTTAACTAAATTGTACTATTCTTTTTGATTAAATCAAAACTATGATACCTGTCTAAATTCAATCATTTAGACCTTCAATCACTCATTTATGTCAGTGTTCTAAATGACAACCGCATCAAACATTTTAATCAGTCAATCTGTCAGTCTAATACTGTAGTGTCAGTCTTGTCCATAAACATTCAGAACCATAGACAAAGTAGATCACAGAACGATTGTCATTATGTTTTTCATTCATTGGTTCTTACATTCATTCTTATGTTCATTCATTCATTCTGTGTAAAAAAGTGATGTCCGCTGTATATGAAAAAAGCGTGTGCAGAATAAAAAAAACGAAGACAGTTGTAAAAGGAGTTTTTATTATAAAATATCCATCCCTCACTCAGGCCATAATAATTAATACCTACATTAAACGTTCGCATCAGTGACTCGTTTAGAAATAAATGTGTTATAAGTAGAAATATATTTTCTACGCTCTATAATACCTAGACCGTTAACGTGGATTTTTGTAGAGTAACAAATTTTTAGGAAAGTTTTGAGAGTTTCATTTTCTCAAAACTCAAGATGTTAAACCTTAATTAGGCACAGGAGCACGGCCTAGCCTACCTAAGATAAACTTAATATTTTTTGTTATGTAGTCTGTAGATCACGTCTGCATTCATATATAAAAGACTGTTCTTTGAAGCTGTTTCTTACGAATCCATTACAAAACGGCTAAATTTCCAAGTTTTCACACAAGTATTCGACGTTTTATTTGCTGTACGTGGAAAAGGCCTTAATAAAACAGGTCCCGAGCGACTCTTGCGCAGGCGCTAAGCAAACATGGCCGACGATAAGCCGCCATCTTGGATTTCGAGGCTGCCTGAATACGACCGCATTAAAATTATGACTTTAATATACGCTTTGTTTAAGAACTGGGTCTACGCGATAGGTATTTCATGTAACAAGTGCGTGTTAATTGTAAGGTTTTGGAAGTCCACATTACTTCATTTGTACTTCCTTTGTATTGCTAGCACTGAAATACTTATACCATTATCATAATAATAATAATAATAACACATCACACTCAGAGCCCCTAACTAGGAAGAACCTGTATCTAGGGTGCCTGAAACACACACAGAGACGAACAACACCCAGACCGGAAACAAACATCGATATTCATCATATCGATATTCGCCCCGCCCGGGAATCGAACCCGGGTGCACACGTTTACTCAGTCCACATCACTGCCAACTGAGCCACGGAGCAGTCCAGCATTATGACCATGTTAAACCATGAAGTGTACTACTTAATGAAAAATTATCTCAGTACCTCAACTCCATGACCAAGAAAAATTAAAATCTGAGATTTGGCATTCCCTACTATATATAACTTTTTCACAGCATGATTTACTTATATACTCGTAGGTATTAGTAAACAAAGTAAGTAGTCTTTATTTCGTATCATTATTAAGCTCAAAGATTGTATTTTATTGTCCAGTCTGGATATTAAAAAAGGGGAAAATATACATAACTTACATCTTATACTTACCAAAATTTGCATATTTACTTAAAATATATAACTAAATAGGCTAACGGTTACTTAGTAGATCCGTAAATTAGTTAATTTATTTTATGAATTACTTATTATTTTAACAGATGGTGCGGAGATGGTGAAAATAAAAAATATTACATTAAATTTACTTAATTGGCTTCGTATATGCACAATTACTCATTTGTTGTTTGAATTTGTACATAATTTAGGTTAATATCACATAGCTATTTATATAAGACTTTATATTATGCTATATATTATGTTTTATAGAAAATTATGCTTATTTATTCTGGCAAACTTAATATAGACAAGTTTCTAAGATGTAAATTAACTTATTTTTAAAAACTTCATTCCAATACCACTTTTAGGTTTCAGTATAAATTTTAGTTATTGAGAAAGTTAAACTCTTCCGTTACTGACTGACTGACTGACAGACAACGCAGAGCCGAAACTACTGGGCGTAGCGGGCTGAAATTTTGTAGGTTCCTTAGAAAGGATTTACCGGAATTCCCATGGGAACGGGAAAAAACTGGATTTTTGTGTTTATTAGAAATCAGCGCGAGTGAAACCGCGGGGCTGCCTCTAGTAATTTATAAATAATGCAAGTACACTGGATGATAAAAGACCGCGGTCAGTATAGCGTTCTGTGGGGGTGAAGTGGACTTTGTCCAGGATAGTTGACGATGCGAACAGTATGTAAATTAAATATAATAGGGAGCGGATAATTCTGTATGACACTTCAAAACAATCTTTCATATCATAAGGTTTCGGCTTTTTTTAATACTCTTTGGCTAAAACCAGCAAATATTTCTGCAAATACCTCTATTTACAAAGTATAATCGACTAGTCGACCCGGCGAACTTCGTACCGCCTAACCTATAACTATCTTGTACACGTATTATACTTTTAAACCTTCCTCTTGAATCACTCTAATAAAATGTTATATCCCTGTAGGGACAGACGCGGGAAGCGACTTTGTTTTATACTATGTATTGGTAAACCAAAAAAATATGGTAATATATTGAGTACCTATATAAAAAATTACGGAACGTTAGCCTGCGACAGGCATTTTGCCAATTAGGGGGTCCGTAACAACTCTGAAATTTTGCTTATGACCATCCCTTACGCGAAAGTGGTGCAAATCTCAATAAAATTCAACACTTATAAATTTATCTATAAATAGTTAATTTTTAAACCCAAAGGAACTTCAAATGCCGCTTTTAGTAGCTAGTAGCTACTTTCGGATAGGGGTAAGCTTCAAAAAAAAAAAGAAAAAGTGTTTACCACAAATAATATACTGAGCGACTATTCACTAAAAATCGATACTCTAGCTCATAATCGATTCGTGAATCGCAAGTGTGCTCGCAACTTAACACCCTGCGCACCGCTCTACCCCGCTTTCAAATATTGGTGTTTGCCAAAGAAATCCAGAGCGACGACCAAATGTTTGTCGGTTTGTTTGTCGCGACCCCAACGAGCTAGATGGCAACATCTACGCAAATATTTTCACATGTAATTAAGGGATTTTTAGGCTTAATAAAGTGTTGGTAATTTAGATGAAAGAAGCTAATATAATCAGAGGGCGAATTCTCGTTGTGATCGATTTTTTTTCGCATTGCGTTTACGTAATTTATTACTGCTATAATAAAGCCAATTTATGTAATAGCAGTTGCCCTTACAACTTACCCACTTATCCATCATTTCTTACTAACAAAATAAAATCAAAAAAGGTAAGTTAACAAAATTAGCTAAGGTTTAACAATTTTACGCCTATTACAAATTGTAGTAGAATTTACCCCAAAGTGTATTTAAAAAAAAGTATGTTTAATTGTTTTCAGCGCGTAAGGACAAACGATGTTTTTATGTTAAGTATTTCACAATTTTTTTATCAACAGCTTAAGTGTGTGACTAGGTAATTGATATATTTTGCAATGGTAACCTGCATTTTAATACGGCCGTACCTATGTACCATGCTGTGTAAATAGATTTAGCTGCATGTAAAGTGGCCTTTTCAATGCGATAGGTCGATATACAACAGATGGCCGCTGGGGCCGAAAAGTTCTCGAGTGGAGACCACGGATCGGCAAGCGCAGCGTAGGACGTCCACCGACCAGATGGACGGATGATCTGCGCAAGGCTGCGGGTCCACGCTGGATGCAGGCCACCTGCGATCGGTACAGATGGAGAGCCTTGAGGGAGGCCTATGTCCAGCAGTGGACGTCCTACGGCTGATATGATGATGATGATGATGAGGTCGATATAAAGCTACGTGCTGCATCGCTTATCGGTAATTCAGCTTGAATTTTATTTACTTCAAAACTATTATTTACAGTACAGTTTTTTTAAATGATTGCTTTTGATTGCAAAAATAATCTTGTTAGATACCTAGGTATATCTCATACAGAACGAGAACGCGTAGCTAAAATGATATTAATTCATATTATCTATATATATAAAACTCTTCCGTTACTGACTGACTGACTGACTGACTGACTGACAGACAACGCAGAGCCGAAACTACTGGGCGTAGCGGGCTGAAATTTTGCATGTAGGTTCCTTAGGGAGTGTAGGTGAGCACTAAGAAGGGATTTTCCGAAATTCCCACGGGAACGGAAAAACACACGAATTTTGTGTTTATGAGAAATCTGCGCGGGAAAAACCGCGGGGCAGCCTCTAGTAAACCTATAAACCAGTTTAGTATTTTAAAGATATAAAGTAAACATTATCAAAAAGATTAAATTGAATTAAAATGTATGCCTTAGCATAATAGACTCGACTCGTAACATAGAGGACTCTACGACGACGTGTGATGTGAACCCTATACATGTTCATTGAATCTTATAGCAAAGAACTAAACATGTAGATGATGATGATGATGCTTGACTATTACAATTTTGCAGGGATGCATTCTGAAATCTTTTGCCTGAAAGCTCGTGCACGAATTAAACGGCTCTTAGCGATAACGCCACTATAGGGATGAAATTACATACCTACTGTTAACTGTATACTTCTTTAGGTAAGTTTTTGCAACAAAAAAGTGCTCATACGAGTTCCTCTTCTTTTTTAAAAAAAATTACCTAAGTATGTGTTCTATTAGAAAAAAATCGATATGTTCAAACCACCGACTGTTTCCAAAAAAGACTTCAATTAATCTGTTTGTATGGCAAGTTAAAAATCGTTTAAACTACCTGAACGCAGCAATTGAATTATTAATGCAGCCTCCACAAACGGCGCGGGTACATATTTACTCTCCTCGTAAATAGATGCGCACACAGGCAACACGCGTTTTCTGTGCAGAGTATGCGCGAATTGCAGATTATTCTAAAGCTAGTATAAGAGGACGATTGCACAGTGCGCTGATATTCTTAAAGAAAGAACGAACGTAGAATCTATTATTTAAATGGAATAAATATATAAGAAAATTTAATTACAGTAAAGTTGTGGACTGTGAATTGTGTGTGAATTGTGACTGATTAATCTTTAAAGATAAATTAACATGGTCTTGGCATTATCAAAGTTATTAATTAATACATAGTATAAAATAAAGTCGCTTTCCGCGTCTGTCCCTATGTATGCTTAAATCTTTAAAACTACGCAACGGATTTTGATGCGGTTTTTTTTTAATAGATAGAGTGATTCAAGAGGATGGTTTATAAGTATAATACATGCACAAAATATTAATAGGTTAGGCGGTACGAAGTTCGCCGGGTCGACTAGTACATAATAAATTAAGTTTGTAAAAAATATTGCCTCATCTAATATTACTGTAAAAGAAATTACAATTGTTTCTTATTATAAGTGGATTCCACAGAATGAAAAGCTACATGAAAAAATATATTTCACAACTAAAAGTTATTTTCTTCTGGAAGCACGAATAGAATTCAAAACATTTGTTATAATGAAAACAGTCTTAAATTTTTTTTTACAAGTTGGGGGCCGGGCTTAAAGTAAATAAGCGAAACCATGTGAAAATCTTCCATATCCTGTCCCGCGTGTCTCTACACAATAACGTAAAAGGCCGTAGTTTTCCCGCCTGAGCATTTATGTATACATGTATGTGTGCGGGTGTGTCTGTGTGGGTTAGGGTGGGGGTAGCCGGAAAACCGTGGAGTCGTCTGATATTTGCTGAGCCAACTCCTGAATATTCATAGTTGGTTTAAACTAAGTTAAGTTGGTCATTGAGAGTGTCTGAAGATTTTATCGTTTTACTATGTACTTTGTTGTTGCAGTTTTTTAAAGGAAGCTTGTTTTGCGCGTTTATATATGGCGCGTTTTGCGTGAAATTTGCAAGGTTACTTTTAAAAGCAATTTTTATTTTCAAACTTTCGTAATTATACTTGCAACATATTTTCATATCAAATAATGAAAAGTACTAAAAGGTCTCTTAGCTGATGGATGACTGAAGATTGACAAAAGGCAAAACGTTTACCGACGAAATCGGTGAAGTCCTCAAGGGAGGCCAGGAAACAGGCGTGTACTTAATGTATGTAAGTACGAATAATACAAAATTTTTACTTCAAATAAAATATTTAGTCACAAGTGTAAGCATAATAAAATAGCAGTAACTATAAGAGACTTCAGCTAACCGTTTCACAGACATCTCCAAGCGTCCCGCGGAAAATCAAGCCAGAGCGAGACGACATTGCGTTGAAAGAGACAGCCAATTCGGGGGTGAGTTTCCACTTTCGTATGGTTCAAACGTCCGACACACCACAAAAAGGAATAAGGGATTTTAGATTCAAATCCCATCGAGCAGGGTTTATTTTACATTAACGTTGCGAATGTGTGGACTGTGCGTGTTGTAATAAGGCAGAAGAGTACGGACAACAAATATTGATTCGGAACGATGGTACACGGGGAGTGAGGCGGGACGGGGTAAGGGTAGAGGGGGGTAGGGAAGCACATAATTTGGACTAATTCCTTGGATGTTGACACAGGCTTGTCTCGGATCGAATGTGGCACCAGCGACTGATGAACTCCGCAAAAGTTTACGAGTTAGGAAAGGGAGAGTGGACTGGACAACAGGTTGGACCCTTAAAAGGCAGTTCTATCTTTGATTAAGTGGCTAATAATTTATGAGGTCATAATACCTAAAGACATGAATATATACCGTATTCAATTTTAATCTAAGTAGGTTTAAATAAATATTTTTCAATGTTGCCAAACCATCTTTAACTTTATAACGAAGCAATTTCGACAGTTCATTTCATTCCTTACTTAGGTATACATCAACAAAATTCGATCGCTTTGGTACTTCACCATTCATAAAGTCTTCAAAAGATAAGTGTTGTGTACCTTAAATTATAAAACAATAATTAAGATAATAATAACAATAAAAACACATCACACTCAGAGCCCCTAACTAGGAAGAACCTGTATCTAGGGTGCCCGAAACACACACAGAGACGAACATCACACCCAGACCGGAAACAAACTTCGATATTCATCATATTAATATTCGCCCCGCCCGGGAATCGAACCCGGGTGCACACGCTTACTCAGTCCACATCACTGCCAACTGAGCCACGGAGCAGTCAAGATCTTATAATGTATACAGTGGCGGTCTAGGAGGGCGTAACAGATTTGTATATTATGGTCTCGTGGGCCCTAAACTATATTACCAAAGAAAAAAAGCTACTTTGCAATACAGAAAAAAGAAAAAAGTGTTACGCCGTCCTAGACCGCCACTGTACCATACAATGTGATAATTTCTTTTTTACAAAAAGAGACCCGCCTTCAACAAACTGACACATAAAAAATTGAGAACTTCCTCTTTTTCGAAGTCGGTTAAAATAGGTACTAAAACCTTCTCCTGAATGTAACGAATACATTTCTGAAAACCGCATCAAAATCGGTTCAGCCAAACGCGAGATAATCGCGGACAAACATACATACATACATACAGGTCAAACTGATAACCTCCTTTTTTTGAAGTCGGTTAAAAATAAAAATGACTTTTAAAATTTTATAAAGATCGGGTTTTTATGTATTGTCAATAGATCTCCTTAAAATCTGAACAGAAAATAAAGTTGTATTAGAGATATAACCCTGTCTAGTGAAAAAATAGGTCGAAAAGATAAGGTAGACAAATAAGCAGATGAAATATCTTACGACTTTGACAGGATACGCTGTAGTGGCAAGAAAAATTCTCAAACCCTAACAAACCAAGTCAGCCAACCACATTCCCACACAAACGCAGTTACATACCCAACTAGGTACTACACACACAACAAGGTAATACATATACGTATGTACATATATATACGTTTATAGGTTTTATGTAAAACAGGCACGCAGGCTTGTGTTTATTATATTTTCAAAATGCGCGTTATCTACCTATATTCGCTGTCATCGACATCGTTTTGTGTCACGCTACTGTAAATTTAAACAATATTTCGATATACTTATGAAATATCCTTTGGTTCCCTACACATAGTTATATGTTAATTTTATTGCAAGCTTTTACTAGTTTTAAGTATAGTGACAATAATTTAATAGTGCACTTGTTAGTAAAATCAGATTTATCAAGTCAATTTGTATTAAGTTTCTGTATGATAAGAAGCAATGAACTAGACTTTACCCTTTTTTACGTAATATATCTCAAAACGATAGGTAGTGGTGTTATTAGAAGTGGTATATTTTACTTGCGCATACCAAACTTGAGCGTGGGGAAACTCTGAAAAATCTGAGAACAAAGTTAACGTTTCTTCGGAAACCGGAAAACCAGGGTTATACGTAATTATACTTTAAAATCCCAGGCGTAATGTTACCGGGAACATTCTAGTAAACTTGTAAAAGTCTATAAAGACCTCTATGTTCTGTAGAGCTCCTATCAGTGTGCTTTGTGAGCCGCGCTACATCCGCCGCGCCGCGCCGCGCCGTCGACGCGTTATCTTGCTGAACAAACATGGCGTCCTATCTTAAAATATTTCCGTACAAGGTCCCGCCAGTTAGCGTTTCTTGGCGTTTCTCAGAAATATAATTTTATGTTGAATTCTAAATCATAGAACCCGCTGGTTAAGTTGAGTTATGAATTTATGATCATTTCATACATTTAGACAGGTATTTATGAGCACAGAATAACAGGGAAGAGGATTGTATTTACTAAAGAGAGTAATTAAAATAAAATTAAAATTAAAATGCGTTACAATCAGAGCCCACAGGTAGGTAGGTACCCAAAATACACTTACACAAACAAACATTCCAAGATCAAGGCAACGAACATTGATTTCTATCATAATAATGTTCGCCCCAGTCGCAAAATAGAACCTGGACTTTCGAAGTCACAGTCGGCATCACAGCCAATGGCAACCGAACCGCACCTGTGATATTAATAAATAAAGTATCCTGAACGAACCGAATAATATGTAGGTAGGGCCGGGGTTTTTTATTCATTGTTTCGACAATTTTAGCCTGGAAAATGTCGGTTTCAGCGAAAATCAGTAAATTTTATCATGACTATCGGAATGTTTTCTTTAGCATCCAGTCCCTATTTGTATTGAAAGTAATAATACAGTTTTTTGTACACAAGCCCCAAGTTTTTAGTATATTCATGGGGCTTACAGATCACATAGCCCGAGGTGGTAATACTGTGTCGGTGCAGATCATCCGATTCGTGATTTTGGCTTGAGGGTAAGCTTGGTCGAGTAAGCTTCATTTTTATGAAGCGAATCCGTTTTTCTTATGGTTTATTCACATCGAACAAGTGGATGCTCATTCTGTCCCCACTCTATCAAAGAGCATTCTTTCTTTACATTTTAGTACAGTGGCGGTCTAGGAGGGCGTAACAGATTTGTTTATGGTCTCGTGCGCCCTAGACTCTATACCAAAGAACAAGAGCTATTTTGCAATACAGAAAAACAGGGAGTATTACGCCGACCTAGCCACTGTATACTGACAGAACAACAAAATAATAGTTATGTGATGGAGTGAGGATAGACTGACTGCTCCGTGGCTAAGTTGCTAGTGATATGGACTGAGTAAGCGTGAGCACCTGGATTCGATTCCCTGGCGGGGCGAATATTGATATTTGTTTTTAGTCTGGGTGTTCGTCTCTGTGTGTTTCGGGTACTCTAGATACAGGTTCTACCTAGTTCGGGGCTCTGAGTGTTTATTATTAATGAGCATCGCTGCTTAGATATAAATGAACCTTTTGATTGCTGATTATTTTTTATAAAAAAGGCTAAGCTAAGTTAACTTAATTTCTATTAGAAAATTCTACGCTCTACGAGTAGTCTCGTACTTGAGAAAGAAAGGAAGAGAAAAATTTCCTTACCAATATTATGTTCACTTACAGCTATTGACAGAGACGCCGAAGCAGACATTGAAACTAAGAGGGATGCCTTTAACAAGCCTTTTAGCCTTTTATTTTAATTTATAATTATAATTTTTTGTTTCATTTAATTTGTATTTGTTAGTTTTGTTTTTACGTGTTTTTCTGTATTTTTTGTGTAATTTTTAAATTTGGTGTTCAGTTTGAGCAAATAAAAATTTCTTTCTTTCTAACATGAAGCATACTAAAAAACACAGCTTAGTACTCAGTCAATGTCCCATTTGAATTCATGGGCAGCGAAAAGAAAGATGGTCGGCACGCGCCGCCCGCCCCGATGCGTTTTTAATTGGAATGATTCCGTGTTTTATGCTGTTTACCGAACCGATGTTTGTGTAGGCGCCTTTATTTATGGCCTGTGGGAACGGACAGGAATTACGGTATCCGTATGCGTAAAAGCTAAGGACTAAGTCAACTAAGTGCAGTTTTTAAAAGTGCAATTACAAATTACCTACTTAAAGAACTTACTTCAAGATAAAATTTCAAATGACTCTACATATACTTTTAAAATTATTTCATGTTTTGCTTAAATGCTTGCATAATACCTACTTAAGTACAAACAGGTACAAATTACTTGATAGATATGATTTATTCCTGTTAAACAATTAATCCTTAAGAAATAAGGTAACTAAGTATACATAATATACAGGTAACAGATGACGGACAATAAACATCTGCCGGAAAAGTAAAAACCACGCTTTTCTATCCGTAAAAAAGGCTTCAGAAACCATTTTATTTAGGTACCTAATAATTAAAATAATTTCTGTCTAACATGTTAAAAAGAAATAAACTTTTAATTTATGTAAAACGCTTCATTCAAAACTTGTCTAAGTAATCCCCACTCGGTGTATGGGTCGTGAACGTATACGGGCAGTGTTGTTAAGTAGGCCCCAAGTTCGCACAAGTTAGCTGATCGGGCGTGTTTGCTTTAGGGCTCACAGTTTACATAAATTGTACGGAACCCGCTTAGTTGCTCCGCTTTAGCAAGTAGCTAATTAATTTATATAGGTCCTATCCTATCGCAGATCCTGGGAGTCAGTTGCGTGTGCAGATTTTTAGACCAACACTTTACCATGCCAACACTAACAATTAAAAAAATCAAGAAACATTTAATAACGTCAACGTTGACTAACTTATTTTATTACAGACATACAAAAACCAAACAAGAAAAATTTAGTTAGAATACTTATACTAGAATATATACTAGAATATAAGAAAAAGTTGTGTAGGATCGCTGTGCCGCAGAAGGTTTTAAGAAGTGTTTTTGCCAACAGCGCTAATTTTCAGTCAATTCCAGGCTGGAATGTCCAGCAGTGCAAAAGTTATCCTATTTCCTACTCATTTACAAAATGTAGAAACTTTGGATGTTAGTTCTTCTTTCACGCAAAAACTACTCATTGTGAAATGTGATGATTGGAGGATTGAATAAAATCATGTTTCATTAGTATTCAATTTCCCAAAAATCGACGACATAAATGAAAAAAATAAATAAGATTTCATTTCCATGTAAGATCCGTGTCACCAGATACTCTGTAGGCGCCCCCTGGCGGCGACTCCGCGCATCCTAAGCAAATAACAGCCGCATCTGCTCCACTCAATCCATCCATACAATATTATACAATACATTACTTCCATCTTTTATTATAACACACACTAATGTATAAACTTGCCGATAGTGCAATATTTGTCCTTTTCAAAACCTACATATAAGTTTGGTAAATAAATAAATTGTCGATTCGATAAACGGAAGATTACGGTTTTAGCGGGTATTCAAAGGAGAGCTTGAAATTTCTGTAGAAAAAGATCAGAGGTCAGGCAGCTGGCGGGGAAACGGAAGGATTGGAGGAGGCTCCACCGACAATGATGATTACGATGATGATGATAAACTGGCAGTGCTACTAGCCGCTGAAGTATATCGAAACTATTAAAAAAAAACATCAATACTTACCTACTTAATAGAAATTCAAAAGTAGGTATACTTACCTACCTAAGTTAAAATTGTACACGAAGCTTAGAGTATTTTTAAGCACTTTTGGGTATGGTTAGTCATCTAGTCATACATAAGTTTACTCAGTAAAGGATTTTCAGAGGATGTCAAACGTTGGCCACGTTAACAGCTAACTAGCAACAAAATAAAAATAGTTTATAAATACCTGCTAGCGCCATCTAGTGTTGAGTAGCAGAACACCAGATATCCTTCTTTTAAATAAAGTGTGGCTATAGTGAAATTGGTATAATCCGAAAAATTCGAAAGAAACTCTCGACAAATAAAAAAATTGTTTGAAAAGTTTTATTTTGTTTTTAAACACTTCAAGTCTTTTTTCCAATAATAGAGGACCTAGGAATCCCATTGCCATACAACTTAATGCACATCCAACGGCTTACTACTGAGGCTTACTAGTGTCACTATAGTTCTATTTATTTTTCATGTAACGGATTTCCCAATTCCTTTTTATTTTAGATCCTTAGGATAAATACTCGAAAGCACTACGCAAATTGTAACAAAATTTATTTAAAAATTGCTCCCTTGTTTGGGCACGCAAATATTGACGTATTTGGTTTATGATAATAGCAATATACTGGGCACAGAGCGGCCTACTAGCAACATTTTTATTTACCTGTACAACAAATTATTTAATATTTACCGTCGCAGTGTAAGTAAGTAGTATGTAAAGTTTACAATATAATATTTGTAAAGTATTGCTCCGTTTTGAAAGTAAGTATTGACATGTGGGTTTTAATCGAAGGCAAATTTGATGACTAAACATAAACATCTAGAGCTACCTTATTCATTATTTTTCAGGCTTTCATACATATAATAATATGTAATATCATATTTAAAAGTAATTACAGTTAAGTATTTAGAATAAATACTAAACAATTAATGACCACTTAAGTAATACATATAAGAAATTTACTTTAAACATTATGTAAGTATAGTATATTAAAAACTTTAAAATAGGTATAATATGATATAATAATAATAATATTGTGTGAATTCATATTGTAAGTTGGTAAGAAGTGTGCCGGGTCGGCTAGTATAGTACCCATTATGAACTACGCGGGGCGTAGTCATCTGCAACAAGTTGATATTGCAGAAGAAGTAGTGAGCCATTTATAATTTCACTGGGCAACAACATTTTGGGCATTTTAAATCAATGTCGTTTATTAAGTAAGTTTAGAGCCGTGGACGTAGTATTTGGGCTGAAATTATAAAGTTTAGAGTCTAAAGAAGAGATCGATCAAATTTTAGGTAATAGGTATACACTGAGTAAATGTAAACCACTGCGAATGTTTGCATAGGCAATAATAATGATGATAGCGGGCGAGCACGGCCGCAGACGTCTATCATCTCAATCAATTCACAAGTATTTACTCGGCAGGCCGCTGCAAAACAAACTTATCAATCGAACGTAAAATCTAACTGCAAACAGTATCATCATGCTATTTGTATTGAAATAACAAATTTGTAGCTTTAAATGTGAGCCCGACTGGCGGGCACACACTCATTCTGTGTGCAGAGACAATATGTAGTACTAAGATCTTAAGCAACGCGACAAAATGAATCCCTGCTCCGCTCGCGACTGATACGGTCCAATTCAAACATAGTCTGCGCCATTTTGTTTTGACAAGCGGCTATTTCGACGCCTGCAGACGAGCGAAACAAGACTCAACACACGCACGCTTAGAGCTCAATCAGACGAAAACAGACCAGTGGAAACATAGGAAATTAAGGGAGGACCAGACACGATTCTGTTTGCCGTCGAGCGTGGTCCCAGGGCGAAGTTACAAATATTTGACGTGTCAATTTTGTGAATGTTGACGGAGAATTGTGGTTAATATTCCCGCGTCGGCAACCTGTCGGTTCCGAGTTCCGAGCTCCGAGACGCTGTAATTAAATAGCTGAAATAGTCCAATTGTAAAATTATTAAATTTGAAATTTTCGTGGAAGATTATGGGCATTCATTACTTATGGGCACCTACCCGATGTCATTCAATTAAATTTCACAAAGAACCTAGCTAAATAAAACATTATTTTAAGAAGGCTATTTCAGCGATACTAGCGCTAATCACGAAAAAAATATATATTCTAAGCCATTTAAACACTATTGACACGAATAGAGCACATTGCTTAGGATAGGTGTACCTTACGTATGGCTTTGTACCTACCTATACCTAATTTATAAGGACAAAAACAAACTATAAAAACAAAAGCCATTATTTCCTATTGTTGGATCGTTCCTATTCAAAACGCTACTATTAAATTTTGAGTGGCGACATCGGGGAGTCGATAAACAAAAAAACACTTGCGCGAATGTTTTGTTTTCATTGGCAACAATGCGTTTGCTTAGCGGCCCCCAAAGTGTTAAGAAGTCCAGAAGTATGCTCTACGTAAACTCTTACTTTTCGCGACAGATCATTGTAGGGGGCACTCGAGCCAGTATTTTCATTGTGTGCTTTTAATTTTGAGTGCGCGAACTACCTCGCCCTCGTGGGGGCGAATGTTTGCCAGGGTAATATTTGCTTCCGCTGTATAATTCAGCCGGCCGCCATATTTGCCAAAGAGCAATCATTTTAATATCGTCAGGCATCGCATTAGGACCGAGTGAGCCACTCGGTTTTGTGTAGATTGTTTTTTTACAAGTTTAATTTTGAGGCCAGTAAGGTGAAATCTGTTTGAACAGACTGTAATTAAAACTGGCATTTAGCAAGGCCGATTTACACACAGTTTAGTAAAATATTAGAAATTGTAAATATAACACTTTATTTAACATTTCATCATAACAAGTCAACGCATGCTCTACATACACTCTACAGCTAGATAGTTTATGTGTTTCTACTCTACACATATTGCTAGAACTGTCTAAGTATCTAAAGTTTAGAAGTTATTAATTATTTATCGGGAGTGGCGCTAGAATCTAAACCGTTCTAAACGTTTCGCCCCAAAAAAAAATGCAAATTGGACGAATGATGGACGAACGTACAGTGGCGGACGCGATCGGCGTAACACTTCCGGTTTTTCTGTATTGCAAAATAGCTTTTGTTCTTTGGTATACAGTCTAGGGCTGACGAAACCATAGACAAATCTTAAAAAAAAAAAAAATGAAAAAATGTTTATTTAAATTTTAAAATAATTAACACAACTTTTTTTACAATAGCTTCCACACTAAGCGTGAGCCTGTGTTGTGGCAACTAATAGATTTAAGTTTTAAAAAAATTACAATATTATATAGCGGTTACGGTCTCCTAGTCCGTGACTGTACCTAATATAGGGGTTGGCCACTGTTCATCAATATTTTGCAGTCATTTTGTACTTACCCTTTATAAACTACCTACTTAGGATACAATACAACTATACAATGGGTACCTATCAAAAATATTGCATTAGCGTCGCCCCCATAGCATAATCATGGAAAAAACTCTAATCCTGATCACTTTTCTGATTATTATAATGGTTTCTCAAATATTATATTTTTCATCAAATTAACTAGTTAATCGGGTGCTACATCTAGCGGGCAGTAGTGGAACTAATAGAACATCAAATCATCCGACTTTTCTGGAAATCAATACTAGATGGCGTTAAAGCCGTCGAAAATATATTATCATAGTGTATGGGGACTTTATTTCTTTATTCTTAATAGCAACACTTTTAACTTAGCTGTCAGTCATCATTGTTGTCATTGTCAGATTTGAAAAATGTCAAAGTGAAACGGACGGACTTGTTCGCCTATCGCCGTTGTGTTCGAAAACTATGAATTTAACACTTTATTTTATCAAATTGTGCATTTAAATAGTAGAACTTACAGTTTATGTTGTTTTCCGCTTCATTTCTCGAAACAGTAAGTGCTGGTTTAATAAATCAGTGGACAGCAAACCGCCTGTTCATGCTCACCACCTAAACAGACACTCCACTCAAAATAAACATTATTCTCAGCACCTTTAGCGGTCAAGAGGCTTTTTTAAGTGAAAAGCCGCCCCTAAAACGACCCACCGACCGAAAAGTTCTAAAAATAAAGTTCGGGTTGATAGCTAAACATTGTATTTCTTTATATTTTCAGGACTTTTATATCTTCTTTCTGCTTCACTCTGCACTTCTAAATTTGATCTCAACCTTATTTGAACAAAACTGTCAAATTGTCAATGTCATTGGCGACTCAAAATGACATGATATTTTCCTATCAAAACACCAGCAGATGTGATTAGGAAAACATTAATTAACCCTGTAAGAACCATATAACATCAGGTTCTGGGTAAAACCTTCAAAATGGTTGAAGAAAAACCGATTGACACGGTCCAGGTGGCTCTGAGGATCCGACCTCTCATGCAGCAGGAGATTGAGCGAGGCTGCGATGAGTGCATAGACGTTGTTGCAGGAAACCCACAGGTTCAGATCAAAGACCTAGCGTTTACTTTCAACCATGTGTTCGCCCAGCATATAACGCAGCAAGAGTTTTATGACACAGCCGTCAAAGGGCTTATTGACAAATTATTCAAAGGTTTGTTAATTTTTTTTTTTCTTGGTACCTTTATAATGGATGGATATGGGTAAGACAAACTGAATTATTATTATTCTATGTTGTTTAGTTCTGCTGTTTGAACCTGTGCTGTGTCTGTGACAAACCTTATCCTGTGTGCATAGTCTCTAAACAGGCTGTTTAAAATTTGCTAAACTGGTTGCCTGGAAGAAATCTCGTTTAGTTTATAAGGCCGCCTTTTGTCAACTTCCTGTTAATTAAAAAAACTTGTTACTGACTGCATTTCAGTAAAATTATGTGTTAATTCATTATTTTATTATGTTAAAATGTTTTATAATATTATGGCAACTCCACTTAACAGTATTGAATAAAGAGAGATGGAAGTATTGTAATGTTTGATTTTTTTTTATTGTAATTGTTTCAGGTTACAATGTGACAATATTGGCATACGGACAGACTGGCTCTGGGAAGACCTACACTATGGGCACCAACTATTCTGGCTCTACTGGCGACTCAACTAAATTAGGTCAGTTATTAAGTACATAGTATAGTATAAAGAGAACATCTCTTGTAGGTATTGCAGGAGGCGACAAAAGTATAAATATATAATATAAATAATGTAATATTATGTTATTTATATGTGTTCCTGACGTACATCGTCGGGCCACGGTACGTACGTACGGACGTCGGCTCGGCTCGCGGCCCCACTGTCTCACTCGCTTCACCGCACTCCTTCAGTTGTGGTCGCACTCCTTCAGTTGTGGTCGTTTAAAAACCCTAATTCCTAAATTTACTAGGACAATATGCAGTCTTTACAGTATCAAAGCATTTCTTTTGGCTGGGATCCCCTGGATACTAAACTGGAGCCTAGCACTCAACCAGTATGTACAAAGACTCACCTAAGCATGTGTCCGGCTCTGATGAGCTGGTGCCTCTGCCTAATCCTTCAGGGAAAATAGGTGTGAGATTGCATTGCTGTAAGTAAATAAAAGTTTTTTTTATTTATTAAAATGCAAGCAAAGTTATATTTGTTCCCAGGCGTAATCCCGCAGGCGGTGGCCGATATATTCGACTTCGTGGAGCGGAACGAAGACCGCTTCGAGTTCAGGATAAAGGTGTCGTTCATGGAGCTGTACCAGGAGCAGTGCTTCGACCTGCTGTCGGGGAAGCAACGCGCTCACAGCATTATTGAAATACGCGAGGATACCAACAAAGGGGTAATTCTGCCGGGTAAGTATGTACCAGCGACCATGAAGTATTACACTAAGGAACAGATTTCCGGTGCAACCACGGACTCGTTCAGCGTAACTTTTCTGGTTTTTCTGTATTACAAAATAGCTCTTCATTTTTTGTATTATAATCCAGTTTTCACGAGAACATAGACAAAATTGTTACGCCATATATTTGCGCCTCTTCTTGTGTTTTGTACGAAATCCGATACGGCGGGAGGGAGTCGAGAAGGGAGACATAGACAAAAACATAGCGACATAGGGAGCGTTATGGACTGGGAAGTGGGCACACAAAAACGCCTTAAATTGCCGCGCGAAAAAATTGGGTTAATGCTTTTCGAAGTAATTTTTCGTATTTAGCTGTTATCAACATCAAAGCACATCGCAGATTGTGATTGTGTGATCCCCCAAAACAATGTGGGGAGGTTTAGCCGTAATCTTTTAAACGAACTAATGTTTTAAACGAAGGAAGCTGTTGCCAAGACTTTCGGGTGTTACCTTAGTCGCCTTTTACGTCACCCATGTGAGGAGATGAAGTGGTGGTGTTCTATGCCGCTACCACACAAGTATTAGTTTTATAGTGTCGAATATTATGTGTGAAGGGGCTGGTTTTGACGCATTTATATTATAACTCTCTCCCTCTCTTCTCCTATAGGTATAACAGAGCTGCCGGTATCGTCAACAACGGAGACGATGCTGGTGTTGGAGCGCGGCTCGGCGGGCCGCGTGACCGGCTCCACCGCCATGAACCAGGCCTCCAGTCGGAGCCATGCTGTCTTCACCATTGTCATTGATAAGGAGAGTCGGACTGACAAGTTAGTTTGACTTTGAAGCTTTTTAATCATACGTACGCACACACACACACACACACGGATGCACCGGACCCGCGATTAGAACTAGTAACCGTGCGACGACCATCTTGTTGCGAGATAACACTGTGTTAATTTAATTTCAAAAAGCCTGTAAAAAGCTAAATAAATTCAGTGAAAATAGTATTAAAAAGTGTGTTATCTCTGCCTCCAAGCACGAGTATATCCTGTACAAGTATCAGCGGAAACATGTTCATTGCTTGTAGAAATGGGCTTTTCCACAGATAGTCACAATTTACGACCTCATCTAGTACATTCTCGCAACTTTTATCAGGTTGTCTTAAGACCTTGTTGAGTCTCTAGGTAGAGACACTGCATCTTCCTGTTGGTGGTTGCTACCCAACAGATTTTTTAGGACCATGTTTTCCATAGTGCAAGCTGATAATTTTTGTACTAGTCTTTCTGGAGATTTGTGAAGGAAGCGTTACGGCCAGCAGTGGACTTATTTCGGCTGAAGTGATAATAACGAATTTTTGGTCTATTCTTATGTGGAAATTATCTTAATTCAAAAATTATTTTGTATCGTTTATTCAGAAACGCACTATAAACATTTTATTTATCTGCCAAACTGCATAACATGTTGTCAGATCAAACATGTAAAAAGTACATACAGTACATGTAGTGTTAGTAAAAAAAAATTAGCTTATTGTTACATGGCGATTTATATTCAACTATCAAAATTATTCCATAATCAATATAATTTACAGAAACATAGCAACAACGTCAAAGTTCCACCTAGTAGACTTGGCAGGGTCCGAGCGTATAAAGAAGACGAAGGCCAGCGGTGAGCGGCTCAAGGAAGGAGTCAAGATCAACCAGGGTCTACTCGCCCTGGGCAACGTCATCTCTGCCCTGGGCGATGGGACTAATAGGAGTTTCATTAGCTATCGGGACAGCAAGCTGACTAGGTTGTTGCAAGGTTGGTTTAGATTGTATTTAATGTATTTAACCAACCATTTGCATGTGTTTTCTGAAGTAGGTTAAGCAGGGTTGGAGTGGATGGATACTAAAATATTGTGACTTTGTTATGTAGCGTGCTTTAAAGGCATTCTTTACCCCCCTTTTCAGCTTTTTCTTTTTAACCCCCGAACGAAAAATTCAGAGAGAGGTGTAATAATCTATTTAGGTTTGACCACTCTGGGGTACCATCTGGATTTTTGGGAGCTAATGGTTTAGATGTTCAATTATTTGAGGATTGTAGTTAAAAGAAAAACATTATAATACAAATCATTAGACAACAAAAACCGTTCCGTTGTTGAAATTTTTAACTGTACAGTATTTTTTGAATATTCATATAACACGGAACGTCCGACGACTCGTAACGGCTCTACCACAAAAAAAGTTAAACCGGGTCTCTAAATCACTAGACTAGCTTTAAATCACTCTTTCGTCATACAAATTGGCCCATTTTAGACCGGTCTAACTTTTTTGTGGTAAGGGGGTAATAGTATTTTCTGTGGATGGACTCTACATGATTGTGTTCGTGTTCGGGTGGCAGACAGCCTGGGCGGCAACTCGCTAACTCTGATGGTGGCCTGCGTGTCGCCGGCCGACTACAACCTGGACGAGTCCGTGTCCACGCTGCGCTACGCCGACCGCGCGCGCCGCATCCGCAACAAGCCCGTCATCAACCAGGACGCCAAGGCCGCCGAGATCGTCAGGTGAACTTGGGGAACCCACAGTCTACACTAGACTTTAACGGCTCTACCACAAAAAGAGTTAAACCGGGTCTAAATCACTAGACTAGGTTTAAATCACTAGTTCGTCATACAAATTGGCGATTTTAGACCGGTCTAACTTTTTTGTATTAAGGGGGTAACATGCTAATAATCCCTACTAATGAGTATTACAAAAGCGAATGTAACTCTGATTGTGTTTAACGCTTTCACACCTTTACTGCTGAACCGATTGGGATTAAAATGAGTAGTACTTACTACCTTATTTTACCTTATAATCACTAGAAGGACATATAGGATACTTTTATCCTAAATATCATACAGAAACGGAATAATCGGTTTATGCTGTTTGAACGCAAGTGCGCAAGCGAAGCCGCGAGGTGCACCTTACGTGTCTTCTATGTTTAAAAAATAAGTCCCTAATTTATTTGACCAATATTACTGAGTAATTATTTTTATAGAACTAATTAACGTTTAGGAAAATTTAACGACCTTATTAACTTTTGTATTGAAAACTTAGCGCTTTTTTGGCGTTTGTCGAAATTGTCAATCGTTTAACACTTTGAATTTTTACAGGCTGAACAACTTAGTGAATCAACTGAGGCTCGAACTAATAGGCACCGGGCCCAGACCAATAGAACAGAATAACGAACAACTAGTAGAAGAACTGGAGGCAGAGCGGGCGAGAACAGCTGATCTTCTAAAGAAGAACAAATTCCTCACAGAACACCTCAGTAACCTTCTCATTGAGAACACAAACCTCTGTGAAAAGGCCCTCTTAGCTGAAGCTGCCAAAGACAAGATAGAGCGAAAACTAAACGAACTGGCCGAGCAGTGCAATCAGACCATAGAGAATTTGAACACGACTGAGGATGAGGCGCAGAAGTCTACTGTTGTTGACTATTTGAAGGATATTAGGACGAGGTGAGGATTTTTTTTAATGGCATCTATAAACTTAACTTACAACAATTCAATCATCATCAATCAATACATAGTATAAAACAAAGTCGCTTCCCGCGTCTGTCCCTATGTATGCTTAAATCTTTAAAACTATGCAACGGATTTTGATGCGGTTTTTTTTAATAGATAGAGTGATTTTAGAGGAAGGTTTATAAGAATAATACATGAGCAACGTAGTAATAGGTTAGGTGGAACGAAGTTCGCCGGGTCGACTAGTTAACAATAAATTAAGCTTTTTATATTTAATTTGAGCCTTTCGATTCAAGTGTTTATTCATTAATTTAATTTAATCAATATAAATAAAACTCTTCCGTTACTGACAGACTGACAGACAACGCAGATCCTAAACTACTGGGCGTAGAAAGCTGAAACTTGGCACGTGGGGTTCCTTGGGGAGTGTAGGGGAGCACTTAAGAAATAATTTCGCAAAATTACCATGGGAACGGGAAAAACTGGATTATTTTGTGTATGAGAAATCTTAATAATAACACATCACACTCAGAACCCCTAACTAGGAAGAACCTGTATCTAGGGTGCCCGAAACACACACAGAGACGAACATCACACCCAGACCGGAAACAAACATCGATATTCTTCATATCAATATTCGCCCCGACCAGGAATCGAACTCGGGGGGGAGTAAAACCGCGGGGCAGTCTCTAGTACAGTGGCGGACTAGGAGGCCGTAACAGATTTGTCTATGGTTTCGTCAGCCCTAGACTGTATTACCAAAGAACAAGGGCTATTTTGCAATACATAAAAACCGGAAGTGTTACGCCGACCGTGTCCGCCACTGTACTATATAAAGCTCATTACCCTATGCAATCTTGTTGTATAGTCTTATGCCCGTATTATCTAACTTGGAAAAAGAGGAAGTTCTTAGATTATGTTTGTGTCAGTTTCCTCTAGACCCTCTCACTTATAACCTGCCAGGCTAGAAGAGCTGCAGTCAGTGAACAAGCAGACGGACGAGGAGCTGCTGGACCACGAGATCAAGCGCTCGTTCGTGTCGGCGGAGAGCGGCGACGACGAGGCCGCGCCGCTCAGCGAGGAGATGGCCGCCGCCGAGGAGGAGAAGCGCGCGCTGGGACAGGTGCGGGACTCACCACCTTTAACTTTTCTGATACATCGTAAAGTAAAAAATGATTTAATCAATGCAGGATACAAGATATCTCTTATTGAAAGTCAATTAGACTAATCTAATTAATATTGATACCTTATTTCGTAAAGTATCCTATACTGGTAGAGGCGAGGTAGTTCAGGGTGCCCACTAATTGGCTCAGGGAAACAAATGTTTGCCTTGCCTTACGACAATGGTCGCCTGGAGACGCCCTCAAACGAGCGCTCCTCTGTCAAATGATTCTACTCCCTTTCGCAATGATTTTACAGCGTAAAGAAGAAAGGGGTAACAAACTCTACTTTACAATTTATCTCTCTCTTTTTTTTGTTCTTATGTGACAATACAATTTAATTTACAATACAAAGAACATAAATTAATAAGATTTAAAGTCAAGATAATAAGATAATAAGTACATACATGAAATAATGAAAATATCGTGCAGAGCTAGACTACTTCCATGCGTCTTTGTCGTTTTCATAATCATCAACATTGTAATAAGCTTTCTTAATCAAACCTGTTTTGATACGAGTTTTAAACTCATTATCATTCCGGATCAAAAATCATCATTATAGGTTGACTGGCAGAAATCACTTTTAGCGATGCATGTGTATTATGTATTTTGTATCTTACTCTTGTATGGCAATAAAGTGTATTCTATTCTTTTCTATCCATAATTTTCCTTAATTCGCTTAGCAAATATGAAGGCCTATGTCCAGCAGTGGACGTTTCTGGCGAGATGATGCTTTACAAAGATCAAGTTGTAAAAAAGGTCTTAGGGAAGCGAGGTCTTTGTACTCACAGAAGAATTTAAAATATGCCATGCAGTCAATAGAAAGCGTATGTAGATGATTAGTGCGCATTTCCACAGCTTCGTACACATCCTTGTCGAGTTATTTCCCTCGCACATTCTTGTTAGAAACCCGAACATATTATCATAGCACAGCTACACAACACATGGTTCTATAAACATTTTACTTGCACAGCTTTTGTGAAAAAGCAGCCAAAGTTAAACCAAGATTACCATTGATTGTATGATATTTAACGAAGAGAAACACTGGTAACGTTATAATTCAAAAATTTTCAGATGCAACTGAACAAAGAGCTTCAAGCCCTTAACCACGAGATGGCGATGAAGGCGTCCATAGTTCAGGCAATACTAGCCAGCAACAAGGACTTGCTGATGCGCAGAGACAATCTGAAGGAGAACGAGGACAAGATCGCGGCGCTCGAGCGGGAGCGAGACGAACTCATGTCGCAGCTTAGGAATAATAAGGTGAGTAAACTAACACTACTTTGCAAGTTGTTCTATTGGCATAACAAGTAAAAATAGTATAATTTTTCTAGTATAAGAAATTCTTACAAGTAAAAAAAAACATAAATTTGTGTTAGCTTTGCACTGTGATTATGAGAGAAATCATATTTTTCCACTTGAAACTGTACCAATTACGGTTTTGTAAAATTTTCCCTATTTCCACTTGAAACTGTTACGTTTTTGTAAATTTTTCCCTATTTTCCAACTTCTTAAAAATATTGTTTTTCTATTCGGTTCTTTTTTTATGTTTGTCACCTCAGGACTCCTTGTAATCTGAGCAGAATATAAAAAGCCTGACCAGCTAATCGCTAAGCTTGAGTCTGCCCCAGGTAGGTACTTACCCGCCATTCAAAACAACTTGTTACCTACTTCACTGACAGATTATTATTTGGTTCATATTTGACTGCGCGCAGAATAAGCTGCCAAGCACTCTACCTATTTAATCAATCATCCAGATATTTTTTTATTGTTCTGTTTCTAAACACTTTTTCAAAAAACCAGATAAAAGATCCTAGTCACGAGGAGCGGCGTTCAAAAGTATCAGCGTTGGAGCAAGAGATCGCGAAGCTGAAGAAGAAGTGTCAGGAACAAGCGCACCTCATAAAGGCCAAGGAGAAGAACGAAACCAAGATCGCCTCTCTCAATGCCGAGCTTCAGGCTATGAAGACCACTAAGGTAACTTATTATTTGGAGTTATATTAATCTTTACAACCGATAGACGTCGACTGCTGGACATAGGTCTCTCCCAAAAATTGACACGTGGAAAAACTCAGAAGAGAAACGTCCTTGAACGGGCATGATGGTAACGGTTAAATTAACAGTTTTGCTTAGTGACACTTCATTATGGCATGTATGTTTTGCGGGAATGGGGTCTAGAGTTTTATCGCTGTAATTAAATTAAACAGTAGCTAGCTAAATTGTTCTTTATTTGTATGCAGCTAATTTTTTTTTAATGTCTACGACTAGTACTTACTTAAGTACAGAAGGCTCTCTGCCTTTACGACAAGCGTATATTTTATGATATGATTTAGGGTGTATTAATATAATAATAATAACACATCACACTCAGAGCCCCTTACTAGGAAAAACATGTATCTAGGGTGCCCGAAACATATACAGAGACGAACATTACACCCAGACCGGGAAACAAACATCGATATTCATCATAACAATGTTCGCACCGCCGGGAATCGGAACCCTTGTTGCACACGCATACTCAGTCCACATCACTGCCAACTGAGCTACGGAGCAGTCAAATATAAATGTCTAATTATATAGAACTAGAGGCTGCCCCGCGGTTTTTCCCGCGCAGATTTTCATAAACACAAAAATCCCGTTTTTTCCCGTTCCCGTGGGAATTTCGGGAAATCCCTTCTTAGTGCTCACCTACACTCCCCAAGGAACCCACGTGCCAATTTTCAGCTTTCTACGCCCAGTAGTTTCGGCTCTGCGTTGTCTGTCAGTTAGTCAGTCAGTCAGTTAGTCAGTCAGTCAGTCAGTCAGTCAGTCAGTCAGTAACGGAAGAGTTTTATATATATTGATTGCATAGTTAACTTAATCTACATTCCTATTCTAAAAAAAAAAATTTGTCTAACTACAACCACATTCGTGTATTGATGCCTCTTATTATGTATCAGTCACATAAATAACTATACTTACGCAGGTAAAAATAATCCGTCAAATGCGCGAGGAGTCGGAGAAGTTCCGCAAGTGGAAGGCGGAGAACGAGCGCGCCATGCTGCGCCTGCGCACCGAGGACCGGCGCCGCGCCGCCGCCGTGGCCAAGATGACGTCGCTGCACGCCAAGCAGCAGAGCGTGCTCAAGCGCAAGATGGAGGAGGCTGTCTGCGTCAACAAGCGGCTGAAGGTATATATTGCTCTCTAATTAATAACGATATTGTGTTATTGCTATTATGCTCTAGCATCTGGACGGAATGTATCAAGCTCTCTTAAATTATTTCAGTTTCGATACTTATGGCAACTTGCTGACACTGTTTTTACCCCAAGATAAAGAAGATAATTTATTTTTTTACAAAAAGAGACCCGCCTTCAATAAATTGACACATACTCACATAAACTCAGAACTTCCTCTTTTCTGAAGTCGACTGAAACCTTTTCCTGAATGTAAAAAATACTTTTGTGGAAACCGCTTGAAAATCGGTTCAGTCAAACTCGAGATAATCGCGGACAAATATACATACACACAAACATACATTCAGGTCAAACCGATAACCAAATTTTTTGAAGTCGGTTAAAAAGACTTGAAATTGCCGGTTGATTGTATGAGATTTCTTGCGCTAATTTTAAAATTAGCAGCGTCTGCTAACTGGCCTAAGAAAGCTTTTCCACCACATGTTTTTCAGTAACTATCCCACCTAGCAACGAGTGAACAAACCGATACCATTGGTTCTTAAAAACACATCCCTCGCTACAAATTTCTGGTCGAAACTCATATTGGTACTGGTTATAACAGGAAGCCCTGGAGCGGCAGACGCGCAGCCAGGTGAAGCGCAACGCGAAGGGCAACCTGAAGGTGGGCGCCGTGCAGCAGCACATCGAGCAGGAGCTGGAGCTGCACCTGTCCCTCGTCGAGGCCGAGCGCTCGCTCGCCGAGCTCATGGAGTACCGGTCAGTGCCGAGATTAGTATAGCTGGCTGGTGTAGCTTGACCCCTGAGGGTGCCCCTTATTGCAGCTATGCAAATTTTCCATTATTTTCTCAACTTTTAAACCTTCCCTGGACTACTACGAACATTTCCAAACCAAAATCAGAATCGGCCCGGCCGTTCTCAAGTTTTTGCGAGACTAAAATAGTAGTAGATAGTTTAAGTAGTTTTAGAATTCCTGAGAGACTGAGAGGAAACGCTAATTATAAAATAGCATTTAATTTTTTAGAGCATTAATCAAGGAAGAGATTGAGTTGCTCCGGAACGCGCCCGACAGTGAAGCCAAGAGTCAGAAGATGGCAGAATTGGAAGACGACCTCGCGCTCAGGAAGGCGCAGATCTCGGATTTGCAGCAGAAGATCATTACTGCTGATCAAGGTATCTTGTACAGTACCTTGAAAAATTCCATACCTTATGTTACGTCTAAAACATCTTGTACGTCAATAACACACAAAAGTTATCGAGTGGCGACCACAAACCGGAAGATGCAGAGTAGGCAGACCCCTGATAAGGTGGTCAGACGACCTGGTGAAAGCTGCAGGAATACAGTTAATGAGGGTCGCTCAAGACCGGTCGCTGTGGCGTTCTGTGGGGAGGCCTATGTCCAGCAGCGAACTTCTTTAGGTTTAAAATGATGATGATGATGATGATGAATTTAGTAAATTGATTTTCATTTGCAAATAAGTTAAGATACATATTTAAATTGTAAACAGAAAACAAGGCGCGCACGCAGTGGGACAACATCCAGTCCATGTTGGAGGCCAAGGTGGCGCTCAAGTGCCTGTTCGAGCTGCTGGTGGACGCCAAGCGGGAACTCACCAACACCAGCGACAAGGGCTACCAGGCCAAGTAAGTAAACTCCTAGTGTTATAGATGCCGTGTGGGTAGAAAACCACCAACCCATCACCTCCCATCGGTTTCGTAAGCTTTGCGGCTGTGGGAGTACTGCGGTTTCAACATAAAATCACAATCTAAGCTCGCACCTATATTCCCCCAAGGGTTAGGTATAGGGACCAGCTCATCAGAGCCGGACTTACGTTTAGTTTACCACGCGATTATAACAACCGGGACCAACGGGGGTTTCCTTGTAAGTGTACCCACTTTATGGCTTCGTATGCTCGTATGGGTATTCGAACCTAACATGGCATTGGGCTAATCCAATCCTTTTACTTATGTGTTTGCGCTGTGGGGTCCAACAGTAGACGTATCTCGTCTTACGTCTCCATTTTAAATGCAAAAGTTTTCCTTCGGTTGAAGAATTATGTTGCTTCTACATAGTAAGAATTAATCACGGAAATCGCATATCGTTTACAAGAAAAAAAGAAAGAATGAAAGAATTTTTTTATTTGCTCAGCCAGAGCGTATATTTTCTCGAGCGTATCAAAAGAGATGATGTCTTTTATGATCAATTTATAACACCCCTCTCTGAATTTTTCGTTCGGGAGTTAAAAACCTAACTCGTAATGATGAATAATCCTCCCCAGGTACGAGGAGATCAAAGAAGCGCACGACCGGCTCGCCGTGGACTTCGAGAACAGCAAGGCCGAGTTCGAGCTGCAGCTCAGCAACGCCAAGGTGGAGAGCGAGATGAAGGTAAACTCGGAATACTGGGCCTGGGAAACATTTCTATACACGTGCTAGAAATAATGTAAGTTAGGTAGAATGTGTTAGGATGTTGAGTGCACTCTTGTAACAATGCACCTGAAGATTTAGAGAAAGCAGATCCCTATAAAGTGCTTAGACGATTTGGTGAAGGTATATGAAACACAGGGAGTGGGGGGGGGTTTGTGGATGCCTGTGTGCATTGTTTAATAAATAGGTATTTTTGAACAAAATCGAAATCGAACTAATCTACTAACTCATCATCGTCCAGCGCTGCGACCTGGCGTCTGTGTCCTGGCCGCTGTGGCCCAGCCGGTAGTGCGCTTTTACTCTTAGACGGGGATTTTGGGATATTTTGCCCTTGATCCGATATACAGGGAGTAACTGTTCGTATAAATACATGGAAAATTCGTGTGTATGCGCAGTTGGCGTCGCTGGTGGCGATCCAGCGCGGAGTGATGGGCTCCGGCAGCGGCGAGGCGTGCCGCCACCTGCAGAACGTGATCCGCTACCAGCAGGAGCGCCTCGAGCAGCTGGACGACGAGAACGTGAGTCACATACATTACAACAAACACCCGCGCTGTGTGTACAGTTGTCTTCACTAGTGGCATCCAGCGCGGAGTGATGGGCTCCGGCAGCGTGAGACAAAGCACATCTTAGGCCCGATTGCCACTAAGCGGAGAAGGTAGTCTTGTTTAGAGTAACTAAAGCTGCATCACCATCGACCGGCCGGCACAGCATCGGACATAAACGGATTCTCCAATTTTTTAATGAAAATTAATCTTGTAAATATGAATGGTTACCAAAACACATCTTCTATCGACTTCTCTTCTCTCCGCTTTAGTGGAAACTAAGCCTTATTCTTATTACTGTGGTTCGTAAACTGTTGTTTTTTGAGACGCAGTTGTCACCCAAAGATTTTCTTTTTAACCGAAAAACGACTAACTGTTCAACTCATTGAAAAAAAAAATCAATTTATCACAGAAAAAACTGACCGAAGAACTAGAGGAGCTGCGTTCGTCAGTGAACACGAAGGGCAAGCCTCAGAAGAAGTCCAAGAAGGACCCGCTGGAGGCTGTCAAGAAGATGGAGTACATCGAGCCCACCGACGAGGAGGACGGCGACGACGAGGACGACAAGGATCCCGACTGGATGGCCTCGCCCATGATCAAACGGATCCAGGTGAGGGCTGGGAAACTTAAGTTGCAATGGGCAAGGCACATAGCTCGAAAAATAGGTGGTAGCTGGGCCTGAAAAGTTCTCGAGTGGCGACCGCGAACTGGAAGACGCAGAGTAGGCAAGGTGGTGAGACGACCTGGTGAAGGTTGCGGGGATTACACGGATTAAGGCAAAACCGTACGTATTTATTTTTTGGGAGGTGGTCTATTTCCAGCAGCTGATGGCTTTCTGCTAAAGGAGATTGACCATTTTTGTATGGACGCTGGACCAAGGCTGCCCAGCATTGAATCATAGTGCATAATGTTCATTAGACTAACAGTAGTCTGTAACCTAAAGCGCTTAAGAATCTATCCAAGGAATATTGAAAAATAATCTATTTTACATTGACGAAAAATCCTAACCAACAGCTTATTTTAAAAATAAAAGACGGTGTATCATTTAAAATATCAACATTTATTTAAGGATAAACATTTTAAAATACCATATCAATCGTCATCATCATCGTCGTCTATAATTATGGAATCTAAAAATAAAGCAGGGCGCCTCACAACGTCTTGGTGCCTAGCCCATCCCAAAAACCAAACTAGGCAAACAACGTGGGCACAACTGCCGATCGTTCTTCGCCCGATATAACATGAGCAGCAATAATGTTGAACAGAATCGAGCCCATGATTGTTCTCGTCAATTAAAATATAGCAATGACACACAACGGTTCCAAGAGCGAAGTTAGACTGCAATACAAACAAAAGGGCACGTGCGCAAGCACGCAGGTATAGCGAAACCCAGCGTGCGCGAAAGAGATAGGCACATACCAAATCTGAATATGAGCAAGAGAGACTTTCGATTTCTCTAAATTCTGGCAAATCACTCTTTATTTATCATTTTCATATAGAACTTGCTACAAAAAAAAGTTGCTTCGAACGAGACTAGTGAGGTCGGAACCGGACTCGGGAGGTAGAATAGGTAAGATAATAATAATATTATTTAACATAAACGATAAAAAACTATATATCAAATGTAAGATCACCAAAAAAATAAGTTTTAAGGTACTACGTATATATTATAAATCCGTGGTTTTAATTTTTATTTTTTATTTTTCATATATATATCTCTTCATGTGAAGAAGAAAAAAAATATTCACATGCGTGGGCAGCATTTGGTCCAGAATGGTCAATCTCCTTTATGATTAAAATGATGAGATGAGGTTTCCAGAACAGACATCTTGGAGGAAGTCTGCAATATCCCTTGTCTGTGCTCCAGATCTACCTTAGCCTTACCTTACCTTTATAGCGCGCTGCTAATTTCTAACCTATTTTTAACCGACTTCAAAAAGGAGGTTATCAGTTTGACCTGTATGTTTGTATGTATGTATGTTTGTCCGCGATTATTTCGAGTTTGGTTGAACCGATTTTGATGCGGTTTTCACAAAAGTATTTGTTACATTCAGAAGAAGGTTTTAGTACCTATTTTAACCGACTTTAGAAAAGAGTGATTTCTCAGTTCTATATATGTGTCAATTTATTGAAGGCGGGTCTCTTTTTTTTTTAAAGAAATTATTATCTAAACATAACCTATGTAAACCTCCTCAGGCGCACCGTTCCCGTCTGACAATGAACTTCACAAGTTCAGACAGCGAGAACACCAGCCGCAGCGGCTCAGTGGCCGGCGTGAAGCGCGGGCCGGACGGCGCCGTGGCGGGCCAGTGCTCGTGCCGCGGCTCCTGCAGCACCAAGCTGTGCGGCTGCGTGAAGGGCGCGCGGGGCTGCGGGGCCTCGTGCCGCTGCCAGCCCGAGCTGTGCCGGAATAGACGCTCGGCTTCTGATGCTGACGATAAGGAGAATAGAGTTAGTTACTTGTTTTTATATGTGATTTTTTTATTTGTAATCTGAGTTTTTAGGTGAACGAGGGACTTAAGTTTTGCTATGTGTCTGTCCGAAATGTCTAAGTTCTGAAACACTTTGCGCGCGCGGACGTTCCCGAAGTCAAATAAAGTCACTATTGTATGGGACCGCGTGAATTTCCGCGTAACTTACTTTGAAGTTATAGTGTTAAATTTAATACACAAATAATTATCAAAAATACTGCTCAGGCGGCAACTCGGCCGAAAAAAAAACTCCGAGTTTACCCCTTTCAATATTTGATGTAGTCAGCCACTAAATAATTCGGGTCATGCCAAGTTTACACCTCACATGGATTGAGTTAGTAAATTCGGCAAACCCATTATTATCATCATCCGGGAATTATTAAAATTAGTCTTTTCAGTACCAGGGAAACATAAACTATAGTATAAGGTTATGAAGCGCAAAACACTTTTTTTTTGGCCGAGTTGCTGGCTTTTTTTTTAAGGCGGGGAAACTAACCTAACCTAACGTGTACCCTGCGACCCCGCGGGGAGTCGCAGGGTTATGTGGGGTTCGCACCCACTAAAACCCCGCTGGTGTCCATCTCGGCTGTTAACAAGGGGGTCACGGGAGATCTTTCGATCGTTATGTTCAACTCCGCGACCCGCCGAGTGGCTGCCTGAGTCATTTGACTTGGTGGCGCCAGCCTCGTGAAGCATTGAAACTTTTCAGTATGCATGGCCTCGCCCACAAAATTGTAAGCAAATAAAGACTGTACTTGCCTCCACAACCCAATTTGACTTATCTCAACTCCAACAGGAGTTGCCTCTCTTTCACACAAACCTTTTTTACTTAATAATAAACGAAATTTTTATTTTGCAGCCTTCGAGCGGTTCCGAGGTGACGAACTCCACGCAAGTGAACATGTTTGAAGAGTAAGTTGAATTCATTACCCTCTAGATCCATAAATTTACATTTCTTTTCTTTATATTGTTTCTTAAGATCCAAAAAACCTTATACTTAGTACACATCTCAACTGACACATCCAGATCGGCAAACGAAACGATTCGCGAGCAAAGTCACTATTTCTACCAGCCGTCACTGTTCGCGGACAAAAAGAGAGTATCGACACCCGAAGCGGGTACACCGCGCGTTCTCGCCGAGAGAATTGTGAAGAGCGACAAGGGCGCCCAGCGATGGATGCTAGCCTTGCTGCTCTATAACACTTGCGTCGCTCCCATGTCCAGCTACTGCGCTAATAATATCATTCAGTATGGAATGGATGTTGCCAAGTATAACGTGGCGTCGTTTGTTCTCAAGTATTTGATGCGCGAGGTTCTTGTTCCAGTTTTTTTTATTGCTGACCCTGTAGCGGTGCCATTTTCTTAACGTGCATTTACAACAACCGAGCGAATAAAAAATAAAAATAACATATCACACTCAGAGCCTACTAACTAGGAAGAACCTGTACCCGAAACACACACAGAGACGAACTTGACACTTAGACCGGAAACAAACATCGATATTCATCATATCAATCGAACCCAGGTGCACACGTTTACTCAGTCCACCTCACTGCCAACTGAGCCACGGAGCAGTCTTTGCTCTTCTATCCCTACTCCATCAAATTGTTTTAGTGTGAACAGGCGTAGAACATTCTTTTGTTTTTCTGTGAGTACTAAATGGTCAAGAAAGAATTCTCTTGATGAAGTGGATAGGAATGATCATGCGCTCGGTTGATGTGTAAATGCACCGCTACCCCCTTTTCACACGGCAGTTCAGTTTTTAGTTTTCTGCAGGATCCCTTTTGATGGCGAATGTGTTCTTAAGCTAGCGTTCACACGAGCATACCGCATGCTATCATATAAAACAACGGCATCCTGCAGATAACGGGAAACTTGACTGCCGTGTGAGAAAGGAGTTTGGTGATACTATGTCACCTTAGTATCGCCTCGAGAAAAGTTGATGCCACTGTGATAACGGTTTTTAGTCGTATGCATTAGGGTTTGCGGACTATGCTCTTGCCCGGCTTGTTCTGATTTTAACGTCAATTACTCTTTTTATTTCAAAGGGGCCGTTTCAAGAAGTATAATTTTTACAAAAACATTTCCGGTATCTGGCACATCTTTAAGAGGAGGCCTTCCTCATCATAGCCGATCCGTAAGTGCATAGTTCTGCAAATCACGTTTTGTTTTTGGTAGCTAATCGTATTTCTATCAATAGATAGTTATTTGGAGTCGTAAAGAAAAATTATATTGTTGTATTAGAATTAATGTAGTATTTTGGTAATTGCAGAACTATGTTCTTTGGATTGTAGTTTTTAGTGTATTTGTGTCTTGGGAGTGTGGCTATAGCGATGTATATTTTAATTTACAGCGGGGGGCACCTTGACTCGACGTATGTCAAAAAGAAGAAGTCTTACTTCTTCCCCAATGAACAGGAGAAGTTGGCGGTTCAGGTTGGTACCTAACTTATTTAAAAAATAAAATAAAAAATAATATTGTTTATTTTCCAGAACGAACCAATATAATACAGCATTGTCTACGACCCATAAACTTTTAAAACTTCCTTCCAAGCTGTTACTCTAAAACTACTAAACCTATGTTGATAAAACTTGTAAGGATATGAACTTTCAAAACTTTAAAAAGTCATTTAAATTGGTTCAGTAGTTTTCCTTTTATCATACAACAAATGTTTCTAATTAATTATATTTTCTGTTCCAGACAAAATAATACGGTTCCCAGAGCACCCTCGGCACATCTCTCCGTTTCGCTAGAAATTATTTATAATTAGTTTCGTTTATTCCATTTTAAATTAAGGGCACATGTATTTTCACTTAAATTAAGAGACTTTTTTATTTTATTTTACGTTTTTTATTGATACTGACTAGAATAATGTGGTCGATAAGAGCAATGCTATAAAATGTGACTGAAATTAAAATTAGTTGCATTGCTCTAAATTGTACCCGAGTACAGGATTCGGATATTTGTGCGTTGTGTAAATCGTGTAGTGTTTTGCATGTTTGTAATTTGTAATCCTAAAATAAAATGTGATATACTTAATCCGTTTTATAATGTAATTGTTGGTTGTATTTCGGGTCCACAAATGACAAATGGGTCTTTTTACACAACAATAAAACAGGTCACAGTGGACTCGGAACTATAATTCTTAGAGTGGACCTCAGAAACAACTTAAAATAAACAAATATTTTTATTATTATAATTTGTTTTATTTTTCTTAGCAATCTTCAAATTCATATTAGTTATTTTTTAATCTAGGAGTAAAATAAAATTCTGCATAAAATAACATCCGTTCCTACAGAAAACTATAAATTTGATATAAAACCAGGCTCGTTGACGGTTGTTGTATAGCGGGATAGCGGGATCTATCCGACAGAGAGAAGGTAAATCACTCTGTCCGAGTGACTTATAGTAGGGGAGCGCAAGAGGGGATTTCGGGATTTACTAAAAGCGCGGCAGATAAATCGGCTGCTTAAAATCAAAACCTAGTAACTCGTTTTTACAAAAATGTTCAGGAGAGCCAAAAAACGGGTCGGCCACTTTAATTCGTTGCCCTGAAGAAACCAGACGCAATAGCGATTTGGGTGTTTGACCAAAAGTTTGACTATATTGTTGACTATAGTTTGTAGTACTTGTAATCGTGTTAGAAGTTATAGTTACACTTAAATTGATCCCACTATATTTTTTTTGGAAATTTACCTAAATATGACAATGAAAACAATTTCAAAACATAGTATTTCATACTTAGTTAATACAATCTCTGAGTTAATTCTCTACTTTTTATAGCATTTTATATTTTTAGTTGTACGTTTCGAGTGACAAATGTTATTTTTTGAAGTGAATTCATTTAAAAGTTATATAAATGGTTTATTTGTGGCAGAATTTAGTTTTGGTAACGATTTGGTTACGACTCGGGGTTAATTCAGCCAAATTTTCATTCTTTGACTAACTGTTTTTTTAACTTACTAAATTCCACCAAAATATGATTGATTTTATAATCGGCGCCAAATTCAAAACATAGTAAGTCAGCTTTCTAATTCATAACCTAGTAAGTCGGTTGAGTTGCTAGGTTTTTTTATTTGTAATCCGACATGCTATGTTTAGAATTTGTACTTCATGGAAATTTTAATAACTTTTTCAAATTGGGTAGACTTGCTTAATTTTATTTTAAAAATTACGTAGGAAACTGGGTGTTTTAAGGTCCATATCAAATCGATACCGCCTAGTAAGTCGAAAAATGACAAAAACGGGTTTTTTGCAAAAACACCAGTTACTAGGTTTTGAATTTGGGCAGCCGAAATATACAGGAGGATACCTTGTACAGTGGCGGACACGATCGGCGTAACACTTCCGGACAAAACTGCGTCTCATGCCGCCAACCGCGTGAAAATTAGTTGATCCATTCAAAAGTTTGAAAATTCCAAAAATAGTGTTCTATGAAACTTCTCTATCAGACTTTCGAGCTAATTTTATTTTGTCAGATCAGGCGAATCCCTCTAGAATGTAAAAGATCAGATTAACATACGTACAGTGGCGGACACGATCGGCGTAACACTTCCGGTTTTTTTTGTATTGCAAAATAGCTCTTGTTCTATGGTAATACAGTCTAGGGCTGACGAAACCATAGACAAATCTGTTACGGCCTCCTAGTCCGTGACTGTACAATATTAAAAATACGTAGGGTATTGATGCTATCAATATCTGACGCGCTCGAGGATGTCCATGCAACAGTTTTTTTTACATATTCAAAAATCTACAGCCGCTTCCCCCACCGATGTAAAGGATAACATTTTTTTCTTCTCATCATCTAAGCTTTGCAACCCAATAAGATTTTACGACGCTCGTATAAATCCCCATTTAGAATCGTGGGCTCCCCTACAATTACCTTCTCTCTGATCCGACGGTCAAGTTTCCCCCCACCTCACTGCGGTCAAGTGCAAGTCTGGGGGACCACGAGTAAAATTCGAATAGATACCCCAGGGGGGCAACCCAGGGGGACCACGAGTCTGTCGTGTTGTTACCACTGTCGAGCGTAAGCAGTTTAGTATGAAAGGACTAAGAAAACAGAAAACCGTTCCAGCGCCTCTGGCGGGGAGTAGCAAAACTATAAAAAGTTCATACATAAACTGCCGCTTTATGAAATAGATAAAAAAAAATCTTACGTACCGCTAGCAACTAGCTAGTTGCTAGCGGTTGTGTAATTATTTATTGCTAGCTAGCAATAAATAATTACACAATATGTACATACAATATATAATAGTATAGTATGTATTACAATCTTTGTTCTAAGATTACAATGTTATGGAAATTGTTATAGATGGCGCTGGAAGTTTGTTCGCTGCTCGTTCCGTTCGCTAGTTAGATAGAACTGATACTGAGTAAAATAATGGGTTTCTTGTTACATCACAACGGAACCCAAACAAAACTAAAAAGGCGTATCGTTTCCCATTTCTCTGCTAAAAGTCTAACTAGCTTTTTGAGCTTTGATCTCTGTGCTCATCCAAAAAAGTTCGTAAAAAATTAGCGGTTTTCGAACTGTCAATTTTAGTTACAGAGACTGCCATAAGATGGCACTAGCAATCAGGTTAGATGTCAAATTCTATATGAATTCAATCAGTCAGCAGTGGTAACATGACGAAAATTTGTCGACTTTGTCGTATTTATCTGTCACTTTTGTCGATCGTCTCCATACATTTTCCCGCATTTAAATGTCGAAAACGATCAAAAGTGACAGAACGTTTCGACAAATGGTCCGTCATGCTACGTAGGCAGGTCAATCAGATTTGACGTTGACATTACACCTACATACATTGTCTATACAGTGCCATCTATTAGCATGCTCCTAAAACCATTAAAACTGTCAAAAACGAAAACCCCTCATTATACCTTGTCTCTGGTAAAAAAATATGCATTTGCATAAAATCTTAGAGTATACATATTACAGCTATAGAGGGAGTACATCCAAGTGGGAACAGTAGACACAGGTGAGAACAAAAAGGCGTTCCCGCCGCGAGCGTCTATAGTCTGTGATGATTACTTGCACCGTGCGGTCCTGGAGAGATTTTGTTCGTATTTCGCCGTCACTATGGTGAAATGTGCAGTTGATTGTTGCAAAAATTATACCAGAAAACACACCAAATCGAAATCAAGTATTACATTTCACCGGGAAGTCGATTTTCATACTTATTTTTATAAAAACAATTCAATAATCGCGGGGTTGAAGGAGACGTGAGAGGCGGGCACGCACAAGCCCGCCTCCACACCGCACCTAACCACACTCCCCACTGGCTCCCCACTCGAGATTTTAGTGATGTGCCGCGACCAACGTTAGAGTCGATGTTTTTTTATCATGTTTATAATCTGCACAGTATAGTAATGTAACTGTAACACTAAAATCTTATGATCATCTTCTAGCTTCTATCTACTATAAGATATAAAAATCAATCGGGGTTTGTTTTTTCGCTAAAACTCTAGCCGGCCGGGCGGATTTAAGGTGGAAACTCTCGGTATGGCGCAAGATTCATAAATCTTTGTGTTTTTTATTTATTATGACGAAAGTATTCGTTTTTAACCGACTTCAAAAAAGGAGGTTATCAGTTTGACTTGTATGTATGTTTTTATGTATGTGTGTATGTTTGTCCGCGATTATCTCGAGTTTGGCTGAACCGATTTTGATGTGGTTTTCACAAAAGTATTTGTTACATTCAGGAAAAGGTTTTAGTACAGTGGCGGACACGATCGGCGTAACACTTCCGGTTTTTGTGTAATGCAAAATAGCTCTTGTTCTTTGATAATACAGTGACGAAACCATAGACAAATCTGTTACGGCCTCCTAGTCCGTGACTGTACCTATTTTATTGAAGGCGGGGGTCTCTTTTTGTAAAAAGGAAATTATTAATAAATTTTGAATGACTTTGCGTATCTAAAAAAACCGTTTCCCACATTGGAACGTTGCAACGGTTTTGGAAGACGGACCTACTGATTTTGTGTATGTATTGTATAGGGTGAAAGACCAAATATCAAGTTTCTTATATATACACAAGGTCGGTGACTCTGTCTTTCAAAAGCGATAGTATGTGATAATAACGATTAGTATGTGGGAGCTGGTTTTTTACATTGGCGAATTATAATAATAACACAATAATAACACATCACACTAAGAGCCCCTAACTAGGAAGAACCTGTATCTAGGGCGCCCGAAACACACACAGAGACGAACATCACACCCAGACCGGACATCACACCCAGACCGGAAACAAACATCGATATTCATCATATCAATATTCGCCCCGCCCAGGAATCGAACCCGGGTGCTCACGCTTACTCAGTCCACATCACTGCCAACTGAGCTACGGAGCAGAATTCTTTTAAATACAATCTTTTTACATACCTACGCGGAAGAAGAGAGAGCTAAACTATCAGTACTGACGAAGAACAATCTTTCATCAACAATAAACAAAGTTTTGAACAATATTTCATCTCAATAGCTTAAGGTGGTAACTCTCGGTATGGCGTGAAATTCAATTTTTTTCGCATTTTTTAATTATTCTGGCAAAAGTATTAATTTTTGATTAAGTTCAAAAATTTGAATTTCGTGCCATACCGAGAGTTACCACCTTAAAGATATCTGCTTCAAAATTGAGTTGTAAGATTTCATCCGAACAATCAATTATACATACATACATTGCAATGCAATTTAAATAAATGATTTTAAAAAACATTATTTGTAAAAAAAAATACATTAACTAAAACAACTATAAATCAACTAGCTTTCCCGCAAGATTTCTTCTGCGTAAAGTATTAGATGCAAAAGAAAACCGGTAAATATACATAATGCACCCAATGCAAAGAACTTATCGACATCTCGATAATTGGCACGTAAGTAGTTGATTAACATCCCTAGCTGTCATACACATATCTCTATAGGTATGTATAGCTCATCTGTCTCCACTGCGCACTGAGTGATTGACTGTATAGGCTTGTTCTTATTCTGAGTTCTGAGCATAAAATATTGATTTAAATTGATTGATTGTTTGTGTTTGTATTTCAGATCAGTACAAAATTATGTATACTCTAAGAGCAAAATAAACGTAAAATTTTTGTTTGCTGATGATTTATTTTTATAAGTGTTGTTTCTCTTGCAAGTTTTTAGTTTAATCTTATATTAAGATACTAAATAACGCGTGTTTTAATAAAAATGGATTCCAAACCAGCGAAGATGCCAAAAGTAGCAAAGGTAACCTTAAAATTTATTTTTTTATTTCGTTTTGATAATGACTCCATGAACTCTCACTAACCCGTTTCTAATCCTAGGTGAAGAACAAGGCTCCGGCCGAGATACAAATCACAGCCGAGCAGCTATTGAGGGAAGCTAAAGAACGAGATCTAGAGATCCAGCCTCCGCCACCGAAACAAAAGATCTCTGACCCAGAGGAGCTCCGAGACTACCAGCAACGCAAGCGAAAGGCATTTGAAGATAATATCAGAAAGAACCGTATGGTGAGATGAGAATAAATATTTTTCTAATCCTAAACAAACTGTCTTTACAATAGTGGCATATTCATTGGCCTAGTTAAGATTATAGAGTAGAACATAGTAAATGTTTGAATTGATTCAATGTGTTTGTTATGCATATTATTCAATACCTCTTTTTGTTTCAGGTCATTGGCAACTGGTTGAAATACGCACAATGGGAAGAATCACAAAAGCAAGTGCCCCGAGCGCGGTCCATCTACGAGCGAGCGCTGGATGTGGACCACAGAAACATTACACTATGGTATATTTTATTAACTTGTTGGAACTGCCTTATGACTGGAAAGTTCCAGTAATCAAATGTCAGAGTCATAAATGTCAAATGTCAGAGGAGTAAACTTATTTGTGCATTGGACTAGCAACTAGCCAAAATTCATGTTTCACCTCTCTTTCCCTTTGATTGACTCCATTGCTTGCATGGGCAATGAATGGTGCAAACTGTGATGTCTAAGATGCAGGTTTGATTCCTGAATATCAATGGCCTTAAATTAAAATCTGGGTGTGATGCTGAATACCTTAATCCCTAATGTTTTCAAATTCTTATTAGTTTAAGTTTAATTCTGTTATTCATAAAAAGTTAAAGAGCATTTTAGTTATTTGACATAATGTCAATTTAGACTGGATGACACATATTTACCATACAACAAACCAGAGAAGTAGACCTCCAGTAAAGCTACTTAAAATCTACTGTATCTTTATGAATAATATGAAAAGTAATTAGTTTATTATTGTATTTGCAGGTTGAAATATACAGAGATGGAGATGCGGAACCGTCAAGTGAACCACGCAAGGAACCTGTGGGACCGCGCAGTGACCATCTTGCCGCGGGTCTCGCAGTTCTGGTACAAGTACACATACATGGAGGAGATGCTGGAAAACGTTCCTGGCGCCAGACAGGTTAGTGCTGGGCAGGACACTTTCAAAGGAACATATTGGTAGTTTATCACCAAGAGCAACAAAGGCCTCAAGCCAAAAACCTACTTATATATTTTTTTGTTTTGCATCACAACTTATATTTTTTTAGTTTTCATTGTGGTTTATATGATGCTTCTAGATTCTACAGTAATCTGAGCTACTAGCAGTACATTAGCAGTGAGCAGTACTAAACTCTATTCGCAAAAAAAATAAAATTGATTGAAGCTTATGAAGCCTTATGTCTGAATGGCAGCCAATAACATATGAAAACCATATACTATTGCTGGGCTTTATACATAAGACATAATCTCACGCCTTTTATTCCCCGAAGGGTTAGGCAGAGGTACTGGCTCAAGAGCCAGACCCACGTGGGCTTTATACCCATATATAAAATAAGGCTTATTTTAATTTTAATGTTTTTCACTGGAAAGTTCAAAACAAACCTATAATTTTGAACTTGAAATCATCATATCTTAATCATAATCTACCTATTCCAGTAAACCATGCCATGATTAATCATATACAAAATGCCAACTAGCCTACATGATTTAATCTTATTGGCGCAGGTATTCGAGCGCTGGATGGAGTGGCAGCCAGACGAGCAGGCGTGGCAGACCTACATCAACTTCGAGCTGCGCTACCAGGAGCGCGAGCGCGCGCGCAAAGTCTACGAGCGGTTCGTGTTAGTGCATCCAGATGTCCGGAACTGGATCAGATACGCCAAGTTCGAAGAGAGCCACGGCTTCATCAACAGCGCCCGCAAGATCTTCGAGCGAGCCGTCGAGTTCTTCGGAGACGAGGACCTCGATGACCGACTCTTTATCGCCTTCGCGAAATTCGAAGAAAACCAGAAGGAGCACGACCGAGCAAGAGTAATTTATAAGTACGCCCTCGATCACATACCTAAAGACCGCAATAAGGAGCTCTACAAAGCCTACACTATTCATGAGAAGAAGTACGGAGACCGGTCCGGTATCGAGGACGTTATTGTTAGTAAAAGAAAGTACATGTACGAGCAGGAGGTTATTGAGAATCCTACCAACTACGACGCGTGGTTTGACTACATCAGGCTTGTGGAGAACGAAGCCAATGTCGATGACGTCAGAGACACCTACGAAAGAGCTATAGCCAATATTCCTCCGTCGAAAGATAAACAGTTCTGGCGGAGATACATTTATCTGTGGATAAACTACGCGTTGTACGAGGAACTGGAGGCGGAAGATTTGGACAGAACCAGACAGGTGTACAGGACCTGCTTGGAATTGATTCCACATAAGATATTCACGTTCTCGAAAATCTGGCTCATGTACGCGCAGTTCGAAGTCCGCTGCAAGGACTTGAAGCAGGCTCGCAAAACGCTGGGACTTGCGCTCGGGATCTGTCCGCGTGACAAGCTGTACAGAGGTTACATAGACCTGGAGATACAGTTGCGAGAGTTCGACAGATGCCGGATCCTGTACCAGAAGTTTCTAGAATACGGACCAGAGAATTGTATTACTTGGATCAAATTTGCCGAGCTAGAGACTCTGTTAGGGGACGCCGAGCGAGCGCGCGCGATATACGAAATAGCTGTTAACCAACCGAGGTTGGATATGCCAGAGCTGCTCTGGAAGAGTTACATAGACTTCGAAGTGACTCAAGGGGAAACAGAGAAAGCCAGGCAACTCTATGAAAGGCTCCTCGAGCGAACAATGCATGTAAAAGTATGGCTGTCATACGCGAAATTTGAACTGAATGCAGAAAACGCTGATAATATAAACGTAGAAATGGCACGGCGTGTCTATGAGCGAGCCAACGATAATTTAAGAAGTGCGGGAGAAAAGGAAGCCAGGGTCTTGCTCCTGGAAGCGTGGAAAGACTTCGAAACAGAAATTGGCGAAGAAGAAAAACTCCAGAAAGTTCTAGAGAAGATGCCTCGAAGAGTAAAGAAGAGGCAGAAGATTGTAAGCGAGGTCGGCATAGAAGAAGGCTGGGAGGAAGTGTTCGACTACATATTCCCAGAAGACGAAATGGTTAAGCCGAATCTCAAGCTTCTAGCAGCCGCTAAAATGTGGCGGAAACAGAAGGAGGTCTCTAGTGACGATCAAAACCAGAATAATGAACCGAATAATGAAAAAGATAAGGAAAATGATAATATAAGCCAGAGTTCTGAAGAAGAAGGAACACCAGAATTACCAGGAAGGGAAGAAAGCACTCCCGTAGCAGAAGAGAAGACAACAGTAGACAGTAGAACGGAAGAGAGTAGACAGCCGACGCAGGACGATGACGGTTCGGTTTCGTCGACTTCTTCGGATAGTGATTAAGGTTCAGTAGTAAAATTAAGAATCAATAAATTAATAATACTATTAAAAGCTCTTTTGTTTTTCTGTAATGGTCGTCAGTCAAAATCATTTAGGAAAAGTTAATGCTTTATGTTAGAATAAGTATAAGTACTAGACGACAGGCCGTAAGAGTTTACCAATGTGGAGACTTTATCCAATGTGGAGACTATCAAAACATTAACAATGCATGAGCGGACTGATTAATTAATCTATGTCAGTAATACAAGGTTACGAATACAAAAAAAATTCAGAGCTATAAAATTTGTTTGTTGTTGACTCTACAATACACTTCGATTGTAATGAATTTATTATGATTCCGACTTCACTCTTTAAAATAATTTCAACTCTCCATGGCCATTTTCATTGGTTTCTTTCGCTCAAAACCCCAATGTACTATTCAAGATAAACCAGACTTCTTCTACTATAAAGTCTGGGCTAGCTACGGTTTTAAGTTTTAAACCTTCTGAATGACTGCTCCGTGGCTCAGTTAGCAGTAATGTAGACTGAGACGCGGTGGTTCCATTCCTGGCGGGGGTGAACATTTTTATGATGAATATCGATGTTCGTTTCCCGGTCTGGGTGTATAGTTCGTCTCTGTTGTTTCGGGCACCCTAGATTCTTACTAGTGTGATGCGTTATTTGGTGATACGGCTGACTCAATAAGTAAAAAATCCCCAATGCAATAAACCAACAAGCATCATAAAACATGTTTTGAATTTCGTGAATTCCCCAGTAACACAACAGACCTCGCGGCCCATGTTTGTCTGCGGCCGCGGCGGCGTTTTGTTGTGCAATACCTACGCACGCGCCTATTGCCATACCAAGTTTTGTTTACAGTCATTGTTTTGCTTTCAGGAGCTAAACAAAATGGGCTACCTACTAAGTACTTCATTATTAGCGTCTTACTAACATACCTTCTACTGGATAAGAAAATTGTAACTATGTTGTGTTGATTGATTGCACAAAGGTATATCTTTTGTGCACCTTCAATTATATGTTAAAAGTTAAACGAAATTAGGCTCCCTTGCAAACGCCGCTTAGCTCAATAATAAGCGCAAGAACCTAGTTCATTTAAATTGATATAGATTTTTTACGTCTGCAAGCCACCCTAAAATTGTAGGTATACTTAGTAGGAAATTTCATTTGCCAGGATGATATTTTTTGTACTTTCCTACTTACATCAATAAACAGACTAAGTTACTTGCTAGTATTTTCGATTAAGGTCATATAGCCCGCAGAACAGATGGCCGCTGGGGCCGAAAAGTTCTCGAGTGGAGACCACGGATCGGCAAGCGCAGCGTAGGACGTCCACCGACCAGATGGACGGATGATCTGCGCAAGGCTGCGGGTCCACGCTGGATGCAGGCCACCTGCGATCGGTACAGATGGAGAGCCTTGAGGGAGGCCTATGTCCAGCAGTGGACGTCCTACGGCTGAAATGATGATGATGATGATGATTTTCGATTAAAACCAACGGGGCTGCAGTTTGGAGTATTAAATTTGGCCTTTAATATGTACTAATTGTATCAGGGGTTAATAAAAAAATTTGACAATAAAAAAAAATTCAGCTGTAAATAATGCTAAAATATAACCGTCTTATTCATAAAGATACAGTAGATTTTAAGTAGCGTTACTGGAGGTCTACTTCTCTGGTTTGTTGTATGGTAAATACGTGACATCCAGTCTAAATTGACATACGTCAAATAACTAAAATGCTCTTTAACTTTTTATGAATAAGAGGGTAAGAATATAAATGTAAGTAAATAAAAAAATGAATCGTGGTTCGTTAGTCTCACTAAAAGTCGAAAACTTTAGATTATTTAGATTTAGCTGATTTTGGTTTTGCAATATTCGTAGTAAGTAGTCCAGGAAAGGTTTAAGAGATGAGAAAATATGGATAAATTGCGAGGAAAATAGTTAAAATAAACATTAGTTTTCCGTATAAAATAGTAAGGCGATACGTAGTACGGCGATAAGTACATAACACGATACATCTTTTTTAACAGGCATTTTCATTAAAGCATTTTCTCGGCTGTATTTGTGTGAATCGAACAATTAGTAAGTAAGTATGATTATTCTAGTTATTTTAAGTCATTACGGCTCTAGGCTCCATTCAAAATTGATTATAAAACGATTAAATGGCAATTTAAAGACCATACAGCATTTGAAAGTAATTACTTACCGCTTTCTTGGCAAACAATAACCCCATATAACGAGTTCCCAAATGAGCAGAGGTACCTTCCTACTTACTAAGTTCACATCACAAATCTCTCACATAATTTGATAAAATATAGAACTATGTTGTAAAAATTAATAAAAATTATATCTGGGTTAAAATAAAATATACCTACGATTACTTAAGTGGCAACCACAAACCCGAAGATGCAGGGTAGGCGGACCCCTCACAAGGTGGTCAAAGGACCGGGGCCTATTTAATATAACTTACAAATTGTAGAATTGTAATTGTAATTTACAGGCTACAATTTACAAGTTTCTGTTTAATAAAAAAAACGAGTTACAAGTTTACAATTGTAGAAAATTTGCAAATTGTAGAATTGTAGCTACAATTTTACAATTCTCTGTTTAATAAAGGTTTTCTTCTTACAGGTGAAAACTTACATATTTGTAAAGAAAACAGTTTTATTGAACGCACAATTGTAATAAAAAGTTTACATATTTGTAAATTGTAGTAAAATTTCTACAGGTGGATCGTCATGTGTCAGATATTTACAATTAAGTGCATCAATCTATAAGTGATTTTTTTTGGAAAAAAAAGTATAAGTAGGTAGTAGGTAAAGCAGTAGTTATAGGTTTAGACTGTTTGAAGTACTACAACTGTACTGTTTGTTTTTAGAATACTATATGAAATACTTAAAAATTACTAAGGACCAATATCTGACTTGACCAATATTTTACTGCTACGTGGCATTGCTGTGGACTGAGTAAGCGTGTGCACCCTGGTTCGATTCCCGGGCGGGGCGAATATTGATATGATGAATATCGATCGATGTTTGTTTCCGGTCTGGGTGTAATGTCCATCTCTGTGTGTGTTTCGGGCACCCTAGATACAGGTTCTTCCTAGTTAGGGGCTCTGAGTGTGATGTGTTATTATTATTTTATTATTAATATCTAACGCGCTAGGGAGCCCTTTTTTTGATAAAAAGCCTTACGACTATGACTTCTTTTTAGAGTGGCGTCACTGTTCGCGTTAAAGGACTCTTAACAAGTTTATTAATTTTTATTTTCGTATAAACTTGTAGCTACAATTGCCATAGAAATCTGCAGGGGTTTTCTAAACTTGAAAACTTTTATTAAACAGCACTTGTAATTGGAATAGGTAATAGTAAGATAGTAACCTGTAAAATTGTAAAATTGTGGGGTTTATTAAACAGCACTTGTATTATTAAACAGCACTTGTAATTGGTACAATTGTAAGGTTTTTACCTGTAACATTTTTACTATTTGTAAGTTTTATTAAACAGCATTTGTAAAAAAAACTTACAAATATGTAGCTTTTTTTCACAATTGTGGACTTGTAAGTTATATTAAATGGGGCCCTGCTGGTGAAGGGTGCGGGAATACACTGGATTAGGGTCACAGAGGACCGGTCGCTGTGGCGTTCAGTGGGGGAGGCCTATTTCCAGCAGTGGACGTTTTTCGACTGAAATGATGATGAACCCTAAAGTTCACGAAATAGACTTTATTCAATTGCCATTCAAATCCCACTATTTTCTCTAGATTCTCTCTAGGCCAATGTGAGGCCATCGTTCTCAAGTGACCTCAGGAAAGTTATTAGTGAAAAGTAAGTTGAGTTGCGTAACCGATCCGTTGCGGATCTCAGCTAATTGGAGCGGAGAATGCCGATCTTGCCTCGATAGCCCGGTCTGATCTGCAAACCTATTTTACGGTTTTCCTAATACATCTTCACTTATTTGTTTAGTTTTATAAGTAGTCTTGTAGGTTAGTTCAATTTTCGAACAAGCGGATTTAAATAAATTTGCTCTTGAGACGAACAATCAAAGTTATGCACAAACTTGCCTTAAGTACCTACTTAGGTACCTACATTGAAGATTTATAGTCTTCGAAGGCAGCCACAACAAACAGCATTTTCCGTATAAGGATCACATGAACGTTGTTAATATAACCACTATATTATTCTGTTAAACTAAGATTACTTTTAAATAATCCGCGAATGGCTGTGCTTCATTTGCAGTTACAGCTGTGTTGACTCAGGGATAGTTGAATCGTACAACTAAAAACAGGGTTTACTTTATTTTCGATTTGTATCTTGTATATTAGGTATCTGTATTAACAAGGGATCTGCTTTTTTTTAGCAACATTCTGTAAGTCTAATCAAGGCCTTGGATGGGGCATTAGGTCTGTGACATTTAGCTCGTTTTCGAGATTTTGAAAGTAAATTACTGTTTAGACAGCTGAGTGGACGCGTGTCACTGACGGCAGCGGCGCTTTGGTGATAGCAGGGTAGATAGGTAAGTGACGGCATGTGAATCGGTAAACTTTACTGTCCAAATCTCAAAATTGAGATAAATAAGACGAACTGAGAATGCCCCTTTTGTAGTAGATAGATCTGTTACTTCGACCTCAGAACATTCCTTACAAGGGTTTTCTTCAAATAAATATTAAGAAAAATCTGTGATGGTAGAGGCAGCTGACTTTCTAATTCTTGTTGTAGTTAAGATTAAAGAAGCGATTAAGTACCTAGCTACATAATAGGCATATATCATGGTAGCCAATACATAAATAATATGTAGGTATTTTCTCTACAGTTTTCCTATGTTTTTGTATGATATATTCCTAGAAATGTCTCAAGGTAAGTAGTCCTCAATGTGATCTTGCCCCGGATTGGAATCCGGCACCATGTGGAGCGGCCGCACAACTCGCACAAGAAACCTTGACCGATTTCGTCGGCACATCCTGATGTCGTCTTAACCTCACATGACTCAAGCAAGCGACCCGTCTTGATGGCTCTTACTATCGACTCTCTAATATTTACACTAGCCTGACATTTACAGTTTGGAGGCTACTCGGTCGAGCACGATACTCGGCCAAGTCGTTCCCGAATACTGATTGTCCTGGTTCTGTCTTTATACTCCTTCGATCGTATGCTTCTCTTTCATGAAGTCGAAACTCGACTGTGTTAATCTTTTTGGAGTGGAGAATGATTTAAAGTTTCATTTTGACACTTTGGAGTGAGAGTTTGAACTGCTCCTCGTATACTACTGTGAATGTCAACCAACAGTAATGCAACCTTGCTCTATTGACTCGACGTTTGTTTCCTGGGGCTGAGTGCATTTTAATGTCTTTGTTATTATGTATTTTGGACGAAGTGAGTAAGACGAGAGGAGTGTGTAGAAAGCATTATTACTATACTTAATATGTACCTTTTTAACTTACCTCTTTGTTAGTTTGCAGTAAGTGTTTCATCTGGGTTGCCTAGCTTCAGGTGCATCTGCACCTACCTACACTGAAAGAACATCTACTTCGGCTTCTAGCTTTTGGGAACAGTTGTCAAGGTAGAGTGAAAATACCACTTCTTAGGTAGAGAGGACGATGGTAGCGGCGTCGGCGGCGCACACCTGTACGTTTCGCCACGAGTCTTCGAAAGGCCCGCGCGACTCGCTTTCGATGTTTACGGGGAGAAATCTCGAGACCGGTCGGAAGCGCGCCAGTCCTCGGCACCGCGCCGCGCCACCACCACGCGCCACCACATTCTGCACAAGCCAAGCCAACGTTTTTCGTGAACAATTCGTGGAACAACTACCCAGTTTCTCGGCAAAGCCTGAGCGCGTGTGACTGTGTTTTGTTTTTAACTGCCCGGACTACCTGCAAGGGATTTGGTTTTTTTCTCTCCGCGCTCACCGGTACGTCTTTACATGTTTTGTGGTGTATATAATAGCGGTAATATTTGATGGAATGTTGAGCGTTAGAAAGGATGCCTCTCACTGCTAGTGAATCTCAGCGCTAAGGAATCAATAGCAATGTGGTTGTGCTTGTATTGCATTTGTAGGTAAACTCTCTGAGGTAAAACATTTTAAAGGCTTTGTTTATTTGTTAGTACTCTCTCGCTTAGCCTCGCCGTATATAGCGTCTCGGCCGGCTCAATCCCAAGAACGCTATGCTTTAGTTACCAAAAAAGAAAAAAACATACTAGGTATGAGGCAAATTCAAAATTATGCATTGGATTTAATTTTTACGCAATACAAATACCTACCTACCTACTTGTGTTACTTTTATTTCAAACCGTGTGAGTCAGTTGAGTCCTTTCCTTATATAAACTCTTCAATTTCACTTTTATGACATCATGTGCTAAATTTGTTACTCGAGGTCTGAGCTCGAGGTATACCTTCTTAAAATTCGTCTATGATTAAAATATGTTGATAGAGTTCACTCAAACAGATTTTTCAACTATTCATATAAAACAGTGTTGCCAAGGAACCAAATTCCCCAAGCCGCTAAATAATCAGCTCCGAGTAGTCGTAATTCGTTTCAAATTTTAAAAATGTTAAGTAAAGAAAAATATAAATTACGTATTAGGTAACTAAAAGCTAAATGATAGATACACACGGAGACGGACATAGCGAAAGGAAGGGTCCTGCACGGCAAGGTTTGTTTACCTATATTATAAGGAAACCGTATTATTCATAAAGATAAAGTAGGTTTTAAGTAGCTTTAATGGAGGTCCATTTCTCTGGTTTGTTGTATGGCAAATATACGTGACATGCAGTCTAATTTGACATATGTCAAATAACTAAAATGCTCTTTAACTTCTTAGAATAGCAAGGTAAGGTTACAAGAATGGATGGCGATTATTCGCAATTTCCAATGTTAGGTTAACCCGTACCTACTTACTTGTAAAGTAGCCTAAATGGAAAAATTTGGCTAACTTGGCACCTCAGGAAAACAATATCGAGACAGAATTAATGCTCTATGTTTGTTTACGTCAGCTCCTCTCGCTATAAAAGATTTCAACGAACGCACGGCGCTTTTTTTTTTCTAAGACGCCAAGAAGAGTAAGAATTTATCATTCGAAGAATCGGAATGGGTAGTATGCGGTAATTTATACCTGTCTGCACAAATGGTAAAAACAACTGCTTCACTCATAAATAAAGTTACCTTTATTTTTAAGAATGAATCTTCAAAATTTAAAAAAGGCTTTTGGAGCGTCTAAAAGTTATTTCTTTCTTTAGAAAAATGGAAGACCTTATAAAATCGGTCATAACTTAAACAGGTTTATTGCTAGTTACTTAATTAATCTTAGTAAATATTACGACCTACGTAGGTATATTACTTTTAATCTTTGGTATTATTTTCAAAGACAGTTAATGCCTTACAGGCTCGGTTTCACTTACTAGTAAATCTTTTGCCCTTAATAATTTCAGGAGCAATTTTAGTAACCTAAGTCTTATTTCATTCATATTTAGCACTATAAATAGGTACATAAACAAAATGATGGTGTATCAATACACAGTATAAAATAAAGTCGCTTTCCGCATCTGTCCTTAGGTATGTTTAAATCTTTAAAACTACAATGGATTTTGATGCGGTTTTATTTAATAGATAGAGTGATTCAAGAGATAGGTTTATAAGTATATTACATGCACAAAATAGTAATAGGTTAGGCGGTACGAAGTTCGCCGGGTCGACTAGTTTAGTAATAATTGGAAATTGCCAAAAAAAGAGAACTCTGTTTATTTATAAAATTTTCACAAAAAAAAATAATTGATTGGCTTAGATACATTTTTTCATTTATTACATATGAGAGTAACAAAGTATTTTAATAGAGCAAAAGCCACGACTTTGCTCTCTTTTAGTAATATAGTTAGAGCCGTCTGTCTCGTGAATTGCAGAATTGTATTGTTCGGTGTGTCTGCACGCACAATTTAATGCAAATTCCTTCCCACTCGCAATTTCTTCTGCTGTAAACACTGCAGTACTTGTAGGTCTAGCACTTTAACGTTTATTTAACCAATAAAATATTACTTTTATTATGTACTAGTCGCGATACCAATTTATCGAAGTTTTTTAGTTCAGTGGCGTCACTTCGCCATGCAATGTTTAAATTTGAATATCTAGAAATAAAAGTAAATGGATGCTTTTGTCGTAAGGGAACAAGTTATTGCGGTAAAACTCCTAGGGTCCTAAAGTTTTATTATCTATCGACCTCTATCTTTTTGACCGACGAAAAAAAAAGGAGGAGGTACTGTTTTATATTTTGTATCCGCTAACTGATTCTGATTGACAGACTATGACCAGAGCACATCACTGCAAATAGGTGGTTACAATTCAGTTAATTTATTTTTAGAAATCTTAACGAGTGAGCGCAAGTAGCCACCTACTTCATTCAACGAACAGTCACAATTTATCATGCTCTAGTTTTAGACAGTTTTCGCAGACTGTTTGTCCATTATATACGTATACTTACGACCAGAGCTAAGTGCATTTTCGTTCTGTAATGTGCCTACACGAAGCTAGCTGGTCAGTGACCGTTATTTTATTACAAGCTTTTTTTTTTCTCATTATTTTTATTTATCTCTTCTCGGGAGTATTATTTCTAAAGATCTCAAAACACATTCACTGAACTGAACAAGGCTCTCCATACCGGTGACCTTCATCCAGTGTCCTTCCGAAACCTTCACCAGGTCATCTGACTACCCTGTGTCGGGTTTGCCTAATCTGCGCCTTCCTGTGCGCGTTCGCCACTCGATAAATTTTATCTATTTGCCCAAATTTTATCTATGTGTACATTTCTATACAATTCCTACATATCTGTTAAATTATAATATAAGTAAGATAAAAAAACAATCTATAGTATTATTAATTAAAATACTCACGTCATTGTGCGTGCGTCCATTAAGCCTTTTTAAGCGCTCGAGTTGGAATAATGCCTTTTTTTCTGGCAATAAGCGGCCAGGTTCATCGCGTTTGGCGTTTGTCTAAAATGAGATAATTGCGCAAAAACACCGCTTAAAACATCTTCTGGACTCTAAACCTGTTTTCGGTAAATACTCTAAATAGAATGAAGCCCCGCTTATGGACAGCTGCCTCACGCCGCAAAACCTTTGAAATATTTCCCGAGATTCACATCTCGCGAATTACATTTGATTTTTGTTTAGGCATAGCTTAACCTTAGCTTGCCCCTTACGTTAATTTGCTGAATGAATCACTAGTGAGGCTCGTTTTTTTTATTTGATGATGAAAGAAGCGCGGGAAACACGTCTAAACGAATTTAGTTTTACTATTTACATACAAGCTATATAGAGCTAAATTATAGTTTTTAAAGACATAAACTATTGATTTGTCGGTCAATTATTTTTTTCGTAATAAATAATCGATAAAATGTTACTTTTGGAATCAAATGTCAAGATTTGTTATTTAGTTGGGACAATTTCAAGTAATCTCGAAGGAAACTTGACATTTAAAATAATAGTTTTGAATGGTATTATTGTTTAACAAAACAACAAATGAAAATAGTTTGTTTTTGCAGGCTAATCGGCAAAACTTCATAACCGAAACATGATATTGAATGTGTTTAAGGATTTGAAGAGTTCATAATTCATCGCATTACCTAACTATAAAAGGTTGCAAGCATCATTAAAATTGGTTCGGTAGTTTTGGAGTTTCCATCCAACATACTTAGTAAGAGCGTCGGCGGTATCTCGCGAAATCGCTTGTATTGCAATAAAATGTATTCAGATCCCATGACGCTATGTATGACATTATGCTTTAAATATTTTAGACTTGTTTCCAAGATATCTCTTATTTGGTGCCCATTTTATAGTTTAACAATTTTTTGTCGGATTTTACTTAACAATAATAGGTATGCAAACATCCCAGCAAGTTCTCTTTGGTAACCATTACGAAATATCCAAGACCGAAGACCGATTAGGCGAGAAAAACTACGGGTAAAATTGTGTATAAGCATAAAACATTGTGCGAGCGTGAGAATAAATAAATATTGTTCTACTGATAGGTAGAAACGAATGTGTGATTTTATCAAAATGTATAATTCAGGTTTTTTTTTTGTTAGTGTTAATTATAGCTATCGTTGAAGGATCTATAGTAAGCAATTCAATAAATTCTAGTAAGTATTAAATGTAACGAATTGAATACATTAAAATATTTGATTTAAACATTCTTATTTAAAAACTAAATTTAAGTCATTATTATATAGTACTGACGTTATAATATTGAAAAGGATATAAATATTAAGATAATACTTTGTAAGTTCGGATGTTAAGAGCGAAATAACCAATCTGATTTCGTTAATTAGAGTAGTCCTTTAGGACTGACTTAATAAAAATTGAGTTTCATAGAAATTTAATAAAAAATTACAACGCTTCGACGAACAAAATCTCAATTTAAAGCATTATTTAGTGAAAATAAACCTACAAAACGGCAAACACCATTACACATACTTACTCGGCCCATAGCGAATAGCAAACCGATCTATCGTCTTGAGCAAATTCGAGACGAGAGCGAGACTTTGTTGAAGCGCATCCACACTCACACATTGCATTGGGTTGTTGTGATTCCATAATTGAAAACAAACTGTTTTTGTTTTCAAATCTGAAATCGTCATCAGAAGCTTACAATAACAAGAGATAAGGGTCATTCTTCAGGACACGTTTTTTAGGCGGCATCGCAAAAAAAAAATAGAATTCGTTGAGTAAGATTGCAATATTTTTTTTCAGGCAATGTTTTCATCCTCCTTTAGCTGGGACATCACTGAGTTTTCATGTATTCAAGTATTTAATGCGATAAAAAAAATTACAAACCCCCATTCTTCCATTTGCGTGGTGTGTCCCTTACCCAGATTTGACAACTCAGATAATTTTATCTATTAAACTAATAGATTCTAAATTACAAAAAAAATAACGTTAAGTCCTACATAGTTGACACTGCGATAAAAAATATTGACATGATTATATAAGTTTAACTTTTTCAGAAAAAAAAAGATTTGTACTTGTCTTGGGGTTGCCTCTGATTTGCGTGGATCAGCGTTCAATCACTCGTACGTCCCTTGTTTCGAGACCCTGTCTTATGTCATCCTAATACAAGTTATATCTAGCCACACTCCGGCGGTCTAACTAAGTGTGATGTGTGATGAGCCATCAAGTTTCAGAAAAATAAAGGCAAAGACAACGTTGCGTGAGTTTGGTTTCTGAAATCTTTCATTTGCGTGGTTTGATTTCCAGCGATGTTCATGGACTTATTCATTTAATAAAATATTGTAGCAAACACACATACGGTAACATAACTTTTATTTAAGTAACAGTTTATTTAATCAAAAGGTTTGATTAAAAAAAAATCATAAAGGTTTTATTCTGATTTTGGTGGTTGTGATTTGCGTGGTTTACGTGGCAATTTGGACCACGCAAATCAAGTTTTTGGTCACGCAATTGATATTATTTAATTTTTTACTATAGTTTTACATACTTATCATTACTTAATAGTATAATAATAATAAAAATAATAATAAGGCGTAGGGATATGACGACCCCATCGCCCAGGGGAAATTCCAGTACTTTCGGTCTGGAACTTCCATTGCAATTAGTCACCGCAGGGACGGCTTGTGGCAAGTCGATGGTCAGTGGCGACACCACGGACCTTTTACCTCCACGGGGACACACGCAGTCATCACACATACACTCACATGCAGACATCACACACCCCCGCCTCTGAGCTTGCCTTTACCAGCCGGTCAGAGTGGAGTAGCAAGAGCGAAGCCTATGCTCCAGGTTGGAAGTGTAAAATGTCATAACGCCGGGTGCATCTTATGCTGCCCGTTGTCTCACCTCTCGACAACCTTAGCTGTCTACGCCCAGTGTTGCGACCCGTTGCCAATATATCGGTGACTTAGTGGAAGCCCACCCAGTAAACAGCGAGTCACCGGTATTTCACTCCATAGCACCAGTAAACCGGTCCATTAAACAGTTCACCCCCATAAACCATTTCTTGTCATCCAGTTTACAATAGTTCCTATCACCTTCTGGGTGCCGCCTCTGGGTGCATGACCTATTTGTGCATTTAGTGGCGGTGCCTGGTTTGTGATCCATATACAATATAGCAAAACTCTCGAAAGGGCCTCTACGAGTTGGATTCGTCCCCTCGCACGCCTCTCAAAGGACTAGGCTCCATCCCGTGATACCGAAGAGTATTGAGAAACATAATAATAATATTAATAAAACTTTAGTATTTAATTTTGTTACTTACAATACTGTATCGCCTACGACCAATTTAAAATATCTATGTGCAAACATTTCATATGGGTTGCCTGGAAGAAATCTCTTTTAGCGATAAGTCCGCCTATTGCATGCAAATTTAAATATGTGTACCATTAATTGTATAATGTTCTTTTGTATGCAATTAAGTGTTTTTTAACTTAAACTTTAACTTTATTCTTATTAAGTTATATTTTAGAATAAGAATGCCATTTTCAAGAGAGGAATAATTAGAAAAAAGAAATCCGCCGAGATAAATAGAAGAAAAACCGCTAAAGAGAGAGATTAAAGTAATATGATGAAAAACTTTCAACGGATGATGTTAATTTTAAATCTTTAAGGACATACCTTAAAAAATACTAATAAACTAACTGTTTTATGATGTAAATCAAATTTTTATATGTTTTTACTACAAAATTACTCAAGAAAAAAAAATGCTAGACTGAACTCATAAAAACTGGTGTCTTACCAACCTATTCACATCTAACCTACCTAAAAATTAACCATTTTAATCCTCAAAATGTCGTACGTACATACCCTGGGCCTACGCCCAGTTTGTATGCGTTTGAGGGTAGTTCGATATTCCATAATGTGAAGCAATAACTATTATAAAATCAATACAATTTTACTTCTGATTTACGTGGTATGTTTTGTGATTTGCGTGGCTTTAGATTTTTTAACTTTGATTATCTCAGTAAGTTCGCTTTTTGTTTTTAAAAAAGAATTAAAATCATACTTTCTGAAATCGCAACAGCAAAATGTGCCTTGTACTTGGGGGACTCCCTGGTAGGTTGAATGTAATTTGATTTATTGATTTATCTAAATTTTAATTTTATTTCTAGTTTTTTATTTGGATAGGATATCCATGTACTTGGAGCGATAAGTCCATTTATTTATTTCTAAAAGTATTATAATTTATTCTTTTATTTATTTTCTTTTTTAAGCAATTATTTGTTATTATTATTATGTTAGAACCCGAATAATCTGGATATGGGAAATATTCTTACGTTTACATATATATTTTTATACGCAAGATTTATTTATTTATTTATAACTAGCTATAATTTATATTTTTTTTACCCTCTCTCGGAAAGGTACCGGCAGAATACCAGCGTCATAGGTTTCTGTGACAATATGCTGAGTCGGAGCCTATTTCGGATGTGATATGCGCCACTGTGCCTTACACTGTGTGTAAATTTGTTGAATTTTGTATTGCAAGATGTACAATCGTGTTTTTTTTGTAATCATACTGTGTTTTTGTTAATTAATCTTAAAAATGTGTTGTGTATTACTTCTGAAATAAATTTATTATCTATCTATCTATCTATCTATCTATCTATCTAAGTTTTTTAGTTATTGTGATGCCTCATCCACTAAAAACATTAGTTTTACTTATATATTTGGACTTTGATGTCAAAACAATAAAAAAATTATATCTCAAAATTGCCACGCAAATCACAAAATAATGCGTTGCTCGAAGAAGCACCCATAAAATGAAATGTTGAGATCAATTAGATAGAACTACATTTGTGATATATTTACGGAATAAACCGTGCTGCAAGACTATAAATTAGATCTTCAGCCATGAGGATCGACAAGAAAGAAGTGATTATAATAACTCTATGGCTTAGTGATTCGGAATAAAGACTCTACCTACCTTGTCGAAGTTTTCTTTCAAAATTTTATGTTTGCGTGATATTTACTGTACCCATAGTCTGCATGGGGCAAAGCGGTAAAAAATCCGCGGATTGTTTCATGTGCAAGTGTGCGTGCAGTATGGGAAGCTGTGAAGAAATCGACCCGCTTCTCTGGTCTCACAACGGTGCATCCGACTGCTTTGATTAAATTGTCAATTGCAATGTTGCGGTGGAAAAATTTACTAGGTTAGACATTGTCGCGTTGATTAATGATGATGGGTTTATTGGGTTTCCATAGAGTGCGCTTATTATACGCATTTTTCGCACTACAAGCTATAATGATGTCCGTTCTGGTGCTAGGGTTTTAGACATGTTAGAGAGACACAATAACCTATGCCTTTGATAACCTTTCTGTTAACCAAGCCAAGGTTCATCATATTAAAAATGTGAACGTGAACGTGAAAACGTTTTATATTGAAAACGTGATCAAGCAGGTGACAGTTTTAAACCTTCTTACGTTCCGATGACCACCACCGGGGAATAGTGGGCAGTGTGTTTTGGGTCCCAGATACAGATTCGACCTAAAGGTGCTCTGAGTGCGATGTGATATTTAAGTTTTTATTTTACTTAGAAAGTGCATTTGGAAGCAAGTTTTATTTATGAAAGTCGTTTTTTCACTAAATGTGAATTTCCTTAATCGTTTCTATGTGGATGCATTGTACATCTGAGAATAGTAATTATCATATTTGATGACCACTGGTGTTGCGGCCGTGACATAGAGACAGCGGAGATAGCCTTTGAAGTTTAAAAAATCTTTCTTTGACCCTAATTGCTGGTCATCAGTGCAAAATTCGTAGATGGATAGGTTTTTTAATAATTTAACCAACAATCTGAAAGAAATTGAGCTTAGAAGCTTTATATTATTATTACTGATGTTGATGCTTTCCTTTTAAACCAAATCTACAGCCAAATGTCATCTTTCTATCTTCAGTGGTTTCCGCTGGGCGATGATGAGTGAGTGAGTAGATACCTAAGTTGTATTTGGATTGTATATATAAAAATATGGTGTGTTTGTAAAGGCAACCCGATAGTTAATGAATCACTGTTCCTTGCTAAATAAACCTAATAACAAAACCTGCTTCAGCGATATTGTTAGGGTATCAAATTTTCTGGTTTGCGGTCCGAATTGGGGTTGCAATACGACCGTTAAATCTATATTAGTTAATACAGGAACTTGATACATACAACTGATTTAGCAAATCATTATTAAAATTAAAAGTGTATTGTACGAATTTAACTATTAAATTTTAATAGTTATAATACAATTTGATAATAAAGTTTTATATTTGAAGTAGATAGAAATTTGGATACCACAAAAACGTTATAAATTTTGTGAATCAGGAACTGCCAAATAGATACATTAAAGTAGGTAACATCATGGGTTCTTTAATAACAACCAAGCTACATGCTTACACGCAAAGCGACATACTCGACTTAACTTCACACATGTCGACTACAGGTGTAATCTAATGATATATAGCAAGAAGCCCTTATGTAAAAGATGATTTCATTTCCCTGTTGCATCATCATGCTATGTAGATATAGGTATTTTGTTGAATCGTTTCTTAAAAAAAAAGTGTAGTGTCATTGTAAAGTTAAATAAAAGTTGTCCATTAAAGTATACATAACTATTTAACTATTTAAAGAAGCGCCTTAGTTTTTCTTTAATCAATTTAGAGAAATATAAAACAACCACGTCATAAAAAAAAAAAAAAAAACACAGCAAAAACGATTAAAAAACCTATTTTTATATCGAAAACGCGAGTAATGTAAGTAGAGTTTTCATTCTCAGACTCTCAGGCCCACTCGACTGGGTCACTCGCCTCTAACCCACACACACATAACACACATACATGTGTTGTTTCAAAGTACCTATACATAATACCATTATCTGTGGATACGACTGGGTCTACCGTATTGTATTGAAATTAGTTGTCGCTTTCGCACGAGGCCGAAATCTAAGTGCAAAAAATTTAACAAAAATAAATATTATCATCGTAACCTTTGTCGTCATACATTATACAACTGATTGAGCAAATCACTATTGAAATTGAAAGTGTATTGTGCGAATTTAACTTGGGTACAAACTATTGGATAGGTATCTAGATTAGAAATAAAGTGTTATCTTATAACACATTGCATAGCACTATTTAGACTCTACAACTAAGAAACTAAAATTTAAATTTCGTCGAAACCGGAAGTTCTATTTTAACTAACTAGTATTTCAAAAACTTAACTAAACGTCCAACCCACGCAAGACAACGACAAATTAAATACTCTTTTGTAAATGGCCACTGACACTGGCCAGTTAAAACTTGGGCTTTCATTCTATTGTTTCCTAAAGCGCGGGAAGTGCACAAAAATAGTTTCATCTAAGTTTGATAACAATCTTAATACTGTGAACTAAAAACAGAAAGTAGATAAATGAGAAGCTACGTTATTAATTGCTGTTTCTTTCCTCGTTTATGCATAAATGTTCTATGTTGTATTATTTGCTTGATATTCAGCATTTTATATAGAGGCACTAATAAATCTACGAAAAATTAACTGTATTTGTATAATTTCGTATCATTTATTTTTTATTTTTTACAATAATAATATGATTTTAATCTCAAAAGTAACTTAACTTAAAGTTAAGCGCGAGAAACCAGACTGACCATTATTGAACTGAATTTTCAACTATTTTCTTCAACGATATTTATTATAATTAGTTAAATAAGTCAATAAAGTACCTATAAAATCACATATTTTCAGATCGCAATGCGGTGATCCAGAATGCGCGACCGCGCGGTAGCGGTGCTGTGCGCGCTCGTGCTGCTCTCCAGCTGCGCGCGCGCACCCGCCTACACCGTCGACTGCAACCACGACTACGCTGACTGCGACAACCAACTCAGTAAGTTTACTTGTTGTCTTTTACTTTAAAACTGTCCTACTTTATACGTGTTTAACTTCCAAATACTAATTTTTATTTCGTTCTTCTTCTTTATAACATAACATAATCTCGAGCCTTTATTTTCCGAAGGGTTAGGCAGAGGCACCAGCTTTTCAGAGCCGGATGCACGTTCAGCAGAGTTTATGTTTTTATACCGTCTTGGCAAGGGGCCAGATTGTCGCTACGCGGGTATAACGACCACTACTGCAGCCGGACCCACGGCTTTTTCTTTTTCTTCTTGCGTGTAAAACCCGCTTATACTTGAAATACTGTATACCTAGTCTTAGTTATAAGGTAACCCGGTACGCGTCCATACAGAAAGACAAAACGATTTTCACTACCTAAATGTTAGCAAATCACGAGTTTAACAACATAGACCTCACCATCATCTCAGCCGAAAGTCGTCTACTGCTTATGGCCTATATACTCCTGCTCAGATACCATAACGCAGTCGTTACAGTCGCAGTCATATACATATCAGTATATGTACGACCTTACAAAATGCATAGAATACAAAAACACTCATTAATACATAGTATAAAACAAAGTCGCTTCCCGCGTCTGTCCCTATGTATGCTTAAATTTTTAAAACTAAGCAACGGATTTTGACGCGGTTTTTTTAATAGATATAGTGATTCAAGAGGAAGGTTTATAAGTATAATGCATGCACAAGATATAAATAGGTTAGGCGGTACGAAGTTCGCTGGGTCGACTAGTTAATCAATATATATAAAACTCTTCCGTTACTGACTGACTGACTGACTGACAGACAACGCAGAGCCGAAACTACGGGGCGTAGCGGGCTGAAATTTTGCATGTCCCTGTTCCTTAGGGAGTGTAGGTGAGCACTAAGAAAGGATTTCCCGAAATTCCCATGGGAACGGGAATAAAATGGGTTTTGTGTTTATGAGAAATCTGCGCGAGTGAAACCGCGAGGCAGCCTCTAGTCAAAAATATAATTCAAAATAACCATAGGTACTAGGTACTAATTGAAAAAAAAATATATTATTCTTATCACGGAAATATTTCTAGCGTTCATTCAACTCATTTGAAATTCTTATTACTGCGGTTGAACAGAACAGTCAACGGTATCGCCAAACGCAAGTACAGTGGTTTGAAAAAATTCTATGCGGACGACACAAGCGTGAACTCGCAGCTTCGTCTGCGCTGTGTCATTAAATTTCTGACTTGATTTATTTTTGTCATTACGTTTAATATTTGGAGTTTGCATTTCTTAGACAAGCATCAGCATCAATCTAAAGGACAGATTGACGATCTGACGAAAATGTATGTATTTGTATCAATCTAGCTAGACGATGGACTGAGCTTACGCGAGACAGATTTAAGAACTCTCAACATGCACTCCTACATCACATCTTAAGGAAGTCGCTTTCTCATCAAGTGGCTTGGGCTGTAGGTATTACGTACAGTGGCGGACTAGGAGGCCGTAACAGATTTGTCTATGGTTTCGTCAGCCCTAGACTGTATTACCAAAGAACAAGAGCTATTTTGCATTACAGAAAAACCGGAAGTGTTACGCAAACCGTGTCCGCCACTGTACGATGTCTGTCAGTCTGAAATTGTATGTAGAGTTTTCTATACAAGCATTTTTAAATCTCTGTATACCCTCCTGTAAATCCTTCTTGTGTGTGATTCATCACAGCACCTGTCATTGTAAAACATGTTTAACTGTCTTATAACTTTTTTTTATCTACGATACGAGTAAAAAAAACTTAAGATAGATCGTCTGACAGTTTTTTTTTTAATAATAAATATAATACGACAGTGGCGCTTGTAACCTGTCTTGCTAATTCGATACGATTTTAGCAGCGTACTTACTTACGGTACTTAAGCTATCCATCGTTGCGCAAGTAATGTAATATATTTGTGTATTTATAACAAAAAACAAAAAATTATAAGAAACACCACTTAATATTTCAATACATTGAAAATCAGTCGGTAACTGAGGCGCTACAATGAGCAATGAGCACCTCCAATTTTTAACATTTTTTTTATTGTTTTCACTACACAGTTCTTGTCCACAACTGTTATTGGTAATCGAATCCAGTCTTATAGTTATTTAGCCTAGCCATACCAAACATTTATCTCGACAAAAAATATGAAATAACCATCGTCAGAATAGGTATTACGTCGTGACCGGCCGGCAGACACCTTTTTAGGAAGAGGGTCCAAAGCACGCATTCCAGAGGTTTTTTAATCTATTTTTATGCTTCGAAAAACAGAGATTCTCTAATCTCGAGCTAGCCTATTCAGATACATCATTGTAAAATATTATGATTGCCTATTGTTTCATTTTTTTAATTTATGTGTAGCTACAGGCCTATATATATATTATTTTTTTAATTTATAAAGTAACCTTTTAAGATGAAGTAATACGCTTCGCTAGCTAGCGCTCGCAACTACTGAATTTTACATGTCATACAATAAATTGACAAAAGCAGCTTGTTTGGTGTAAAATTTACATTTCAAGGTTGTGTGATGTGTCCGCGGAAATGTCGTGTTAAGTAAAGTGATACTTGTTCTTCAAATTACACCCACTCTTTCGAGGGTAATGCAAACGTTTGCCTTTATTTAAGTAGGTACTTAAACTTGATTTTATTTTACTTAGTAACGTAAACTGAAATAGGTTGATTCGGACACTTTATTATCAATAAATAAAAGCTGCTTTAAAGTCGTCACACCTAACTACTTTCTATTAAATTCGGAGGTTTAGAAAAAAAACATACCTAGACGCTATTCCATAATTCAGCTATAAAACGGTTTGAACTGAAAAAATATAAAAGCATTATACATGTCTGTTAAACTGGAATATCTAATAATGAATTCAATTGATCAACTATAGTAGTCGATTGAGAAAAACCTGGGAACCTTTGATGTAGTATAATAGGCAGCTACCACAGAATGCAGTACCTACTTATGTAGATACTAACTTTATATGCTAAACTAGGAATAGGTTTACTAGGACCTAACTTATATCCATTATGGATTGACGCAGGGTCCTGTTGCATAATGTGAAGCCTAGTCGGGTTCTCTCGCAAGTTGTTTCATAAGTTAGTGAAGTCAGCGACCGCGCGCCACGGCCTGCCGTCACGACGACGCGGTGACGAGCCGTTGTAGTCGTGACCCTCTGTTCATAGAACTTTTTTGTTATGTTCTCACAGGCATTTATTTTAATAAGTTTTAAGAAGCCTTGTTTTTTTATTAATAGCACCTATTACTTATACTATTATCTTTCTTTCTGGAATAATAATTTTGATAATCCAATATTTTTTTGCCTTTTTTGCTGAATAAATTGGAACTTGCCGGCTGTGCTGATTTACAATTGGCTCTTTATCGTCTTTGATGGTGTTATCTTTGGCGTCATCGTTCGGTATATTAAGCAATACATTAGGATTAAATAGTCCCTATGTAGCTTATGGGTATGGATAATAAGCCTAAAAGTGCTGTGACTTAAATTTCCAGTTTGATACGACACGCCCTGTATTTTTTCACTTAAAACTAAGTATTAAAACGTGGACGACTATGTTGTCGTAACTTCAAAATGGGAACGCGCCCTTAGTTTGTTACCGAAGTGCGCGTAACAATATCGCGGCTTAGTTTCGTAAGAAATACTCAGCTATAGTTCATTCGTTTCTCACAAAATAAAATCCGTAAAGTCATGCACATTGTTCTGCAGCAGTGGGTCAGTAGTTTTTGTTTTCATTTGACGTCCTGAGATTTTTGAAAAGTTTGTTAACAAATTATTTATTGTAAAATTTTGCCTACCTTTGTAGTTTCTGAAATTGATTGATAAACATCTTTTTCAGTGGAATTTTCTCAAGAAATTCTGTCTAGTGCTTTTTTTCAGCAAATAATTAAAAAAAATGGTAATGATAACTTCACTTACATGTAAGTGAAGTTATCATTACCATTTTCGGTAAATAACAAGACCACCATACCATCCGGTATAATAACAAGAAAATTAAATTAAAGTAACCAGCACTGAATACTGTTCAATTAAAAACAAAACTAAATTGGCTGTAACAGAGGTGTTACAAATCTTCTCACGCTGTCTATTAAACTTGGAACACAGCGCAATCAATCCTAATCACAGACATGTTTTTGCACTCAGCAATAAAGTTGATATTGTATTATTTATAGCTATACCTAGGTGAAAGTGCGAGTGCTGTCCCCACAAAGCCACACGTGCTGAAGACATTGGCATTGTGTACGGATAATCGTGGATTAACCTTGCTTTTTGAAAGTCCCGTCACGATGCCGTCAACCTTAGCGACAGCGAGTTTAAACTCTATCTGGATTTTTCTAGGTGCATCGGCTAATAAACATAAAATTTTAAAGCTCTAGGTACAACCTGTTATTGTCAAGGCTGCTTTAAAACAACATTATTGGCTGGCATGCAATATTGGCAAAGAAAATATATTAATATTGGCGAAATACCCGGACCCGTTAAAGTCATATAGCAATGTTCGTCCCCGTTCGGACTTAAACCCGGTCAGCCGACGTCACAGTCGAAATCATTTACCAAGTTACAAACACTGCGCCGCCACAGAGACAGTCAGTCAGTCAATATTTGGGAGTGACAAAGTGGCCAGGAATTCACACTTTTGGTGCTATACATTTTTAAGCAAAACCACAGAATACCCAACTAAACAAGAGAATCGATATTTTAACCGCTCGGGCTTTTTTCCACAAGAAAGCGATATAAGAAAAAAGAAAAGTTGGTTTTAGTGATTCCAAATGTAGAGTAAAAGAAAAAAGTATGTAGGTTCTTTAGGTAGGAAAAGAAAGGAATAACATATTAGGCACGGTTTACGCATCTTTCGAAATCCGCTGTTAAAACAAATGAAACAAAAGAAAATTATCTCCACTTGTCGCGCACTCAGTTTGCGGCTTTTTGTTATTGTATTGAAACGTTTACATACCTACATATACCTGGTAGAGATGAATACTGCATCTTAACTTCTAAGGAATTGAGGTCAGTAAAGGGCTGTGTGGTATACACTATACAGTGTTACTTTGCTATTTACGTGACCGTGCAAAGACCTTATTGATTAAGTGTAGAACTGACTAAACTAGTCACATGCGACTAGGGTCGACTGGTTCGGCTCAAGTACATCACAACATGGTCGAATGGGAACACGATTTCGTGGCTTAGCATAGCTAGCTTTTATAATAGTGCGTACATTTAGATAGAATATCCACCTACGTAGTTTCATTTTGAATCTAGGCAATAAACGTTTTGTTAGTTAGGTGCAATTGATTAATTCAAGTTAATATAGGTAACAGGTAGGTAGTAGGTAACTCTTTATAATGCTTTGCTTTAGGTGTCTCACAAGCCTGAGAAATCATTTATTACGATTTGCAGATTTTTTACTCACCGAATTTGACGCTGTGAATCTTTGTGCCACATCATATTTGTAATTGCCTTAACGGTTTTATAAATTTACTTAACCACAATACAGAACAAACATTTCCATTACAGGTAAATTAGCAACCGAAGATGAGGAAACGACAACCGCAGTGGCCGAGTTCTCAACGGCCAAATCTGCAAACATATTCCTACCAACCATACTACCAAAGATTAGCTCAAGTGAAGAGAATGAAACTAGCACGGAAAAACCTAGAGCTAGACTTCTATCGCTCAGCATGGATGAGCTCCAGTCGTTCGCTAATAAGTTACACAATAATACACAGGTTAAAGAGGCGAAGAAATTGTCAGACCTCAGTGACGTAAATCTAGACAATGATGAGGATGAAATGACGATGGAACCTATGAAACCACACGAGATGCTTCCAAACAAGTTTTTCACAAACCTTCAGGCTCCCTTCCATCCACTTTTAGATCGAGGCTCTGAAGAAAGCGGAGGGATGTGCAAAGAAAACAATGTTATTTACAAGGTAACTTTATATTTTAAATTATACAAATGGTGCCGAGACATTATAACTTAAATTAATCTTTGATCTTAAAATTGAGATAAAATAAATTTTATTTTTTTAAGAGAGAAATACAACTGCTTTCTATCGATTGATTTGCAGATTACAGACCCAAAATATTGTAAACAATTAACTCATTCATGTTCCAGCCACGTACAACTTTAAAACCCTAATTAATTTTTTCAGATGGGTGACAGAATAGAGCGTGGTTGTGACGAGACCTGCGAATGTACCTCTGAAGGCACCTTCGAATGTGCCCCACGATGCAAGCACCCTTACATAAGAAGAGGAAGAAGGCTGAATGACCCACTATGCTTCGAGTCACCAGTTGACGAGTGCTGCTCTATCATTGCGTGTGCCACTGGGAATGGAGGTAAAATTATTAGGAGTAGAAAGACATGAATTCATATTGAATTAAAGCCGTGATTATTTAAATATGATGTCCTATGTAGCTTTATGTCTTCTGTCCGTCCTTCTGGCTCAGGAATTAAACTAAGGGAGCAGCATACAACGGAGCCATCTCATGACATCCAATAGATATTTGAGTGTATGAAGCTTAGGCAATATTTAGCATAGCACTCGTCCAATCTTTTAGTCCTTTTTGTCCGGTGAACCCTGCGATGGCAAGTACGATGAAGAGGACTGAAATCTTGGTTTTAAACTTTTAACACCTATTTGTGTCTCATAGTTTATGGCTATAGGTATAACTGGTATAAGTAACCAGAAGATAATCAAAGTCTTTTATTCCAGACACGAAACCAACCAGTAGAATAGAGGTATGCAGACACAAGAACGAAACTTACGCAGTTGGCGCCAAGTGGAACGTCGGGTGCGAACAGACTTGCTCGTGCGAACGGAACAGCGTAGTCGACTGCAAGCCTAGGTAAGACAACTAAATACATTATTAAATTAAATTGTTGATACTTACTTGAATTGTAGATCTCTTAATGGTAGGTAACGGTAGCAATTTGCAGTTTTGATTCGCGTCCGGAGCGAAAAGTATTGATACTCAATACCTCATATTTAGTTAGGTTTCTATAACAATGGTGTTATTTAATATTGTAAATATGTCTTATTATGTTTGGTTCTGGAACTGTTACGTACCATTGACTTCAGTTTTTGATTTTCTTACTAGCAAGATCTGCACTCATAAAAAATCTCATAACAAAAAGTTTTTACAACACCTACAGCGATAAATTGAGTCGGTTTCGTGATCGCTAAAACGTGATACTGCAATACGGGTCAGGAAGTAGTACTATCGGAAAAATATGACATTACCTTCGCTGGTAATAAAATTTATGTTTCATATCTAAATCTTCTTGAAAGCTTTAACTTCCTAGTTAGGAACATGTTTTAAATAAAATGGATTGCTTTGCTTGTTTGAAGAAATTAGTTTTCTTGACGTTTAAAGGGGAACAAAATGGTTTCAGATGTCCCCCACTAGCACAGTCGGATAAATGCATCAACGTACAAGACCCGCACGACGCCTGCTGCGAGGTGCAGGTCTGCGACGTCTCTGAGGACGTGCACGAGGAGGCTGAGAATGTCACTGGCAAAGCTACTGCGCCTGCGGCTGTTACTACTGAAATGGTAAGAATTATCGTTTTAATCATCTCATCCGAAAATCGTCCGCTGGTAAACACAGGCCTCTCCAACACATCTCCAAACCGACTATTGTTTTAGCTATTGAAAATTAATAAATAGCTATTGCAAATTAATAAATAAATAAATAACTACATATTTCTAATATTTACTAGAGGCTGCCCCGCGGTTTTTCCTGCGCAGATTTCTCATAAACACAAAATTCTCGTTTTTTCCCGTTCCCGTGGGAATTTCGGGAAATCCCTTCTTAGTGCTCACCTACACTCCCTAAGGAACCTACATGCAAAATTTCAGCCCGCTACGTCCAGTAGTTTCGGCTCTGCGTTGTCTGTCAGTCAGTCAGTCAGTAACGGAAGAGTTTTATATATATTGATGAATAATCTATGGCGGCAAGTTACACCATCATAGGTCGTTAAATTTACGGTAATGTAAAATATCTTGCAGCAGCTTTACACTACTTTTAGCTTAGTTTTTACTGTTACAATTCAAATGGGACGGTACTTTACACATATTAAGATAAATAAAATTTAAATAAATGCGCGATCAATAATTAATCAAGATGATGACGTCATCTACAATTTACATAAATTTAAAAGATGTAAGTACATTATATTACATTAGACATGTTTTATATCCGTTACAGATGATTGAACAAGAGACAGCAACAAACAAAGAGATCCACCACCAAATGAGGCCACTGGTCCTCGCAGAACCAATAGGCTCAGTGAGAGTACTGCAAAACAATAGTGTACAAGTAACTTTAATGCACATGAACACGACTGAGGACCCCATACATTTACTTCTTAGCAATGATGGTGGGAAGACTTTCAAAGAGATAGAACTAAAGTATAGTAACATGATTCTTAATCTGGATGGTGGTAAGGATTATATATTGAAGACCAAAGAAACTGATACTAAATTTAACTTTACAATAACGGCATCAGATGCTGTCGTTAATGAAGTACCAAATGAAGAACTGAACGTGACGAAGGTCGGATGCTATCAGGATGGACAGTTCTATGCTGTTGGTAAGAAATAAAATATATCTTATTAAACTGACCTTTTAAAGGTGTCCAAATCTCTAAAAATAAAAATTGTTTTCGTCTGTATCTGCATATACAAAATTTGATTACAAATACCCAAGACATTTTACAACTTGGGCTAGCAACTGCGTTAGACACAAATCTGCTGTTCTTAGCTCTGAAGTTTTCATATTTAAAGAGAATATAACCTTAAAATAATCCTGACTCATTTTCCAGGCGAAGAATTCCACATTGGCTGTACAGAGCTCTGTGAATGTACCGGACATGAGACGAGGGAATGCGCAGCCCTGGAGTGTCCTAACCACGTTGGCCTCGAGCTGGTCTCACGCGGCTGCGTCCGATGGGCCACCAACCCTCCGCCGAAGCCTCCAGACTGCTGTCCAAGAACTGCTAGGTGTCTCAGTGACGGGACATGCCACTATCGAGGAGTTGCGTAAGTAGAGTAATCCAGATACAAAATGATTTCAGTAATAGGTACTAGTTTGGTGAAGATCTTGATCGAATTCATTATTTTTTTACAACCATAACTAACATTGATCATCATACTGTTCATGCGAACGTGATGAATAATCTTATGTATTCTTATAAGTCATTAAAAATCTATGTTTTTATAAAATATTGCTGTTTTCTTACAACATGTAATGCTTTTATAACATCTGGCCGTCTAAATGTGGCAATATTCTTATGCGATCTCATTTGATTGATAACAAGACATACCTCCCAAGTATAGTGCATTATGGTCGTATAAAATTCCAATTCATTGTAGTGTGCCAAACTGGAGTGAAGTGCCAATATCTCTAACGGGCTGCGAAGAGCGCTGTTTCTGTGAGAACGGCGAGCTGGACTGCCAGGAGGTGTGCTCGCCCCTCCCGCCCGTGCCGCCGCAGTCCCTCCGCTGCCCTCCCATGCACCGCGCCGCCCCCGTCAACATATCAGACGAGGACTGCTGCAAGCAGTGGGGGTGTCTGCCTAATCGTAAGTCTAAGTTGATTATACTTAATTGAGCAAAATAATTGACTTTACTTAAAATTTAAAGTACTACTTATACGTACTTATTTTAAGTATTTGTATTTCCGTTTCATGATTTATTAAATTTTCTGTTGGTGATGGATAAGCATGCTTTATTTTATCAGAGACTGTCTAATGATAAAAACTTAAACAATTGTCTTACTACACTGAATTTGTTCAGTATAAAAACATCCATTTACTTATGTAAGTATTATGCAACTAAACATGCATACCTGTTCTTTGTAAGGAGGTAGTGCACTTATTTGATAGACAGTCTCTGATGTCATCCACATTTGAAATATACCTTTTAACAACTTTTTATGACATTTAAATATCTATGTATACCATAAGCTCCATCATACTCATTCATTACATCATTGCTTTCAGTCGACAAGACATTTGACATAGGAAGGACCAACATTGACCACGCCTTAAATTTCGTCACACCTTTACCGTCATCCTATCCTAGCACAATTCCGTTGCAATCGATTTTTCGGACCACATCTGAACGACCAAAATTTCTCAGAAATAAAAATATTAATCCATTCAGAGCATTGACTTTACCAAAACTTATAAATAATTTGAGATCCGGAATTAAAATTAATCCCCAAAACCACAAGTTTTCTGGCTCATCTGAAGAATTAGAAACTAGAAAACCTACAGCATTAACCAAAAATAGTCAAACTAATTCTTACAAAGAGCCACAACCGCAAATGAAGGCGAAAGACGATTGGGACGATTGGCCATCTTTTACAGTAAATTCCTTTAGGAAGTTAACAACAATAAAAACCTTACCAAGAAACCAAACTTCTTCTATTTCGTACAGCAAAATGTCTGACATGAAAAACCACAAACCAAAAACTCCAATAAGTCTCCATGATGCTTATTTCAACGAAATCCAGAATCCTGCTAAAAGCAGATATTTAAATTCAACTAGTACAAAAATGTTCAGCCCTTCAATTGTACCATTAATAACAACAAGTCCAACAAGAAACGCAACTATCATATCGCCTATTTCTATAAAATCTAACACTCTAAAATACCAAATACCATATAATGTTTTTCTATCATCGCAAAACCATGACTTTACTACCAGAAAATACATGCTTAGAAACAAGGACTCTCAAAGTCAAGTTATTGCCAAAGACCGCGATAGGAGGCCTGAAGAATCTATTACCCGTCACGTTTTGACAAAAGATCCAAGCGCATACGAGACGGTATTACTGAGAACCCCAGCAAAAACCCTGGACTCCCGACTGAACAAGTTTTACTCGACTGGTGACTTTGATGACGCGATCAGTCAAATGGAAGTCCAAGAAGAAAATTCTAATAGAAATCCGCAACGATCGGCAAATGAGGCTTCGGCAGGTCAGTTTAGACCTCGCCTCTGTGTTAAATATGTTGTCTTTAATCTTTCTTCTTTTTGCTGAAGTAGTTAGAAAATACTATTTCCGTAGACTAGAATTGTCTGACGCATTTGCAAATAAAATTCACCAAGTAATTTGTTTTGACTTCACGTGACCTTTTAGCTTTTAACAGGTATACATTACATCAGTTTAATTCTTGTGTATTACTAACTTAGTGTCGATTAACATTTTTTATTAATAGGTACTTTCATTTTCAATTTCATTACTGATTGACTAACTTTAAAATACGTAGTTCTATATATTAATTCATGTTATATAACCTTTTATTGTACAGATTAACTAAACATTTTGTTACCTATTAATATAGATCTAATGTAAACTGATTATATCCACAGCAGGAGCAACAATGGCACCAGTCACACCAAAAACCCTGCCACCTCCACCAGCCTTCCTACCGACAGTTCCTTCAGAAATTCAATTTCCCCACGACGACATCCCTGACTATGACCAAAACAACATCCACAGACCTCCAAACCCAGGCTTGCCGCCAGGGTTGCCACCCATCCCTGGTCTTACTCAGAACAACTACGGTGAAGAGAACAAGAAGCTGTCTGTGATATCCCTCCAGGCTGATTCTCCGACAAGTATCAAAATGCTGTTCGGTCTGCCACCTGTGCTTGTTGGATTGAGAGGCAGTGTTGACTTGAGATATACAGATAAAGAGTAAGTTAAAAATTTTGGCTTTCGTAACTAACATCCATTTCTAATGATCTGGTCAAGTTCATCAGAGGAATAGAGGACTTGAATTTTTTTCTGCATCGGTTTCTGCCTTGGGCTGCATTATACAGGTCGCTTCAATCAGCTAATACCAGATGCACAGAGATGTACAAGATACCTTGAATAAAGTATCTGAATACAAGATACAAATACCTTTTTAAATAAGTATTTCAGATACCAGATGCAAATACCTTTCTAAAATAGTATCCGAAATACAAGATACAAAATACGTATCTTGAAGATACTTTTTTTATAGATAAAATACTTTTTACATAACTTTTTTTATGAGTTTTTTTTAAGAGTAAATCGCGTTCATTTCGTATATTGGACAAACAACATTATACAATGTGTCTGGGAAAGTTATAACATAATTTTAAGGGTGTATTTATTCTATGATCAATTTTATCGACGAAAACACCCCAAATGTGGGGTCGCAGCCTCACCCCCCCCTCCGTATGGTGTTTTTTTTTTGCAAAAGTCGTCCTCTCTTACTTTTAAATTCACAGTTAAATATCTAAGGATCACAGAAGCTTCATTAAGTACTCTATCGAAGGCTAAGTAGTTAGGCTACCTAAGTTACTACCAAAATAACCAAGTATTGATGTGGGTGAAACAAAAAAAAATTCTTGCATTTTGTACGGTTTATCAAAGTTACCACAAAAAAATGCAGATACATTTTTTATTTTTTGTGTTAGAGTTAGAGTGGCGCCACTGTTCGCATAAAAGGACTCTTAATTTAGGTCTTGATCGAAGGCTAAGTAGGTAGGCTACCTAAATAACTAACAAATTAATTAAATATTGACTTTTTTTTAATAAAAATGGGTTAAACTGAAATCTTAAATTAAAAGGTGAAAGCGAAGGGTCTTTTTGGTAGTTGATAATTTCTGAAGTAATAGAAATAGACGTAAAGAAATAAATCTAGTACCATTTTGGAGAACAACTCAAAAGCTAACAATAAAACACAAAAAATAAAAAAAGCATCTGCATATTTTGTGGTAATTTTTAAAAACCGTAAAAAAAGCACATTTTTTTTTTGTTTCAGCCACTTTTAAAAAAATGTAAAGGCAATACTTGGTTATTTTGTTAGTAACTTAGGTAGCCTAACTACTTAGCCTTCGATCATGACCTTAATGAAGCTTCCGTGAGCCACTGAACTTTAACTATGAATTTTAAAGTAGGCGGGGTTGACTTTTGCCAAAAAACTTAATAACATCATACTGAGGGGGGGGGGGGGTTGAGGCTGCGACCCCTCATATGGGGTGTTTTTGTAAATGAAATTGATCATAGAATACACCCTTAAAATTATGTTATAACTTCCCCGGACACCCTGTGTAAAACAAGCTAGCACGCCGAACTTTGTACCGCCCTACATTGTTAGTTTACACAATGTTTGTGTTCGTTTGCATCGAATAGGCTCATAACTACCGGACCGCGTTATTTTTTCATCTTATGAATCATACATTATCCCTGATGAACATAATAATAGTATATAGAATATTCGCAAAAATTCAAAATAGCACAAGCAATAGTATCAAATATTACATAAAGAAATAAATAAATATTAACATTTACATAATTAAAGCCTATAGCTATTTTTAATTCTTGGGAATATTTTTTATCTATAGTCTATTGAATAGACTCTATTCTATAGGCTTTGTTAATTAATCTATCTCCTTCTACTATATAATTATCTATTAAAAAATATCGTTCGTTAGTCTCGCTAAAACTCGAGAACGGCCGGGACGATTTAGTTGATTTTGGTTTTGAAATGTTCGTTCTAGTCCAGTCCAGTAAAACGACATTTAATTTTTTCCATATAAAATTGTGTGTGAGGCACGATACGAAGTTCGCCGGGAAAGCTAGTCAGGAATAATTCAGGATTCTAATGTTTTTTTTAAAATATCGGTCTAGTTAGTTATGGACAGAGTTTATTCGATACAAAGAAACAATTTTTTTTCCTCTGAACAAGAAAAAATTAAAACGCCATGCACAAACACACCCTCATAATCCAATCTAAAAGTATTTTGCAAACAAAGTATCTTCAAGATACTAAGATACCTAACAAAAGTATTTAAATATCAGATACAAAATGCATTTTAAAAAAAGTATCTAGATACAAGATTGAAGATACGTATTTTGTATCTTGTATCTGTATTTAAGATACTTTTATCTTAGATAAGTCACATCTCTGCAGATGCAATAGATTTAAATTTACTAGATTGAACGTATCTAAGTACCTTCCAATGTTTTCAGTATCCAACTCAGAGAAAGACAGGTAGAAAAGTATTTTCAAATTCGTATATGATTTGTATACGGTTTCACATGATTAGTATTATAAGAATCCTTTCATTCCTAGTTCTTATCTTAAGCGCCCCTCGTCCCTTTCCCCATTTCTGGGGCGTCCACGTCCTTCGTATCTTTTGGCCACACATACTGCAATTAATAAGGCCCAACGTTTAATTTTGCAGCGATAAAGACATAACCCACTGGTACTCTCAAGTGTTCGCGCCAGCAGACGAGGTCCTCACGACTTCTCGTCTCGAGTTCAGGCTGACCGGGCTCAAACCTTCCACTATATACAAAGTACGAGGGAAGCTGTACCTTCACAACCTGCCCGTAGAGCCGGAGAGTGAAGTATACAGTGTTAAAACTCAGGATCTGCCTGTGGTAAGTCCTAAGACTAATGAGAAAGTTTTTTGAGGATTTTTGGTGGTTTGTTTTATATTCACGCAAAACTTATTTGGCGGAATTTTATGAAAATTTACAGTATGATCATAAGTAGCTTACTGACATCAGAATAGAGCAAATATTTACTAAATGTTTTAACAGTATTGTAAAAAAAAATTTGAATCATAAAACATTTTAAGCTTACCGCTTACGCTTACCGATTAAACGTTATTTTTAGATGGAAGAAAAACAACGTGAGATCGACAGCAACCTCGTGGTAGTCGACGTGAACGACACGACAGCCATAGTGTCCTGGCGACACTTCACTGAGGACGAGCTTAGATTCATTGACGGCATCCAAGTACGGTAAGAGAACAATCAATTTCGAGAAACCCATAATTTGTACGAGAAATCGTTACCTATCAAACGCTTAGCAATCTATTTGCTAGCGATGATATCTTACTTTGCAGTTAAATTATTGCAAATGCTTACGAAACATCAAACTTTTTGCAGTTCTTTTAAGAACTGAATTGAATATTTCACACACAGGTCACAGAGTAGTGACCCAAAGAGTAATGATTTAAAGTAGGCAGATTATCAGGCTGATAGTCTGACATCCAGCAGTTCTCTTGCGGGCTGATCAGATTGTTTCGCTCGGCTGATGTGCTGACCTCCTAACATGTTTAACAAGAAACTGTTGTATTCCCACGCAAGGTACCGTCCAGTAGGAACACCAATCTACCTGATGACGGAGCTGCTGCACCACAGCCGGTCCACGGCCGAGCTGCGCGACCTGCGCCCCGGCGCGCGCTACGAGGCGTCGCTAGTACTGATCGCGCCCCCACGCGCTATCACAGAACTCAACGATCCTGCCAGAGTGCAGTTTACTACTGCGCCTTTTGTTGGTAAGTTTGTGTTACTGGCTGGTTTCCGTTGTTTCTATGCCGGGCGTCGCTGGATCCGATAGCGACCGCGGACTGGAACACGACGAGGTGAACGTTTCGGTCGGGAGTGCACTGGATGAGTGTCGACCAAGACCGATCATTGTGACGATCTGTGGTGAAGGTGGAGGCCTAATGTCAGCATTGTGGGGGGGGGTTTACCATAATCTCCAAGATTGGCACGCGATTAGTAGCGTTAGCGATCTAAATATAAATATTTAAAAATTTCAACGAAGGTTAGGTTACCTCTTACTGAGACAAAAAAAAAAGATATAATTCATAAAAACCATTTAGAGTTTTACAAACTTTTAAAATCCACCTCTTTTACCTCAACAGATCCATACAACTGGTCAGTGACGGTAGAAGCTCACAGCATAGGCTCGGAGGCGGTGGAGGTGCGGTGGCGCGGGGTGCCGCCGCCGGCCGAGCGCTGGGTGCGCGTGTACCGCGCCGCGCACGCGTGCGGCGACCTGCGCGCCGCCGAGCACGACGCCTTCCGCCTCGCCGCGCGCGACCAGCCGCCCGCCATCACGCTCACCGGCTTGCAGCCTGATGCCAAGTTTGTACCTTATCTATATAGCAACAAAGAGTATTTTCGCGAACGCGTGTGGCCGCCGAGCACGACGCTTTCCGCCTCGCCGCGCGCGACCAGCCGCCCGCCATCACGCTCACCGGGCTGCAGCCTGATGCTATGTTTGTACCCTATCTACATAGCAATAGAGAGTATTTTAGATTCTACATGCTAAGCTTGGCCATAAGGGATCATTCGCCTGGCATCACGCTCATGGGGTTAGAGCCTGATGCCAAGTTTGTAACTTATCTATATAGCATTAGAGAGTATTTTGGATTATACATCTTTAGTGAGGTCATAAAGGATTATCGACCTGCCATCACACTCACTCAAGCCTGATGCCAAGTTAGTATGTACCTTGTCTAGCGCCAGAGACTATGACAGTTGCTAATAGCTCAGTGTCAGTGTGGTACAGTGGCGGTCTTATTCAGCGTAACACTTGTACTTGTTTTCCTGTACCACTATGGTCATAACTTGCTCAAAAGGACCAGCCATCCTGTAATCACCCTTAGTGACTTTAGTCTAAGACTAATTGTTAACATTTCTAATCAAAGGATTAACAGAAATCTAATTAAGATATACCTAATAAAGTCAACGTATAAATGATGAACTTTTTTGTGTCAGATGTCGCATTTGGCTGGAGCTGTTCCTGACGAACGGCAAAGTGAAGACCAGCAACGTGCTGGAAGTCAACACCAAGTCACTGGACCAGCCGGAACCTATTGATAGTAAGTTTTCAGAATTTCTGAATCTCCAATGCAATGTCAAAATTTCCTATAATCATCAACATCAGCCTGTTAGAGCCCACTGCTGGACAATAGTCAATAGACCTCTTGTCTCGCACGCTACGCACAAAGGGCCTGTGCCTGTGCTAGTCTGATCCACTGCCTATCGGCGACCTTTACGGTGTCGTAAGATCATCGGTCTTAGGTCTGCCCAATCTGCGTAATGGCATCGTTTCTTTCATGCCGTGCGGTAGGTACAAAAGATGTTCACAAAACACTCAGAAACGCACTAGTCCTTGATATATTCGCCTGTATTCATTGCCTTCAAATTTCAACTGTTAAAGGCTTACCACACTCTAACCAACCACTAAATTCCCCCCCCCCAGACGTGATAGAGGCGTCATCTATAGCGGGCGCGGACAGTCGGGGCACGAGTCACAGCGGCGACTACTACGGGGCGCTAGTCGTGGTCGGCGTGGTGGCGGCGCTCGGCGCTGTGACGTCACTACTGCTGCTTCTCATCGTGCTGCGGCGGCACCGGCCGCGCTCCGCTGACATCACACGTCAGTACTTTTTAATCATACCAGACCACTCTGTCAGGAAAATTATTATTATTATTAGTATAATTAGCGCTCAATCAGACGACGCGGCCGCCGCCGCACCGCGCGGTGGCGGCGCGTGTGAACAGTGTTGCGGCGCGGTGGCGGCCTCGTCTGTTTGAGCGCTTATACAATCTTACTTATTGAGCACATTTAATTAAGCCATGTTCTTGGTCTAAACTTTAGTTAAAACCGCATTTGTTAAAACAAAAGAAACGATCCGGAGATAGGTGAGTAATTCAGCTAAATGTTCGTTTATATTTACCAGCTGTGCCATCAGCCCCGCGGGAGTCGTCCCTGCCGCCGTACGACAACCCGGCCTACAAGCTGGAGTTGCAGCAGGAAACAATGGGTAAGTCCATGTCGCTGAATATCTTAGTTATATCGTGTTTAAGTCCATCTTTATTTATCTAAATAACCGTCGCCTTTGAAGTTGTGTTTGCCGTGTATTGGCGGCCAATTAGCCACATTATGGTTTGGTTATGGTTTTAATGTGATGCGGCTTGTGGAAGAAGAGTTCAATACTAATCGTATTCAAGGGCATGGATGCAATTCTCTGATAAAATACTTCGCATTACAACAACGGCCGCGACATTATGTTATTTGATAGCCTTTATGTTCAGTTGAATTCGGTATTTGTATCATGTAGGTACTTACTTACAGTCAAATAACGATTCGTCATTTGAATTTTTATAACATGCAAATGTTTTTAAAAGTACCTAATCGCAACTAAATCGGCAAAGCGCATAGAAATTTATTTCAAATTTTGTTAATTTTCGTCTCATTCTTTAAGAAACTCCAGCCGTTGCATGATCAATGATCATACTTGCTTATAAGTTGAACTATAAGCAATTAGGCACTTACTAATAGTTAATTTTCTCCCCTTAAGATCTCTGACAATTAAGTTCCCGTGGGCGCAGTAATGGGCTCAGCGGGATCCGGGAGCGCGCCGTCGACGTTCCCAACGGGCACTCGTACAACGAGATGGGCGTTTAGTGGCATGTGTGAACAATCGTTTGTTTGTGTCAGTGTAAAGACTGCTTTATTAGAATTTAAAGATATTTAATGTGTATTATTATGGTTCTCTTTGTGAAAAAATTAAGTCTAAGTATATTTTTTGGCTACCCTATATTTACTTTTTTTTGCAAAGTAATAAGATTAAACCTTACCGCGTCCTGCGAACATAAACTGTGCACTGTGCATAATTTAAATGCGTATGAGGGTAGGCAAACGTTCCACGAGCCCACAACCTACCGGCAGGAACTTTTGTAATAAATTGAAATCGTATGTATTCTCATTATTTTAATTGTTTAATTCAGGTTTTTATGACCTGTGTAGGCCAAGAAATATATTTAAAATTAATACTTACTAACACTTGATATATGAGGTAGATAATTAAAATTTATAGGTACGTAGGTTATGTTCTTACCTAAATGTTTTTAATTTATGAAATTCTGTGCCTTAATAAAAGTGACTGTAATTTTATATTCATGATTACAACTGTAGTAAACTATTTTTTTCGATAATTTAAGTACCTATAGGTAGATATAGGTAGATCAATAAAAGTAAGACCTTCGTACTATGGTACTTTTAAAAAAAAAAAGTACTTTTTTCAGTACTTCCTAATAATGTGTACATACAATTTTGAATATTTTTTTATATTGCATTAAGATAACGCTGTGGTAGACATGTAAGAAGCGTCTTTTGTATAAAATATTGAAGTTAATAATACGTGTTTTCTGTATACTAATAAAACATTTTTATTTATAACAAAACATTGTTTGATTTGATATATTTCATTATAAATCGATTTTCATTGAAATGTAAGTTGACTTAAAGGGTTAGGTAAAATTTAAAATTAAGCTCAAGAAGGGAAAGGAGATGTTAATTACAAAAACGTCCATTTAATTTAAATACAACACCGAATCACAATATATTCTTTTATATATTTGCAATACATTAGTAAAATCTTATATATGATTTCAATAGCTCTATTCTATTTTAATGTTACCTTCGATATTAAACTTCTAACGTTTGAGATAGTTATTTATTATTAAATAGACAAAAATACTACTCTTTAGTGAAAAATGGAAACACTATAACATCTTTAGGTAAATGTATTTTAATAAAGTTAATTTATATTTTTCATATGAAAATAGATATAAGCCTGTCTTTTAAATTAAACAATAAGTTATTTGTGTCTGGGCCCAAAGGAAGTTCATTATCATTATTTATTAATTAATTTAATACATAAAACTTTTACGTTACGCATCTTACGCAATAATACCTATCATTATTTAACTAAATATATTTTATATGTATACATAATGTAGGTTCTTTAAACGGTCTTTAATGTACAAACGTGAACAGGCTATGGCCGTGGCAGAACGTACATTAAAAAACATTGACAAATGAACTTGATTCAGCTGGGTTAAATCAAGGCCATTTATATTATTTATATAAATTTATGGTTCTAAAAAAAAGGTTAAAATATAATTAATGAAATGAAACTAGGAGTAATTGTAGGTAAAAATTATATAAGCTCAAACAATATGAAAGCGCGGTACAACGTTGCTGGGCTTTATGCACAATTGCCCACATTTTTATCTCTAGCTTGTTCAAAAGTGAACATCGTTCACTGGGAGTTCAGAGATAACTGTGGAGTCAAGATCATTTAATAAAAGTATATGCAAGAAGTTTTTACCTAAACTAAACTGCTTTGAAATAACGTTTTTTTTTTTTCTGATTACACAAATATGAAGAAAGAAGTTATGCTGGGCTAAGATTGATTTGGTAAATAACCTATTCTGATATGTTACGTTCATAGTAGAAGGTAGAATACGAGTAGTCTGAAGGAAGAATACGAGAAAAATCATACAATGATGTAGAAGTACCGAACGAGAAAGTTAAGTTTTTATGATTATATATATTTTTTTTAAAACCGACTTCAAAATATCTGGGATTAATTAATTTGGTTTGCTGTGATGTGTGTGCCCTTTTCAACGTATCAATCATATAATTATAATCTGATTTAATTATTTAAAACATTTTTTTTAAATCGTATAAAATAGTTTAGTAGGTAAATATTACAAAAACTTGCAGCTTGTTAAATCAATTTATAATTATTAAATTAATTTCTCACAAAATTTAATACTCGACTTTACAGCTTTATTTTAGCTGCACACAAAACCTTTAATTAAGTTCAACGTAGAAAGATAGCTGAAATAGTGTAAAAAATAAACCAAGCTAAAATTTAATTGATATTTCGGTCCAATCCAACCATTATTGGACCTAATCTATAGGTGTATTTAAATAGTACACTAGACAAGATTTTAAAATTTAGTGCGTTAGAACTGATACCAGTAAATAAAAATTCATAAATTTTAATTAAAAACGATGGTTTCAGTTAGAAAAATACGAATATTTGCCTCTCCTTCTTTCTTTACTCTGTATAAAGATCATCGTTTGATGATGATGATCATCATTGAAACCGAATTTATATTCGGTTTCAATAAACTTTTAATTAAGAGTAAAATCGCAAATTATGTTCATTCCATAATTTCCTTATCCTTTTTTTTCATAGAATCCGCAAATTCCTTACCTGACTATTAAGCTGTACTGACTTGTGATTAATTTTTGATGCGCACACAATATTCAATTACAAACAAACTGCATTATGCTATATTATCCCAGGGCAAAAATACTTCATCTTTTCATTATTATTAAAATGCAGCTGTTGAAACGTCTAAATGCATTGGATTCTATTGAACTAGTTAAGATCTTTATGTAATTTCATAAAAAGTAACAAATACTTACTTAATTGTATTATCTAATTGGGACTCTATTTCACTATAACATAAATCTTCAAATCAATAGTAAGCTATAAAACTTCAATAAGGTCCCACGCAGTATAAATCGAGACATGGCGCGCAGCAACTAAAGTATAACTTCAGAAGCAGCGACCCTAACTCGCACAAAACAAGGTAAAGGAAAACCGTAGACGTAACCAACAGAACAGCAGCGGAAATGAGATAAAAGTATGTTGTATTTATGTCAGGGATGTGCCATTTCTATTTCTTGGTGAGGTTGTCTTCGTGGGCCTTTTTGACAACGGCCAGTTTGGAGTGAGGGTCGGCGGGCTGCAGCTGGGCGTAGGGCGGCGCGCGCGTGCCGTGCAGGACCAGGGACCACCCGCGCAGGAAGCCCGCCGCCGCGCTCGGGCCCGACCCGCCATTGAAACGTGCCTGGGAAAATTTTACCATATTCTTGAGCAACGACCCTGAATGCGCAAGTAACGAAAAATAGGTCTCCGATGCTTTTATCTTTTGCCAGCTGTAAGCATGATTGATAAGCTGGTTCATCACTCGTCGAAACCAGACGTCAAAGTGAAAAGTTAAATCTTACCTTTTAATATGTGAACTCTTGAAGAATTGAAAGTGTTCTGAAGTTTCGCGAGAAAGATGCTTTTATTTTGATTTTAGCTTTATTTATGCTTTAGCGCTGTCGTCGGTATGACGTAGCTTTATTTATGCAAACATTGCAGTAAGTACGCCCAAAGCTTATCATAAGCACTGCAGCATAATATGCGTTCACACATTAACAAATTAATATGCGTCAAATATTTATGTACCAACCTCTAGTGTCCATATCCCCTGCGGGTACTCTCCCCAAGTGTGCGTGGTCATGAAGGGCCACTTGGTGAAACCGTCCCGGGAGTCGTCGTCGTTCGTCCGCCTGCTGAGTATCATTGATCTAGGAGAGAAGAGAAACAAAATAACATAGAGAAATGTTGGTACAGGTCAAACACTGGTATTAAATAATAAATGAATTGAACGTTGGTATATAATACCTACTAAATAAATCTGTCTATCTATGCCAAGAGCCCCAAACTAGGTAAAATCTCACTAAAATTCTTTAAAAATTTAGTACTAGGGGTTGTCATATTATTTTCTGTTCCATTTAGATTTGTGGGAGCAAAGGTTAAAAGTTAAGTCTTATGCAGAGAATACGTTAATCACTACGTTTAGTCTTATGTAAATAAATAAATGTTTATTTCCAATAACTTATGTAAATTCACAGACTATATTTTACTGTATTAAATTAAATTTAAATCGGTTAAGTACCTTTTTAAGGCGTGATAGCGTAACATAAAGCAGACAGAGTTACTTTCAAATGTTAGTATTAATATGGATAAGAAGCGGGCATCTTACTTGGTCCCCATAGGGCTGGTGAGGAAGAACTCGAGGTCCCCGCGGCGGGAGGCGTTGGCGCTGACGACGGCCTGCACGTGCTCCAGGTAGCGCACCTCGCTCGCTGCGCCCGCGCACGCACTCGTGTCGATCGTCATCGTTATACTGCTTTCTGATGGTATCTCCCTGCCAATGAATAAAGGCTTTGTAAAACAGAAAGAGCTTTAGCGTCGAATTCTGAAGTACTATGACGGTACTACAATGTCACACAGAGCGCCCGGCGTCAGAGCGTCCTAGCGCTGGCGTTCTGTGTGTCAGCGTTATATCGTCATAGAAAATTACGATTAATATTCGACGCTCTAGCGCGGCGACAGAGCAATAGCAAGTAGCTTCAATAAGTGTAGACCACAGCGCCAAACCTTATATCGGGAGTTTAAGTGAACAAAATTATACATCGCTCCAATGAAATTTCTAACGCAGCGTGTATACTTAAGGCCAATTCCTCATTGCTCTACCTAAAATCGTATCACAGTCAGAGCCGTAGAGGCGTAGAAGTACCTTGTATACGAAAAAATACACATGGGAAATATGCAAGCATAGATAGTTATCGTTTGATGTTTTATTTTAGTTGCAATATACTTAGCTCTTAGCAATTTTCTTATCTTATTATAACGCTAGAGCGCTACAGTTTCAGTAAGAAGTGGGGCAGTAGCGTACTTCGTTGAAAATCTTGAACGGCCACACTGAGAAGGCCAACCCGCTTAGCTACCCGATTCCAGCAAAACCATCTCTCAATGCTTTTTCTGTGTGGCTGACCTATATCGAACAATGGACGTGATGCTATTGTGATTATGAAGAGATCCTTACGTGTGCTCATTAACAGATCCAGCCTCGCAGTGGTACCGCGGCGGCACGGAGCGCCAGGCCGCGGCGAGCGCGGTCATCGCGCCGGCGTCCAGCACTCCGAAACCGAAGAGGTGGTTGAACTCCAGTCCGACGCCGTTCATGGTCCAGTGAAAACGACCCTTGGGATTTATCGATAAGGATATACTTAATAAGTTGTTTATCGATACGGATATATTTTTTGATGATTTACTTTTTAAGAGAAACAATAAAAATGGAACGATATTCACAGAAAAAACTAAGTAGGTAGGTACTTATTCAAAATTGCCTTATAAATTTCACTACATTGGTTACTAGATGACCGGACGAACTTCAATGCAAACTATGGGTATCTTTACTTTTTACGATAATTAAGTAAGAACACCATAAGCATGCACATACTTAACTTACCTTTGCATCATAAAGTGAATTCCTTTTCGACGTCAAAACGGTCAAGTGTTGAATATCTCGCCACGTGAGAGTTGGGCTGGAAACAACATAAATTTCATGTTGCATTTTATTATTATTACCAATCGGTTTGATAAGCTCGTCCCCAGCTGTAACTGTAAGTGCATGGGGATATAAAAAAAATGCAAAAGTATGATATCTGATCTTTAATTTTTCGATTCATAAATCCAGGGAGCCTATAATAAATTATTATTATTATTATTATTTGTAGCCTGTAGTGTCCCACTGTTGGGCAATATAATACAATAATTCAATATAATACAATAAATAACGTTTTTATAAACGTAAACAGATGAAGTTTAATAAATAAAGCTCATGTATTAAACGATCGTGACATTTTGATTTGCATCAGATTTGCATAAACTGAAATGCAAATTGCCAGTACGTATGCTGTGTTGTGCACGTGTACGATGACACAACGTATGGTTTACAGATCTATAGCCAGAATTATAAAAGTTACTAACATTTGCCTTAACTTTAATAAGGCAGAATGACTAAGCAATGGGTTATCGGCTGAGATGAAAAAAAAGCAACTCACTTAGCGTGCAAAGCCAGAGCAAACACGCCAGCAGCCTCCGGCGCGGCCGCGGAGGTGCCCGAGTGGGTCGCCGTGCACTTCCCGTAGAGGTCCGTGGTGGCGACCCCCGTGGAGGGGTCGCGAGCCCCATTACTGAATGTTGAAGCTAAGGTGGACGAGCAGGACTCGTCGTAGTGGGCGTTCTGACCGTCGTTTATTGCACTGAGGAATAGATATAGAAAGACACTTTATTACAATGAATCAAATTAACATAGGTATAAATACAATTTTTTTTAAATAGAATTACAGATTTTTGCTTTAGTAAGTAGGTGCCTAGGATTTTTTTTGAGCTAAAACGTATATATTTCTTTCTTTCAATGAGTGGTAGAGTAAGAATAAAAATTTACTGTTATTTAAGTTTTATAGCTAAAAGCGAATAGGTAGCTTTTTCCAGCATAATTTTAAGCAAAACATTAGTTTTAAGGCGGTAAGTCACGGTATGGCGCGAAATTCAAATTTTTTCGCGTTTTTTAATTATTCTGGCGAAAGTATTCATTTTTAATAAAGTTTTAATGAATTCGCGTATGTAAAAAACCATTTCCCACATTGTAATACAACGTTTTTCGAAGACAGACCTACTAATTTTGTGTCTAAGGACCTAACTTGATTTTTGGCCTTTATGTCCTTAGGCACAAAATCAGTAGGTCTGTCTTCTAAAAACGTTGTATTACAATGTGGGAAATGGTTTTTTACATACGCGAATTCATTTAAACTTTTAAAAATATGTATACTTTCGCCAGAATAAATAAAAAATTTGAATTTCGCGCCATACCGAGAGTTACCACCTTAAGTTGTTATTTTTAGAGATATTCATTCATTTATGTAAAAACGAGCAGGCCCTAGATCTTATTAAAACTTAGTTGCAATGCAAAATTTAAATAAGAAGCGAGCTAAAAGGATTCTGAAGAAGCTATTTGAAACTTTAAATTGGCAAAGTTGAAGTTGGAAGTAGTTTAAACGAGTTTTTGTACTTTGTTTTAATACAAGTATTTATTTTTGTATATGTATAGAAAGTTCTTTTCAAAACATAAATAAACCAATAATGTAGTTTTCTGCTTCTTTTCCTTATGCTTACTTACTAAGGTTCGGGTCGCATTACAGTAGTACTGCCCTTGTGTCTTCCAGTGCATTGGTATTCACTCGAGAAATTTCGACCCCACAGACCAAGCAATCTCACCAAGTTTTGCAATAATCAATTCAAACCAATCTTCTTCTGCGCTTTAAAGACGTCCACTGCTGGACATACACCTCCGCCACAGATCACCACTAGCATAAGTTTTATGTGGGGTTTTTCGCTACGATTTGCAGACGGGTTGAGATCGCAGTATGGCTTTCAAAAAAATTCACTTCTGCCTGTCTTTCTGACAGTATTTTAGTAGTCTTTTACGACACCTATGGGAAAATATAGAATGGTGATAGTGGTATTCTGTGCCGTCACCAAAGCTTTAAAAGAAATAATAATAATAATACATCACGCTCAGAGCCCCTAACTAGGAACCTGTATCTAGGGTAACCGAAACACACACAGAGACGAACATTACAACCAGACCGAAAAAAAACATTGATTTACAAATATATTATCAATATATTCGCACCGCCCGGGAATCGAACCCAGGTGCACACGCTTACTCAGTCTACATCACTGCCAACTGAGCCACGGCGCACTCAAACGTTACCTGTTAATGGAAACAGTCCACATGGAAGCAGCATAGCCGTCGCAGTTACAGTCGTCGTCCTCGCCGCCGTCGCCGCTTGCCCACACGTAGATGTTTCCCAGACCATTGCGACCCTGAAAAAAATAACAAGTTCAAATACCTAATACCTCAGTCCTATTCTTCGGCCCGGTACCTACTGCAGGGCGTTATTTATCAAACCTTACCACGTCCTGTGGACATAAACTGTGCATAGTTTGTATGCGTTTAAGGGTAACCATTAACATACATTCGACGGGTAACCCGTAATATCCCAACAGAGCTATTTATTCCCTGACAAAAGAACCTGTAAGCCACTACAGACATACATACATACATACATAATGTCACGCCTTTTATTCCTCGGAGGGTTAGGCAAAGGTACCAGCTCAAGAGCCGGACCCACATTTAGCCGAGTTTATGCTTTTATTACCAACGTGACAAGGGGCCAGCTTGTCGCCGCGGTTATAACGATCACTACTGCGGTCGGAACCAACGGATTAACGTGCCTTCCGAAGCACGGAAATTCCGTGCTTCGGATGATTCCGTGACGGAATCATCTTACTTTTCGGATAATCAGGTAATTCAAGCCTGCAATGTCCTATCCAACCGCAAACAACCACAACGTGATTTTTGTGAGAAATCAATATGTGGTGTTTTCTGCGGGGATCGAACCCACAACCTTCCGTGCCCTAATCAAAGGCACGACGCTCACTACGCCACTGAGTTACGGAGGCGGCCTTCACAGAATCCATTTGAAATGAAGTGTCAAATGGACGTAAATCCCATCCGCTTCTATCATATCGGTACATGTCGCACACAAACAAGACACGTAACAAACACCAGAGTATTAATTCACAGCAGAGTGGGTCGGAATGACGTGCTGAAAGTTGAGCCTGCGCCATGATATCAGTCCCCTGAACTTTATTCCTGAAACTTCTATACCAACTGCATTCAGCTGACATTGCGACCGTTGCCGTTAGTTGTACAAGACTTTATACTTAGTTAAACCATTATGCGATGCTGAGCGGATAGTTGGCAGCGTCGACTTCGACCACGAAATTGACGATGGCAGAAACTATATTTCACCCCAGGTAGAAAGTACCTTCTAAAAACTTTACTTGTACTGTCAAAACATACGAAGTTAAAAATTTAATATTGCTGTATATTATAAGTACTCGTTAGGTAAAAATAAGGTGGATCTTTAAAGTTATCGTTTCGAATCTTAAACTTAAATCGATGAGAAGCTTATTATCATCAATCTTTTTTTTTAATACTGACTTAACATACAACATAAAACACTTATTTATAATATTTTTAAATTACTTATTAAATTGTTGTAATATTTGCGGTGTACACATAGGCTAGACTTCACAGTGAGCTGGTTGAAGTGATAAATTCAAACGATAGCTTCGAATTCTTCGAATTTAGAAAAAAAGTTTTCTTAGAAGAACGTTCATCGAAGTAGAGCACGACCCTGCTTCATTGTTTAGTTCCAGAATATATGCACTTCCACAATGTTCCAATATCCGGAGGGTGCCGGGAAATGGTGCTGCAATGTTGTTAGCAATCGTGCTGCCAGATGTGGGAGGATTTGCGTAGATTTTCCCAATATGAGATTTAGAATTGTACGTGGGATGTATTATATAAGAATATTATGATCTTCTGTAACTTCTCTTTTATGTGAATGAAAATATAAAGGAGATTTTTGTAGTTGCATTTTAAAGCTAAAGCCCGTGTTTGTATTAAATTCACCATTTAAAATTAACTTAGCGGTTCTGGCAGCTGATAAAGTAATATTTACTGTAATCCTACATCATTAAAAAGGGTAAATCTTACAAGTATTTATCATTCTGAACTTGTCTTTGAAAACTGTAATCTTTTTACAGTTTGAAAAAGGTAGTAAAGGTGGCAATAGCGAGCGATCCAGTGGAATTTCTGTCAAGTATGAGGTATAAATAATAAAAAAATATAAAAGTCAAAAAGAAAATAAAAAGGCTAATGTCCGAACAACATCTACTGTAAACGCCTCAATAATAGCTAAAAATATAGTTGAATCTCTTAGTTTCATTATTTGGTAATCTACAGATCTTGATTAAATTGAATATTAAAAAAGGCCGGTCGACTAATAATATGTCCTGATGACAATAAATGAAAAATTACTCTTTACTAATTATATCAATTTGAAATAAATTTACCAACTGAGTGTGGGTGTCTTTGTACGTCTTTGTATATGTGTTCGGGCCCAGTCACAGGTTCTTTAGGGACTTAGCCATTTCAGCCGAATGTCGTCCACTGCTGGACTTAGGCCTCCCCCACAGAACACAACAACGACCGGTCTTGAGCGACCCTCATCCAGTGTATTCCCACAGCCTTTACAAGGTCATCTGACCACCTTATGATAGGAGGTCTGCCTGTTCTGCGTCTTTCGCTTCGTCCAATATAATAATTATAAATATTATTATATTTTATAGATTTACGTAATCGGAGTATGTGATGAGTTTATTGCTTTTCGCCTAATAACTTTAAGGAAAACTCGGGGTGAGGGTAACGGGTCCGGCCGGATCAACAACAAAGAAGATCAATACATACACATACAAATAGCACGTTGCCTAAACATAAATTTGGTTTCAAAAACAATAACACCAAGTAGTTTGAATAAGTTCTTGTCTCCAGTCAATAAGAATTTACAATACTTCTGTTTAGGAAGTTAGGAAAGCACCTAATGTCTAGCATGTTTCTTATCTTTTTTTTTTTTTAAATATCTTTTATTTTCTCTTCTCACAAAGTATTTTTTTACATTTTTCCCCAAACAACAAAGATTGTTTTGCGGGGAAGCTTACGCTCTAATTAAATTTATTAATTTATAAAGAAAAACTTACTATGAATTATTGTAATAAATGCTTAGTTTAGTTGCAAGGTTACAAAGTGTAGGCTAGATAAAATATTTGATCTTATACAAATCTTAAGTTTCAAGAAAGTGTTTTTTTAAAGTATTGTTTCTACTTTTTATATAAGGCATTTGAACCATTTTAACCTCCTTTGACATCTCATTAAATAGCACTGGTACTATATATTCTTTAGTTCTCCTGCCGTAGGTATTGTTTACCTTCGGCACCGAGAGCCGGCCCGCGCTTATCTGCCTCGTCAATTTTTTACCTTGTTTCTTTAGCTTATAGCGGTCATCCCAGTATTGTTCTTTAGCTAGTTCAAATTTAAATTTTTTATCAATAGGCAAGATGTTACATTTTTTATACAGTAGTTCATAGTCACCTTTTACTTCCTTTTTAGTTTTCTTATCTACGAGAATTTTTAAGAAGGAAGTTTGTATTTGTTTTATTCTATTCAAGTGTGTCTTAAATGTTGTGCCATAGGTACCGACCGCATATGAAAGTATTGAATCAACTTACGCGAAATATAGGCAGTACAGGACGGATCTCGGTACCGAATAACTAAGCTGTCTAAATTTTACCAACAATATTCTTAATCTTACTATTAAGCTATCTATATGATTTATCCAATTAAATCTATCATCCACTAGGATACCTAAGTATTTGCAACATTTAACTTGTTCAATATAATAGCATTGACAGGAAGATTTGTTGTTCATGTGAAGACAATCGTAGGAATGACCCTTTATTTGTAATATCGAATCTTTATCAAATTTTATGTGGTTAGAATGGATATGCATTACATTAGTTTTGTTTACATTTAAGATAATACCATTATCGTGTGCCCACATAGTAATGTTGTCAAGATCTAGCTGTAAGTATTTCTCTATCTGTTTAGGGTCCTTATCCGCATATAAAACACATGTGTCGTCAGCAAACATAAAGATTTTACAATGCTCGATAACGTTGACCATACTGTTCACGTGCATTATATAGCAGGCCGGGCCTGTCACAGAGCCGGTCGCCACACCATACCTGACGCCCTCGCGAGCCCCAGTATGATCTTTGACTTTTACTGAAAATTTTCTATCTTTTAAATATTCTTTAAACCAGTTTAATAATTTACCCCTTATTCCACACGTTTCCATAGATTTCAGGAGGACTTCATGCTCCAAAGTTTCAAATGCCCTCCTGAAATCTATGTATATTACTCCAATGTGCAAGATGATTATTAATATCATTTGCAAATTCCGAAAGTAGCATATTAGTGTTTTTACCCCTTTGAAAACCGTACTGGGAACTCGTGATGACGTCATGCTTGGTAAGGAACTTCATTATCTGCCCAATAATCGCTTTTTCGACTATTTTATTAATGCAACATAGTATGGCTATAGGTCTGTAATTTGAAGTATTTTTATGGTCTCCATTTTTATAAATAGGTCTGATTATTGATGTTTTTAACATATCCGGATATTTTGCCTGTTCCACAAATAAGTTTATCATTTTAGCGATTACTGGGCTGATATCTTTTTTTATAGACCTAAGATCAATGGCCCTAATTTGGTCCACTCCAGGTGATTTTTCGATGCTGAGCTGATCAATAATTTTTTCAACTTGAGATGAGGTCACCTTCACAAATCTCATTGAAGCATTTTGTGGGTTTTGGTACTTACTTCTATTCAACAATTTAATATTACATTGATGTCCAGATTTTAATTCAGTCACTTCATTAGCAAAGGTATCGGTAAATTTTGAACAAATTGTTGGTACATCGTAAGCCTCCCCTAGATATTTAAGGATAACCTCATCCAAAGATTTTTTATCCGATCCCAGCCATTTATTTATATGTTGCCATATCTTTTTATAATCATTGCCACATTTTTTTATCTGAGATTTTTTATATTCATTTTGAGCCTTATTAATAAGCTTAAAGGTTTTGTTCCTACACCTGGTATACTCCAACCTTAGCACCATATCATTAGGTCTATTTTTCCACTTATGAAACAGTTTATCTTTATTTGCTATTTTGTCACGTAAATCTTTTGTAAGCCATGGACAGGAATCACTATTTGTATTACGCACAGTAACATACTTTGTATTTTTATCATAAATTTCACAGAACAAATGACAAATTCTTTCATATATTACTAGAGGACAGTTAAGGCTCATTAAGTCTGACCACTGAACTTTTTTAATCTCTTGCTGAATAACAGTATTATCAAGAATTTTTTTCTTTACCTTTTGATTAATTGATAAAACTTTATTGCCCTGAAAACTTAAGCCTACTATATGATGGTCCGATATACCACAATAAGAAACAGACGATTCATAGTCTTTAATGTGCACTGGCCTTAAAATGACATGATCCAAACCCGAAGTACAAAGTTTCCCTTTCCGTATTTCCTGTCTAGTAATACAGTCAATAGTGTTCAGAAAACCGTAATCACAGAGAAGGTCCATATACGCACTCGTGTGTGTGTGTTGATTATTCATTACGTCTATGTTTGTATCGCCGATGATAAGGACGTCTTTTTTTCTTGGTATCGAACGAATAATGCACTCAAGTTCACGTAAGAAGGTTGGTACATTTTCATGAACAGGTGGTCGATATACGGCTATTATGTGAACGCAAATACCGCACATTTCAACACTGAATGCAATAGACTCACTTACCGTAAACAATGCCGCTTCGCGCTTAACACTATACTCACTACGTACATACACGATAATGCCACCACCCCGTCGGGTATCCCGGCATACTGCGTATTCCTGAAATCCTTCTAGTCGATATAGTGGTACTTCCTGAATTTTTATGTTTACTTCTGACAAAATCACCACGTCTATATATTTAAGCACGGTTTTTAGTCTTGCCACAAATTCAGTAAAGTTCCTCCTTAATGATCGTATGTTAAGGTGAATAATATTGGCCCTTTCCTTTGTTTTGTTTTGCTGGGTGTGTTGTATCCAAGAATTGCAGTCATTATAAAACGTATTATTACTTATTCGTGTGAATGGATCGAATGTAACAAAGCATTATTATAGTTGGAAAAGATAAATCTGGGTTTTCAATTATTTATTTGTGATGCGATCTATATCGGCAGCTGAATTTATCTGTATGGTCCGTTCATTATCCCCCACTTTCTTGCATAGTATACGGCCATTTTTGACCCATATGTATTTAAAGATGTCTCGCAATTTCTGTTTGGTATTCCATAAGAGATCTTTATTATACTTCGTCAGGTCTTCGTTGATGTATATTAGACTTTCGTCATCATCATCCGGGAATATAGCTTTAGCGGAGCGAAGTAGGCCTTTCTTGCCCAGCCATTGGTCGCGAGTAGGGTTCATGATTTCTCGAGCTTTTCAGTTTCTCGGGTTTCGAGAATTCTCGAGGCTCATTTCTCGGGTCTTCTCGGGTTGTCGAGAAATTTTGATTTACCTATGTTTTTGCATATATTTTCGATCCAAATCATAAAAAAGTTGACACAAAATTCACAATGTGAATCATAAAAAAAAACTCATTTTGAACCAATAAATCAATAAGTGGTTTTTCTGCAAAATAAAAGTTTTAAAATAAATTTTAAAACTAGAAAAAATAAATAAACTCCTCTCAATATACCTAACTATTATAGAATACACCAATTTTGGCTGGTTTTTTAGGAAAAAGTCAACGTTAAAATAAAAGTATAGTTAGTTAGGTATTTTAAGTGTTTACATTTCAAGAAAAATTTAAGAAAAGGGGCCTGAGTCGCTTAACTAAATAAATAATGAAAATTCGATGACAAGACAGCATTTGAAAACTATTTCTGCTTTTCTTAGGACATCTACTGTTGTCCTCTTAAGAAAGCCGCAATTATTTTCGAATGCTATCACTGACATCGATTTTTTTTGTTCATTAGGTTAAGCTTAAGCAACTTGATACCCAGATGTAGGTAGAGGAATTCATAAGATTATAAATTTAATTTGAATAAACAAAACACAAAATATTAATAAACAGTAAGTACACCGTCCAGCTACGTTATTGAACTCTATCGAATCATAGTTGTCTTGTTATCGAATTCGTTAACCATTGCCGCTTTAACAAAGTCGATTTCTGTTATAATACTTAAGAAACTAGCAATGGCTAAGACAATCGCTTGTAATACGATTACGAGTCGATCGATTTTGGTTAGATACTTGACTCCACCACGTACAGTGGCGGTCTAGGACGGCGTAACAGATTTGTCTATGGTCTTGTGCGGCCTAGTCTGTATTACCAAAGAACAAGAGCTATTTGCAATACAGAAAAACCGGAAGTGCTACGCCGTCCTAGACCGCCACTGTATCATCATAAAGATTATAAAAGTAAAAAGTATTTCCATCACTAGCGTAATCCACGAACTTTTTTGCACTTCATAAACTCAAATAGATTTCTCGAGTTCTCGACTTTTCTCGAGCATAATTTCCCGGGAACAAAACCCAACGATTTCCCGGGAATTCTCGACCCGAGAATTCCCGGGAATGAACCCTAGTCGCGAGCCTGCTCGCTGCGCAGTTTCACGAGCAGCGGCGGCGGGCGGCGGCCTGGCGCGGGACGGCCGACCCTCCACGCGCGCTCGACGTCATCGATCGGTGCGCCTAGTACATGGGCAATTTTTCCAACTACCGTCTTTATGTTTTCTCCAACCTTCATCTTCAAACCAACAATCTCAATATTTCTAGACTTTTCTCCTTGTTCCAACGCATGCACTCTTTGTTCAAGCGCCTGGTTTAAGGTTTCTAGATGCTTGCATTTGTTGTGGAGGTCCTCCATTTTTCCGCGTTGCTTCTTAAGCTCGTCCATCAGTTCATTCTGTTTGCTTAGCATTTCATCATACTTTTCTGAGTAGAATCCTGTATCCTCCTTAATCTGGAATACTACTTCCATTTTCTTGTTGAGTTCTTCCAATAATGCCTCAATAGTGAGGTTTTTCGGATCCAAATTTAGGAAAACAACCGGATTCTTGGTTTTCTTAGCTGGCGGGGTTTCAATGGATGTACATAATTCACAAACACCTTTTACACTCTTGCTGCACAATTTATGATATGTTTTCTGGCACTTTCCCACGCATATGAAGTAACCATCACTTTTTGCAGATATAAATTTGCTGCATTTAGCACACTTCGCGCTATTAGACATTTTTACGTCGACAAGCGTTATCACTCGGCGAGCGCGACCTCGTGACTTTTGTCTGCAACTGCCATATTATTACCACCTCAGTAACGCAGTGGGTAGAGAGAGACAAGACTGTGACGCAGGTTTGATTCCCGGGCGGACGGATATTGGTATGATGAATGTCGATGTTCATTTCCTGGTTCAGGTTTTCTTTTGCATACAGAAGAAATTCTCAAAAAGGGTATCTGAGTGTATTGCGTAGGTGCGAGGTATGTGCGTAAATACTTTATTTGTTTGTTCCATAAAGTAGGTATTACCATTATAGATAGGATAAAGTAAATACAAAAAAAAGATTTAGTTAGTAATGTCAGGAGATTTTCCTGAAAATCCTGGAAATGTAATAGAAATAGATTTTTTTTATATTACATAACGTCCAGTCCAGTCCTTTCTGATTATATAAAGTCTCACTATTTGGAAGAGCTTTTTATCACTTTTACTGAGTGGTTTTGGAAGGCTGAGGTCGACTAGTTTTGTGAAAGCTTTCCAGAAAACATTATTAAGGCTCTGAAAGTAATAACGGTCTGAAATCTGAGATTTTATTTAAAAATCAGCCGGTTGGGTGGGATCGTATTTTATTAAAAAAAACTCGAACTTTTAAACGCTTTTTTTTATTTAATTCTACAAGATAAATTCTTGAATAAGTTTTCTTTTATAACAAGCTATTACGGCTTATAAATAAATACCGAAATTCTTCTTAATTTGAAACCGAATCAAATTTTTCTATTCTGTTAGCTTCGTATACTTTTTTGTATTTTCGTATACTAGTCGACCCGGCGAACTTCGTACCGCCTTACCTTTTACTATCTTGTGAATGTATTATACTTATAAACCTTAATGTTAAATCATTCTATCTATTGCAAAAAACCGCATAAAAATACGTTGCGTAGTTTAAAGATTTAAGCATACATAGGGACAGACGCGGGAAGCGACTTCATTTTATACTATGTATTGATTAAAAACCCGGCATTGTTCAACTTACTTATAATATTTTTATTTCAGCGGATGCCTTCCTTAGGCAGTATTGAGGGTGTTATGTTAAGAAACACAATACCATAAAGTTACAGAAGACACCAATACTAGTTATATGCTTATAACACACTAACCTCATTAACGCCCCTTACTATGGCCCTCATGGTGGCGTTCCGGGGCCCATCGACAGTCCTGCCATCATCCGTAGGGCCCCATGAAGCGCTGTATATGTGGATCAAATGGGGCTCGTGCCCCATCGAGTTTGCCTCTATCAGATCGGTCATGTAAGGCTGGTCGAGCATCCGGATACCTGGTGATGAATTTTAGTTAATAAGTATATTAATTCTCGAGATACACAAGGCTGTTTTTTGAGCTGAGCAAGCCCTGTTCTGTGTTTACGTAAAAATAGTTACTAGCTTTACAGTTTACTATCATACCTATATTGTACCTATTACATGTATACTAGTCGACCCGGCGAACTTCATACCGATTAACCTATTACTATTTTGTGCATGTAGTATACTTATAAACCTTCCTCTTGAATCACTCTATCTAATAAAGTAAAACGCATCAAAATCCGTTGCGTAGTTTAAAAGATTTAAGCATCCATAGGTTTAGACGAGGAAAGCGATTTTATATTTTACTGTGTATTGATACTAGCTGTGCCCGTAACTTTGTCCGCGTTAAATATTGAGTTTTCCCTTTTTTCTCACTGTATAAACCTTACCTGGACTACGATAAATATTTTAAAGCCAAAATCAGCTACATCAGCCCAGCAATTCTCGAGTTGAAGTTAAATGATTTTTATGTCAGATGTATAGTTTAACATGCTATCAAAATGTGATATACAATAATATAAAAAAACCTTTGTTTTCCCACTGTTGGTTATCAAAGAAATCAATTGATGAAAAGTTACAAAGTGATAGATAGACACTTTATTACAATCGAAAATGTGTGTGCGTTATCGTGCCAGATATCTGCGTATTTGCTGCTGATTTTTATGTATTGATAACAAATATATTGTACAAAAAGGTTTTTTGAGTTTAATTTAAAAACGCCTACGACGACGGTGGAATCAGAACAAACTATTGAGTTCCTTACTTCTATTTAAATCTTAAATAATAATCCGTCCCAAGATTAAGACGCTATAATTGAGATTTACAATATTTTGTATTAGATATTATTTATTGGACAACCTCTAGACTCGTTAAACTTAAGTAACTAGACAACCTTTAGACCGATAAGCAAACAAATTTAAAAATCGAATCTACACTGAAATAAAATTTATCTTTCTAAAAGTAACCGAGGTAGCAAGAAGCAAATTGAACGCCCTAAATATCAAAGTGATTTAGGCTTAGGCAGTAAAACGGGTGTCTGATTAAACAAAGCCTAATGAAACGTGGCGTAGACAAAGCCGACCACCAAAAGCCTAATTAGGCCTCGGCTAGTACTTACTAACTGCCACGGTAATGAGCTGTAGCGGGTGTGGTTGAGACAAACAATTCCTACTGAATGAGTCCATTAATAATGTCACAATTAGCCAAATATTTAGGCTTAATTTGTATTCTTAAATACAGTTTTATGCAAGAATATAAAGTATCGAATAAATCATACGACACTTTTTAACGCAAATATCGTGCTACCTCACATTTTCCGTTCAAAAAACGTTATTTGTATGAAGTATTATTCGCCTAATTTCAAGATTAACGTCAAGGCTCGCACATTTAAAAATCTTTAAAAGATAATAATCTTTCGTAAGAAGAAACTTTGATTTTTCAAAAAAATATATTTAGTCAGAAAGTTTATTTGGCCTGAAAATGGGTTGCCTGAAAGAAGTTTCTCTAAACTATGAAGCCTCCCAGAACAATGAATGCATTAAATTTCATTGATTGCAATAAAATGTTCACAAAAATAATCAATATCTTAAAATAATTTTAATTATCTTTTTAACTAGCACAAAACGCTTGACGCTCTGCCAGGCTCTACCTCCGACACAGCTTCTTGAAGGCATCGCATACAAACTAATTATTCGGACCTTTGTCAAAACATCGGTTAACGATCCATGGAATGGACAGCGGATCATAATCGATTCACAATTACGTTCGACTTAAGTAGGTACAATCCAATAAAATACGAATTGTTCATTTGTATCTAAATGGCAAAATAACTGTTTTCGGATTATGATATTTTACTGTATTCAAAATAAATAGTCAGATTAGATATTTAAGTAAATTGACAGTATTTAAAGTTATCGCCTACTTCGTACCGCCTCACCTGTTACTATATTGCTCATGTATTATACTTATAAACCTTCCTCTTGAATCACTCTATCTATTAAAAAAAAAAACGCATCAAAATCCGTTGCATAGTATTGAAGATTTAAGCATATATTAGCGACATACAGACGCGGGAAGCGACTTTGTTTTATACTATGTAGTATACAGAAGCAGTACAGTACAGTAGTAGTTTAATCATTCATGTCCTATCTGCATCTGAATACTCTATTAAGTTGCTTGAGCAACAACATTGTCTCTAATTAAACATGAACAAAAATACCCCACAAGCTAACTAGCCCTATTCAGCATGAAAAACTGGCAAGATGTAGTTGGAACTGAGACTGAATAAAATACAATATTTTTCTTTCAATAAAAGAACAAAATTATGCGAGAGAAAAACTGTAGGTGCTATAGATTTTAAAAATCTTGTTTTAGTTTATCATCTTCTTCTTTTTCGATTCTCATAAAGATTTTGACACCTTTGTTAGATGTTTATTAAATACCTGAGTTAAATAAGGTGGCTAAAAGTGACGCCTTTCTTACAAAGGTACAGTGTGTTACTGGAAAGAAACCAAAAATTTGCGTCACCCGACTGATATTTTATCAATGATAAGTATTTTATCCTTTTAAAACGTACCTACTACCTGCTTGAGAATACATTTATGTGAATTGAAATGAAGTCGTCGTCTTCAGACTTCAGAAAGCCGAAGCGGAATTCAATACCGCCCTGAAACTCGATCTAAACTCGGCCCGACACTCACTCACACAAAGACTCTGTTCCACTTGCTGATCAAATGTCAAACGTCGTTGTTAGATTCAATTTTCCATTCCAACCCCGTTCGTACTGTCAAAGTGTCAAAGGTATTACAATTCCACAGTGAAGGTTAGCACGCATTTAAAACATGGGCATTAAAACTACGCTTTTTATATGAGACTTGTACGGCGTTGAAAGAAAAGAAAGAAAGAACAAAGGAAGCACAGCAACATCCTTTGTTAAAAAACTTGCGACTAAATAAAATAATGCGATCGTCAAGCGTTGCGACTATGACCCCTCCCCTCCACATGTTTTTGTTTTTGTGGCGATCTTTGGGGGCTGACTTGACTTACCAGCAACTTTGGAGTGATAGGCGACGCCGACTCCACACACGCCGTTGTCCCGGGCAGCAGCCACCTCTCCCGCGCACCGCGTGCCATGGCTGTTAGATAATAGTTAACTTTTATTAATAAAGGCAGAGATTTGATCCGTTGTATTACTTACTACTTTACTATCCTCACTTTTTAAAAGCGTGTATAGCGGATTTATAGCAGACACTGGATTTAACAAACAACTCCAAACAAAGGCCTTTGTTAGAAGATGTATATTTGGCCTTTGGAGATTCCAATTTACTGAGTTTTTCAGCCACCTGAACGTTTTTGGAAATAGAAAACACTTAAGAACAGCCTCTAGTTTTAAAAATATTACAAAAAAGTTTGTAATTGAATTATTCAATATAGTAATGATGCTGTAAAATTAACTTTCGAGAATCAAAGGAGTACCTATTAAACCAGTCATCGGTGTACCGCGGGTAAGGAAAGGGGTCGTTGCTGCTAAAGTCATACGAGGCTTCGGCGTTCTGTAACAAAAGAAGCAAATAATTAACTGAACTCTAGAATTTAGTGCTTGAATTGCGAAAACTTGAGCTTCTGTGAGCCTTCTTCTCTGAATTTAAAAGTAGGCGGGGTCGTCTTTTGCAAAAAAATAAGGGTTGAGGAAGAGGCCGTGAAATTGACTATAGAATACACCCATAAAATTGTGTTATTACTTTCCTGGACACACCGTATAAAAATATGTTTGCGTACGAAATTAAGAGTCGCCCAAGCAGCTTATAACAGAGTTTTAAGCCCTGCTTCATCTACTTATGATCGACGATACGATTAAAACGTTTATACATTTTAAAAATTAACCAGTAAATGTGAAGCGACTGAAAGCTTTCACATTCAATAACTAAATCTAATAAACACTGCCTGCGTTGCACTGCACTTTGTGAACAACGTACATCCATAGAGCTATATATCACTAATACAACCAATCTAGAGCAATAAGTAGGTATAGTAAACGATGGAGGTCGAAAGGTTTTACTGCGAACAAGGGTATGCTTAAGAGCTTTAAGAACAAGAACTCTTCGCCTCCGTAAACTTTCAATTTATAGGTAGACTAGTCGACCCGGCGAACTTCGTACCGCATAACCTATAACTATCTTTTGCATGTATTATACTTTTAAACCTTTCTCTTGAATCACTTTATGTATGAAAAAAAAAACGCATCAAAAATCCGTTACATAATTTTAAAGATTTAAGCATACATAGGGACAGACGCGGGAAGCCACTTTGTTTTTTTACTATGAATTGATTGATTGATGATGATATTCTTAGTAACCTATAAATACGAGTACGTATCCACTTATTAGGTTCGAGCTTTCCCGGCTTACTTCGTTACGCGTTAAACAACGGAAAAAATATTGCAACTTGGGTTACATTATCTGAGTTTAGATAAGGATCCCTAATTTTTTTGAAAATCTCATATAGCCTATGACACTCGGGGTTAATGTAGCTTCCTACCAGTGAAAGAATTTTTCAAATCGGTTCAGTATTTCCGGAGCCTATTCGTTACATACAAACAAACAAACAAACAAATCTTTCCTCTTTATAATATTGGTATAGATATCGCTCTGAGGTATCGGCAAATATCGTTGTTTTGATAGGTATTACTCTTGCATTACTTAAAACTCACGAGTAAATTAGGACTTAGTCCACCTTAAAGGCCCAATCCCAAATTCCTTCTAAGTCTGACAAAAATATTTCGACTGACATAAGCTGCTACTCACCATTCTCGCAATTTTAAAGAAGCTTTTACAATACAGAGGTTGGCCTTTGTACTAAAACATGTATGTTAACAAGAGAACTTTCACGTGTCGTGTACTTTAATAAACGTAAATTGAATAATACCTCGCGCTGGTGAATTGAGAGAAGTGACAATGTTAAAGTTCAGCAAACTAAAATTGGGTTTAAAACTTTAGTGGTTTGTGTTACAGAATATTTTAGACTGGATGAAAGCGTACCTAAATAATATTAGGAGCCATTGTTGACCAAATTCTTTTTATTATTTTTGATAAGTATTAGACTATATTCTTGTGGATTATGATAGCACTCACTGAGTATCAACATCGTTTCAACGTCTCTTTTATCTCAATCACTTTAGATGTAATACTCTTTTTGCTCGTTGCAAGTTAGATTTCACATAAAACTTTGTAAAAGATTAGATTCTTAATAAATGTTTAACATATCATATCGTTTCGGTATACTCACATAATTGAATTTCAGATCCGGATGCATGTAGTCGACTCCTGCGAGAAAACAATTGATTACTGAGACTGAAATGTTGAAAGTCACGCTTAAATTTGGTGCTAAAAATATCCGTAGGTTAACCACGCTAGCAAAATAATATTGTTAATGTTATACAATTAAAAAAATCACGTCAAATTTGGTTTCTATATTTGATAAACTGTCTAATACTTCTGCAGAAGTATTAACAAAGTAGAAAAAAATATCTGTACCTAAAATAATGTAATAGAATTAAAACTGCATGGATAACTGATAAATGTTTACTAAGTACGTGAAAGCGACTCCACGCGACTCCAAACTGCAATGTTTATTTTAAATTGTTTATGAATTTTCATTGCCAATTCTGCTTTACAAAGAACAGTTCTCAAAGAAAACAGCTGCGGCCAACAATGAGCGTCTGTAAACTTTGCTAATATAAACTGAGATTGACGCTCAAGTACTTTTTAACCCGGGTTGTGAAAGTTTTAAAGATTTCAGGTTTATTTTCTGGGACCCAAGATGTTTTAGCTAACATCTATGCGTAAGCATATAAGTTGCAAAGGATATATTATTGAACAAAGTCGTTTGATTTCGATTCGCAATCAAATCATAGTTAAAACGATTTGGGTACTCACTACAAAGGTATACTCATACCTAAGTCATTATGTAAAACAAGATCCCTTTTGTTTTGCAACAAAATTATTTACGATCCAGTTTATGATTTGTATTATACATATACATATGGAGGCACCTATTATACTTTGTACCTATAAGCAAAACAAATATCTAGACTAGTATTCATGTGAGAAAAAATAATATGCACATAAAACCCATCAAAATCCAAAATAACTTACCATCATCCATAATAGCGGTGGTGACATTGACCCCCGTGTACCCCTGCGACCAGGCCGCCTCGACATTGAGATCCAGTTTTGGCTTCCCGCCATTTTGCCCCGTGTTCTTGAGGTACCACTGGAGGGGAAAATAGGGATCCTTTGGGTCGGGCGCCGGCTCTGTCTCCGGCAAGCGAAGCGGACGGAACCCACGCTTGACACGCCTGAAGCCAGTTTGTTGGACCGCTGTGTGTACCTGTACGAAATATTTTTTTATTAATAAAATTATAACAGGAAAGCATAAGAGATCACAGAACTGCCATTAGTTAGTCAGACGACAAATAAAAGTTGCGGAAATACGAGTTCAACGCGACTTCTTATAATGTGGCTATCATTGAAGGTGGTCACTGATCAGCAGTAGGTTGACGTCATCAGTACAGATAATTATATCTGTTACCTATTCTGATAGCGAGATTACAAGCGAGATCGACACTGGCATAGGGTTGTACTGTTCAGATAACCGTGATGGGTAAAACCTGGAGTAATGCAAGGCTCTCATGTTGGTGCAATATAAAAAAAACTGTATTGCTAACCGACATGAATCCACAGCAACAACACAGAAGTATGTAATGGGTTACATATGCTATATATATGCTTATACCCAAATAAATACGTCTCAAATTTTAAAGAAAACTTGATTGATGAAGCTTTTAATTATAACGAAACGAGACAAATCTCTTAAAAACATTTCCAATTACATTACATAATTGGTCCAAAATCTATTTCTGAAAATTCATTAATTAACGTCCGTTTCCAGAACCATGAGCTTGATAAATTTCGTTACAAATTGAAACACGAAGTTGGGCATTAAGGTACTTAGTATTAAATTGACTCAATTTTTTTCAGCTTTGACTGCGTTTATAACAAGACGCATGATGAAATGAAATTGTTTTTTCTTCTGATCTGTGATTGAATGAGACGTAGCAACTACGCGAGTATGGCTATGTGCTACGGATCGTAGCATATAGCGTTTTAATAACGAACGATAAATAACTACTTATCGTAGTTTTATCTGTGATCTTTAATGTATAGGAATGTGAACTACTTTTTTTAGCTTTTGCTTTTCCCTTTTGCTACACCTGTTTGTCTGTCTGTCTGTGGCATAGTAGAACCCAAACGTATAACTGATTTTCGTATAGTTTTTTTCTGATCTGTGATTGAATGAGACGTAGCAACTACGCGAGTATTGCTACGTGCTACGCATCGTAGCATACAGTGTACGAATTACGATAAATCACTACTTATCATAGTTTTATGTGTGATCTTTAATCTATAGAAATATGTACTACTTTTTTTAAGCTTTTGCTTATAATATGTTTGGAATTTAGAAATCTTTCTTCAGTCCGTCAGTAAAAGTTTTATAAATATTAGTTGCCAATATGGCATATATACTTATTACATTTAAGGTCATACCTTTTTACTGAATACATAAGCTTAAGACATAGCCAAAACAAAAAAAATAGTAACAAAACAAATAATCTTGTCTAGAGACCTAAATATCTTTATTCCAACAGAAACCCTAATTCTATTTATTCAGGATACGCGCCTAACAAACTAGAATTAAGTGGTATTATTAAGCTCGCAGGAATATATGGTAAAATAAAGAGGAAACTACCGATATTTCTGCGGTTTTCTTCATCATCATCAATACATAGTTTAAAACAAAGTCACTTCCCGCGTCTGTCCCTATGTATGCTTATATCTTTAAAACTATGCAACGGATTTTGATAAGGATTTTTTAACAGATAAGAGTGATTCAAGAGGAAGGTTTATAATGTATAATACGTGCACAAGACAGTAAAAGGTAAGGCGGTACGAAGTTCAGTCGACCCGACGAACTTCGTCGGTTATTTACTAGTTATAAATAAATAGTAAATAACCGGCAATACAAAGTTTAGTTTTTTTAAAGGCACTGCTCATTACGATATCTAATAAGGTTGCGTCATCGCGATGAGGATCTGATCATCAAAACTCATTATGACCGTAAAACCTTAATCTTATTCTTAAACCTTAATCTTAACACTTTAAGGCCGCTTGTTAATAAGTTGATTGATTGCATGAAGTTTCTCTCTCTTAAAACTGTTTGTATGATTATGTATCTATAATATGTACCGATGTTCATTATGGAAATAATTGAAAATCCTGGCAAAAAATATTGGGACTTTTACCATCAAGTGAAATTTTATTTCGAGCTGACGTAACATCTTTTATACTAACTCGTCTGCGTGGCCTTAGTTATTAGGGAAACCAATTAAATTGTTTGTTTCCAGTTTCTAGTTAACAAAGTTGATTAACTTAAACCAAAGGGCTGCTTAGGAGTAAATAAATTAGTTCTTGTATATTTTTGATTTTGGCCGTGGTTTAGAAGATATTAATAATTTATCCTGAGTGGCGCTAGTTTAGCACCGTTTCGCCCCTTAAGGCTTGGTGGTTCAAAAATTTGTGTTTTTGAGATTTTTTTAAACAATCTGAGACATACAAAATTGATGTCTTCATTCTGAAAAAAATATATGTGTTAGTTAAGGATCTAATCTAGTCATCATACTAAAGGGAAACAGGATCTAATTAATTTTAGTTGATAGAAAAAAATCTCAAAGTTACCCCTTTTTGTTCCGTTTTTTCCATTTTATTTTTAAACCGCTGATTGTTTTTATTTGATTTTTGGAATGAAAATTGCTGACCTTAAATTTTAGACATACTACTATAGTAAGAATTTTTAAGTTTAACGAAAAGACAAAAAACCAGCAAAAACTAAAAAAGAACATCGTTTTCGCGCGGTCCGATGCCATGCCGCGCCGCTCCCTACCCCGTCAGTACCCTTGTGGCCACGGCCGAGGCCGGTTCTGTGTCAAATTTTTGTTTTCGCGCTCTCGTATTTCGTTTTATTTTTATTCAAATGTAAACAAGTTTTGACAACAGATGTCAAAACAATGAACCATAACATCTGATTAGGATCTATATGAAGCTGAAAAAAAACAATTTTGATACCGATATTACATTTAAAAAACCGTCGCATTACAAACTTACCTTTTTTTATTTTCACAGACAAAACTTAAATCGTAGGGATGATAGAACAATAGCTGCTGACGAAAACTTGGTTGTTTAACTGTAGCAGCGAGCGGTCTCAGATCAGACAGTGATATTATAATATTATATAAACATACATAGACCTAAATATTTTACACAAGTTATTTTGCGTATAGTGCTTGATAGCTCAGACTTGCCTTTGGAAAGTTTAATAGCTCGAATTTCTGCCATCTTGGTTTCAAAATGTTGGTAGGTATGTCATTTTCGTTATCAGCGAACCCGGAAATCTACTTATTAAATAATTTTTCTCGTAAAAAACCTATATACTAACAATGCAATATACGGGCTACCGCATCCAGTGTGCCCGCCAGTTTGAGAATTAAACAATAGATAATAGAGGTACACAACAATTTTATTTAATCCAACAGTACACGCAAAATCATACCTACAATATAATTAAAAACAAAAAACATAGTTTACCTTCAGTTTACATATTTAACTAAAATAAAATAACATGTATGTAATGTAAATGTGCATGGCGTGCCAGAGAAGAGGCCTATGTCCAGCAGTGGGCTCTTACAAGCTGATGATGATGATGATGAATGTATTGTCAAGCCTTTTTTTCTGGCTTACTCCGCACTTTAGGTATAAACCTGCAAGTACGTGCGGCGGCAATACGGAAGCGCAGCGTTCTACTTTGTCTATGCCTAAATACAGAATGTCAAATCAGAAGAAACCCAAGTTTCTTAAAATTAAAAAAATATTTAAAAAAATATATTAAGTACATTTTTAGAAATAATTAAATTGTGTACTTCTTACAATATTAATTTATTTTTTGAAAATAACACCATTTTAATGTGATCCGTTACAATAATTGTAATTATTAGAGGTACAATTGCGGCACTCATGCAAACGAACGTCTAAAAACTTTTTTATCAAAAAATTAAACCGCCGAAAAAAAAACCGAAATGCATAAAATAATAATATAATTACTAAGTTCTTAAAGTTATGTAGGGTATACCAAGTAATTTTAAGTCGGATATCCGATTCGGATATTTTCTTTTTGATCAATAATTGTCTTCGGATTAGTTTTTATTTTATTAGACTTTAGTCTAAAGACCCTCTAAGAAAACCCTTTAAGAAAAAGTCCTTTGAAGTCAGATCTGGTGGTGGCCAGGGAATGACGACTACTCTTAGAGAAATAAATTACGGACGATAGGGAAAGTGGTTTAAGAGATGTATCTATTTCCCGCATTTATAGGTATGTAAACATAGTAAATTGAGCAAAAAGTTATCAACTCAAACTATATAGTAATTTGTATGTAATGTTTTTTGAGTCACAAAATCAAATTAAAACAATCAGTAGTGTATTTCTAATGGAAAAAAACACTACAAAAAGGGTTTACTTTGTTTTATTTCTACAGAGTGAAATTCATTAGATCTTGTTACTTTTTAATAACTTGTCTAAACTAAATCCTACATCTATATTTTTCAGAATTAAGAAATCTGTTTTATATTTCTCAGATGGTTTAAAAAAAAACTCGTTATTACAAATACCTTACCTAAACGCAAATTCTTGTTAGCTGAAACGAAAATCGGAAAGAAAAATTGTGCGGTAGGTATAAACATCTCGATTTAACTTCGGCTTGTATGAAAAGTAATAAAATTTAAAACTGCCGCGACATTTCGCATTTCGACGCGCGCATGTCACAGCTGCGAGGGTGGGGGACCCTCATACCTAATTAGGTAAGAAGCTTCAAACTACAGGGCCTTAATCAGTCAAACGCTACGAGAAACGAAAACTGCAGTTTTGTTTTTAACATGAAAAAAATCATAGAACGAACCATCGATATGCCTAAACGCGGTATATTATATAGTCTTCTTTTTACAGCAGTACCAGGATAGAACCGGAACTGATTTCCGTTTGAGAGAATTGATAGGAAGTTATTTCGCAACGTCATCGAGGACACGATTACCTTTCTTATCGGAGCTCATTCAAATAAACCGCGCACATAAAGAAACTATCTGAGGATGGCGGCCGAACGCATACTATCTCGCGTTTATTATGAGGAAAGAGTTAAGACGAGAGACAGCCTATATAACGGCCGCTTTTAAGATCGTTTCTTTGTGTGCGCTGCGCAGGTTATACCGAGAAGATAGCACAGATTATTTAGCAATGATTTTCGATTGGGAACCTGCTATGAACCAACCATCACCTAGCCTAATTTGTGCTGGGATTAAAGCACAAACTACTTTTATCTAAATTGTATTCAGTTACGCGTTATTATTTTAGAAATAATCTTGCTTCTACGAAAACTCTACATGTATTTTTAGGTAGTCTGTTTTTTAACTGGAAATTTCGTTTATTTATTTGGAAATAAATATTGGAAATTTGGTTTAATACCCAGTTGGAAGTTCAATATAAACATTATGCTTATGATTCTCAATCTAGCAAAGGGCCCGGCTTTAATATTTTTATGATACATATTAGGTTTTATTTTTTTTATTTTGAACACATAAATCGAAGAATTTAATGAATCGACGATTCCATATTATGATGCTGTTTTAAGGAAAACTCTAAAATTAATTTGCAACACTTAAATTTTTGTTTTATAAAAAACGACTTAAGTGATTGAGTGGGTAGTCCTTTGATAAAATTTTTACTTTTCCAATTTCCATCCCAGACGGCGATGACGTCATCCAATTTACTTAATCAATTAGGGCTACTTCTCTTATATATTCATAATAAACCAATCAAATTTTCTTGTTTGTACAATTTTCTCGGAAAATTACAAACAAAAACTTTCCTATCGAACATCGAAAAATTTAACTAATATTTTCATTTCTATAGCCAAGAGCTGCAATAAAAATTATAGAGGTAATAGCTACGTGGAATTTTAGGAAAAAAAATCGAGAAAAAGAAGATATAACTCTACGCATGTTCTCTCAAATTATAATTATTTCAGAAAGACCGAGGGAGGGACATGTGAAATATGATAACATCTTCATAATATTAAATAACAGACGGGTCGCCGCGTGGGCAGTGGGTCCCTTGGCAGCGTGCAGCGTTACATACCACAACCTTAATTATCCTTATTTCCCTTTCAGAGAGTAACTTTTGGGTTTGTTGTTTCTCTTGATAATAAATCTAAAAATAAAACTGAAGAGCTAAGCCGGTACTTTACAGTAGCGCTGATCTTGATCTCAATAAAATATAATAACTAAATTCTAAATACGCAATTAGGTTAGGTATATTCCAGTTTGATATAATATTCCAAATTTTGAAGGATGCTAAATTAGAGTTTTCTATACAAAATGTGCTTGATCTACATAAAAATTACTGACATAAACATAAAGACTACGATTTTTTATGAAATGGTGCTGTAAATTTATGATTTTTGTCAATATTCTAGCAGTTTGGCCTATAATATTGACAAAATGTAACCAAGTATGTGTTTAGGCTTCCATTTATAGAAATAAAATGCAAATTCGACTACAATAAATGATTGAGAAACTGCATTGAAGCAATAAATGAAACATGTTTATGATTGCTCCGTGGCTCAGTTGGCAGTGATGTGGACTGAGTAAGCATGTGCACCTGGGTTCAATTCCGGGCGGGGCGAATATTGATATGATGAATGTTTTTTTCCGGTCTGGGTGTAATGTTCGTCTCTGTGTGTGTTTCGGGTACCCTAGATTTACAGGTTCTTTCTAGTTAGGAGTTCAGAGTGTAATGTGTTATTATGATTATTATTTTACTTAAACTCACCAGCGGGTGTTGTTTGAGCAGCCTCGTGTGAGCTAGAGACCTGCGCGGGCGCGCGTGCGGCAGCCCGCGGTGAGCGAAGTGCCACTCGGTATCTGATCCAAGGACCTGCAAGGACAATAAAACATTCTATGTAAGTAAAAATAATTGGACTCGGTAAGCAGTAAGTTGATATAGGTATGATGATACAATAAAACATCTGAGTAAAAATAATTGGAAGGGCATTCGGTAAGCAGTAAATTGATATAGGTATGCTGAAGAAGAAGAATTGTGTTTTTGCTTTGCATCTTGTTTCATAGTTCCCTAAGGGGTCCAAAGACCCCCAAGAAGTCCATGTTGGGACGGGTGTTTAAATTGGTTTCATAAAAAGTTTCTATGTTATCTATCTTAGATTTGGAATTAAGTATGTTAGAAATGTTAAAGTATGTTAGCTGCAAGGACTCGACCGGAACTAAGTTTTGAAAGTCTTGGAACACCTACTTTTGTTAAACTAATAATTTATGACTTTGTGTTCTCCAAGCTGCTATTAGACTCCGTTTATTGATAACTGATAGTATAAGATATTGCTGTTGTTTTATTACTGAAATCTGGTATAAAAGGTTACTATCTATTTTCAGACCAAATATCAACACGCTAAAAACGCTTTGCAAATTTTATTAAAGTATCTAGTCCAGGTAATATAAATTTACCTCAATATTAATTACCAACCCGTAACCTAAAAAAAATAAAACCTTATCAGATTATTTACGCTATCTACCTTACCTTACATCACAATATTTTCTTAATCCAATACATATCTAATTCTCGGTATAGCGACAGGAAAAGGTCATTGAAGGTGACTTTCCCCGTGAGACTGACTATAATTACTTTTTGGAGCATGACGCGATTCAGAAATTGTAAGGGTTTTTTTTTGTTTTTTCATCTTCCAAAAGAACAAAACAAGAGTACTAATATATAAGTACTACTAATAAATAAGCGTAGAGGCGGTTTGCTTACTCTGAGATAAATATAATCCTGAGAAATTGCGTGGGATATAAAAAAGTTTCTTTGAAACCCCTCTTTTTACGACCTGCTGCTTTGAGGCCTTAGAGAAATGAGGCACAGAATTCGTATAAACTTAAAAAAAAAAATATTTAAAAAAATTGTAAGGCTTGCTTTATTTGTTCAAACGTTGACAATGCCATACATTTTTAGACATTTTATAAAAAAGAATAAAACCTTATTCAATTCATTGAAAACCAAAAGAAAACAAAAATGCAGTACTAACAGAAAAACTATTATTAAAACGGCACCGAAGACATTCAATGAGCAAAAAGGGACTAACTAGGGACTCTTTAACAAATTCAAAAGCCAAATATTCAGTTTTCCAGTGGTAAAAGTATAAAGCATTAATAGAATAGAATAGAAATACTCTTTATTGCAATCAATAGAATTAACAGAGTTACATACAATACAATTATTTTCTTTTTTTTCATTAATAAATTCTTTACAGATAAAATTCCGCTTTAAATTAATTTCAGGCAAGTAAATTTTTGCCAATAAATTTTGCAAAAATAACGCTATATATATATGTACTTACAATTTAGATAGAGAGGTAAAAGTTAAAACACCGAAAATATCTTATCTCCAAATCGGTTCACAAGATCTACTTGGGAGGCGTGAAATATGACCTGCCGCCGCGCCGTCGAGCCCTTCTCAAAATACCGACAGACGCCAGGGAAACGAATTTATCTAAATATAAGCATAATATAAGTGAGAAAATACGAAAATCACATCACCGGTTGTCATGCGAGAGTCATGTTTGATATGCTTAGCACTATCTGAGTGTCTTTGTTACGATTTTTCTTATATTGAGAAATTCTAATATTGCGGCAACTTTTTTCACGCCTCGCTTAGAATGATATAGGATTTTTAAAAAGCCCACAGTTTTATCTTCTACATATACATAAGCCTGCATTCGATTGCATTGTCATGACAACAAATTTTAAGTATATTTTTTTCCGACACAATAAACCAATTAGATGGGCAAACTTTATTGAGTTATAAAAACTATATTGTAAAAAGAATACTAAAGAATAAGATTAAAAAACGATAACTTTGAAATAGGGTAATGTAAAAACTCGCGCAAGGAACTTTATATTCCTTAAGGAAGGCTAACTTTTAGAAACTCTAGAAGGAAGTTATACCTCCCCCTATTACATTTTTCAATAGTAAAAGTTTTATTTCAGCATCTGAGAATACGAAGTTATAAAAAAAATATCACAATCATACTCCCCACTAGATAGAGCTGTCTAATATGTAGAAACAAACAATCGATATTCATCATCCTTTAGTTTTTACCCATCGGGAATCTAACTGGACTTTTAGTGTTACTGTCAAAATCAATGTTCACTGCGCCACGAAGGCATTCTTAAATAAATAGCCTTTTTAAAAGCTTTTATCCAATCAACATTTCATTCGTTTCCCAAAATAAATATAGCCTTTTATTATTGAAATGTTTCCAAATTTATCTTTAGACTAATATCTAAAGATAAACGTATGAGACACTGAAACACCTTGAAGCTAGGTCCCATTACCATAATTAGTGAACCGAGGAGGCGTGACGACCTTTGTTTACCGAATCTCTTATTAATAGTCCCCTATAAATAAGTGGGTGACAAAATGTGATCTGAAATAGCATTAGAATTTTGCACTTAATCGTTTCAGGGTCTTTTCACGTATTGAAACAAAAAAAAAAAGTTAGGAATATTATTAGAAAGTAGGTAGTATTTATGTAGGTTGATGTGGTAGGTGCTGAACTATCTACTAAAGGTAAAATCAACCTTTTATTTTATACTCAGTTTTGGACTTTTTTAAACACACAACAAGGTAAAGAGACAGCAGATAAGGGTTCGCGTTCAGCGTCAAGTGAGGTGCTCAAGGTGGTGCGTGAAAGCCAAAAAAGGTTGTTACGCAAAAGTTTTATCGTTTTTTGCTGTGAAATGACAAAAATATACATTCACTGCAAGTTCGTAGTACCTAAAGTAGGTTAATAATATATTTCAAAGTGTAACAATTGAACTTCAAAAAGAAACGTAGTATTTATAGTGAAGGAGGTGCGTAGCATTTCGGTAAAGTACTTGCACGGAATCCACATCGCGGTGGGTTGCAGTTTAGGTCAGTACGAATTGATTTGGTTCAGTAAAATTTTGTCCTATGTCGCTGCGTTTTCGCGTTACAGCGGATTGAACTTGTCAAAAAAAAAAACTATGCTAAATCATTTGCACGTGTCTGCCTTTGGGGTTCATGGTTACAATCATCTTGAAACTAAATAAAATCAAAAAGGCAGACAATTAGGGCTCTGCGTTTTCATGGGACGGAGTTGTAAAAATGTAAAAAAAAAAACTATGCTAAATCATTAGCACGTGTCTGCCTTTGGGGTTCATGATAACAATCATCTTAAAAACCACGAAAATCGAAGAGGCAGACACTTAGAGCTCTGCGTTTTCATGGGACGGAGGTGCAAAAATGTAAAAAAAACACTCTACTAATAATTAGGGAGGTGGCGAGCAAAATTTCTAAATAATAAGCACGCTTGGCAGACGCTATTAATAGCGATAATAATACCCTAACAAACATTAAGGACCGCGTCTGCCAATATGGTAGCCCTGCGTTTACATTTGACAAGGTTTCAAAAATGTAAAAAAAAAAAACTCTACTAAATCATTTGCACGTGTCTGCCTCTGGGGCTGATGATAACAACCATCCTGTCAACACGTAAAATCGAAGAGGCAGACATCTAGGGCGCTGACTTTTGTAGATATTAATTTTTGATTTTTTTTTTATGATTTAAAAAAAATAAATTATTTGCACGCTTGGCAGACGCTATTAATAGCGATAATAATACCCTTACAAACATCAAGGACCGCGTCTGCCACCATGGTAGCCCTGCGTTTTCAATTGACAAGGTTTCAAAAATGTAAAAAAAAAAAAACTCTACTAAATCATTTGCACGTGTCTGCCTCTGGGACTGATGATAACAGCCATCCTGTTAACACGTAAAATCGAAGAGGCAGACATCTAGGGCTCTGACTTTTGTAGTTATTAATTTTTAAATTTATTTTTATTATTTAAAAAATATATATATATATTTGCAGGCTTGGCAGACATGTATAGTTTGAATAAAAACAATAAAAAGGACCTCGGAAAAATAGTCTGCCAAAATGGTGGCCCTGCGTTTTCAATTGACAACGTTTCAAAAATGTAAAAATATGAAAAACTATACTAAATCATTTGCACATTGTCTGCCTCTGGGGCTAATGATTATATAGTCATCGTGTAAACGTATGACGGAATTAAAACTATAAGGAATCCTATTTATCAGATAAAATACACGCATTGCTTTGATTCCGTGAATTTCAAACAATCGTACAACTAAAAATCAGCGAGCAAAGTGTCTTCCAAATTTTTTTTTTATCCAGGGAGTCCAAATGAATCGAATGATCACAATTAGAATCGAGAGCAAATGATTTAGTAGAGTGTTTTTTTTACATTTTTGCACCTCCGTCCCATGAAAACGCAGAGCTCTAAGTGTCTGCCTCTTCGATTTTCGTGGTTTTTAAGATGATTGTAATCATGAACCCCAAAGGCAGACACGTGCTAATGATTTAGCATAGTTTTTTTTTTTTACATTTTTACAACTCGGTCCCATGAAAACGCAGAGCCCTAATTGTCTGCCTTTTTGATTTTATTTAGTTTCAAGATGATTGTAACCATGAACCCCAAAGGCAGACACGTGCAAATGATTTAGCATAGTTT